>OZ012740.1:30682546-31037546 GCA_963859935.3 Lathyrus sativus | reverse complement strand
TTAGAATTACATGTTTATATTATTTTTATCGCTTTCGAAGAATCGTATGTTATTAGGGTTTTTGCCTTGATAGAGGTTTAGTGTATATGTGTTGGTTTTGTTAGATTGGTGTTGCAAATTTCTCTTGTTGTTGGGTAAGACACAAATTTGTGATTTTAGAGCTCCATCTATATTGATTATATACACTTACACTTCTTGTGTAAGTTGATTATAATACAATATACCAATTTCATTAGTTTGATTATTTGTTTCATCCAATTTTATCTTTGTATACCAATTAAGGAGTTCTTGTATATACCGTATGATAAGCCAAATCAATTTTATACGCACTGTGTTTCCTCTCACCAAACTGCTTTTATACTCCAATAATTTTTTTTAACTTTGATAATATTTTTAAACTTAACTTATTTTTGAATCGGTCAAATTATTTTTGGGGAGATCTATTCAACCCCCTTCCCCTCCCTCTAGATAGTTGCATTTTCATATTCTTGCCCTACATAAATATTTAGGATCTAGGAGACTTTTGAAAATGCATAAGCTTAAAATCAATTAATTTCTATTTTGATGTCTTGTATTAGTTAAAACTGTTGTATAATTGAGTTCTTCGTGAAACCCTTCACTCACTTTAGGTATAAAAAAAATGGTATTTTCATGCATAAAAATGTAGGTTTGACCAAGTCAACCTTAAATGAATCAATTCAAAAAAGTTGGTGGATTGAATCAAAATTTTCAATTCGCATGAATCGATTCAAGGTTGCATGAGAATCGATTCAAATGTGTTTTTTTTTCAATTTTCTTGTGGTCGGTGGATCTGATTCATGATATGTCATGAATCGATTCAAAGCTGAAAATTTTATATCTTGTCTCAAATTGGGATATGCGATTTGATTCAATGTATTTTTTTTAATCTATTCGCATGAGTAGATTCATGAAATGAATCATGGCATGAAATTTTCAATATATCTTTATCTTTTGAGTAGATTCAGTTAATATCCTTATCTAAAGAATTTATAAAAAAATTGCACTAATTTTGTGAAATTTCTCAAGCACCTATTAAAATATTTTCTTCATTTTATTTCATTAATACCAATCAATTAATTAGTGTGAATTCTAGACAAATACTTCACCTCTCTCAAACAAAAAACCTTCACCCTATGAATGAAGATTCATCAACCTTTGTGATTGTGTGATGTTATTTCGTAAGGAGGCCAATTAGACTGCTAAAGTCTATTGATGTTTGTTATTTCAAGCTTTTGGATCTGTTTGTGAAATTCATGAACTAAAGTTCCGTTGAATAAAAATAATGTTTTTTCCATGGAAAATGGGGTTTCTTTCTTTTATCAATCTTGTGAAG
The DNA here is from genome assembly GCA_963859935.3 of Lathyrus sativus. Classification (NCBI taxonomy): domain Eukaryota; kingdom Viridiplantae; phylum Streptophyta; class Magnoliopsida; order Fabales; family Fabaceae; genus Lathyrus; species Lathyrus sativus. The sequence continues at coordinate 31,036,192 of OZ012740.1, read as the reverse complement.
AACAAGTTCAAGTATTACAAGCATAATTGTGTGAAAATTGTTACAAGTGCGGAGACTAAAGATTAAAAAAGGTAAAAGTTTATAATCAAGGTTGTGATCTTGATTGAAATTGTGGTTAGATGTGTTATAGACAAAGATTAATCAAGGAAGAAGATAAAGTAAGCCAAGATTGAGCAATTTATTTGAATTATTTTCTCTGATTTTGTTGTAACCAAACTCTATACGAAAACCAAATCTATTAAAAGAACAATTTTCGATGGTTTTCCATTCAATACTAGACTATGTGCATGCAAGGATAAATCACTAAATCAATATAAACATGGGTGCTCTCTCTCTCTCTCACACACACACACACTAAGTCTATCTCTCTCTCTCTCTCTCACACACACACACACATACACACAAAGTCTCTCTCTCTCTCTCTCTCTCTCTCTCTCTCTCTCTCTCTCTCTCTCTCTCTATATATATATATATATATATATATATATATATATATATATATATATATATATATATATATATATATATATATATATATATATATATATATATATATATATATATATATATAATATTTTTTTATAGATTTGTATGATCTAGGTTTTCTTGTATTCATAGTGATTAATTTTGTAAGAGATAGGTCTAATTAGATTAAGTTTTCTAAGAGATCTTGTTAATTAAACGGTTGAATTGTAATTCTAGATTTTAAAAGTTGATTAATCCAATATACTTCAAATTACTTATTTAAATCATAGAAGATTAATTCACATATTACTTATTCATCGTCTCTATCTATTTTGGAGTTTGATTTATTATGTACAAATCTTTCAATTGCATCAACTCTTTTCGGAAAAAATTCACCATTAAAGTTTCCTCAAAGTAACTTTGTGTTTTTAAAAATAATTGAAGGGAATTTTTATCTATTCACCCCTTTCTGATAATGAGCATCTTATTTAAACAAAAAATTTCATCAAGATATGGTATTTTGCTAAGGTTTAACAAGCCTCAAAAGTTATTGAATGTTGTTAATTATTCTGAAGGAAGTGTACAATAGAGCTCTCATCTTCACTTGTGAAAATTACGCATATCGAAAGGATTACATGTACAAGTACCTTATATTTGTGGACTTACAATTATGGGTTTTCCGATAAAATGTTACCAAACCTCTTTCTAAAGAAAATATTTTTTCATAAGAATTTAGTTAGGAATATTAAATAAATCACGTGTGTGTGTGAGATATTGGATCGAACTCTAGTATGTTGTCGGAGTAATGCGTGTTGTAGTCGAAGTTTGTTCTAACAGACATTAGTTAATATTTCTAGGTTTTTTAGCATGTTAAATCGGGTCTTGCTTGTAAGCCCAATTGTTTAAGTTAGCTTGTACCTTAAGTTAGCTTGTAATGGGTAATTGTTAAAAAGTCCATTAGATTAGTGTGCTATTTTTTCTTATAAATAGCATGCTAGTCTCTCATCTTATATAAGAAAAAATAGGAAGATAAAATCCAAGTTCAAGAGAGAGAAGTTATTTTTTATTCTTGTATACTTGTAATCTTGTTTGATAGAAAAAGGAAAGAATAGAAGTTTATAACCAATCCTTGTTGTTTCTTCTTGTTCTTCTTGCTTGTTTTCTTTGTTAACCCTAACCCTTGCGTGTTTCTTGTCTATAAAGAAACCGTTTATAATTTGTTTCAAGACATCCTATTCACAATAAATTGGTGCCGTGAGCGTGGAAAAGATGCCTTCAACAAAGTATGAGATTGAAAAGTTCACCAGAGTGAACGACTTCGGTCTGTGGCGCTTGAAGATGAAAGTCCTACTGGTTCAGTAGGTTTGTTTGGAAGCGTTGAAGGGAGAGGCAGCCATGGACGTTGCGTTAACGAAAAAAGAAAAGACAACCATGATTTAGAAAGCCCACAACACAATATTGTTAAGCCTTGATGATAAGGTTCTTCGACAGGTATCAAAGAAGATTATAGCATCGGGGGTTATGGGTGAACTTGAAAGTTTGTACATGACCAAATCTCTGGTCAATCGCTCTACCTGAAGAAAGCTTTATATTCATTCAAGATGTGTGAAGACAAAGTGTTGCCTGAGCAGTTGGATATGTTTAAAAAATGATTCTTGATCTTGAAAATATTGATGTGAAGATCGTTGATGAAGATCAAGCACTGTTGTTGTTGTGTGCTTTGCCTAGAACACATGCTCACTTCAAAGAAACTCTCTTGTATGGAAGGGAGTCCCTGAGCTTTGAATAAGTTCAATCAGCCTTGTAATCTAAGGACTTGAAAGAACAAAAGGAGAATAAACCTTCGACGGTGGGCAAAAATTCTTGCGAAAGGATGGTAAGTTCGACAAGAAGAAAGGTAAAAGTCAGCAGAAGTCTTATAGTGGCGAAATATCTGGTATTCAATGTTATTACTGTAAGAAGGAGGTCACACAAGAAAGGTGTGTCTTGAACACCTGAAAGGTCATGGAGGTAAGGATAATGGGAACGCAACCATTGTTCAAGATGACTTCGACTCATCTGATGTTCTTGTGGTTTCAAGTGGCGACTCAAGAAAAGAGTGGATTATGGTTTCAGATTGCACTTGGCACATGACTCCAAATAGAGAATTATTAGAGGAGCTATGTAATCAAGATGGTGGATTGGTGCTGCTGGGAAACAATAAATCTTACAAAATTGCAGGTATTGGATCTGTGAGATTCAAGCTCCATGATGAGTCAATAAGGTTACTGACTAAAGTCAGGTATGTACCTGATCTGAAAAGAAATTTGATTTCTCTTGGTGAATTCGATAGGAAGGGATATGTTTTTCCAGGAGAGAAAAGTATCCTAAGAGTCATGAAGGGGTCGAAGGAAGTCTTGAGAGGCATGAAGAAACAACGCTTGTATACCCTTAAGGCTGAGGTTGTAAGTAGTTAGACAAATGTTGCATCCATGAAACTTTGTGTCAAAGACAAAATTATGGAACATGAGATTGGGCCATATCAGTGAAAGAGGCATGGTTGAATTGGGGAAGCAGAACCTTCTAGGAGGTTAAAAATTCGAAAAGTTGAAGTTTTGTGAATCTTGTGTATTTGGTAAATCTTGTAGGGCGAAGCTTAACAAAGGAAAGCAAAGAACACATAGATCCCTGAATTACATTCATGCTGATCTTTGAGGGCCTGTAAGGAATCCTTCACACTCAGGTGCAATGTATTTTCTGTCCATCGTTGATGACTATTCCAGAAAGCTATGGGTATTCATCCAGAAGACGAAGGATGAAACTTTTGAGAATTTCAAAAGTTGGAAGGTTCTAGTCGAAACTCAAACTGGAAGAAAGGTTAAGAGGTTGAGAACCGACAATGGCCTTGAGTTCTGCAACAAAAAGTTTGATAGTTATTGTGTTGTGTATGGGATTGCAAGGCATAAGGCTGTAGCAGGTACTCCTTAACAAAATGGCTTAGTTGAGAGATTCAATCGAACAATCCTTGAAAGGGTTAGATGCATGTTGGTTAGTGCTGGATTGAAGAAGATGTTTTGGACGGAGGCTGTTTTGTCAGTAGCTTATTCAATAAATAGATGTCCTTCGAGTGCCTTGGGAATGAAGACACCTGAAGAAGTTCGGTCGGGACATCCACCTATTCTTGACAGACTGAGAGTATTTGGTTGTGTGGCCTATGCTCATATTAGGAAATATAAGGTCGAACATAGAGCTCTGAAATGCATGTTCATGGGATACCCTGAAGGAGTCAAAGCTTATAAGTTATGGTGCCTAGAGTCAGGTTACATAAGGTGTACCACCAGTCGAGATATAGTTTTCAATGAAACGAAGATGGATTTCAAGAAAACTGATGATGTTGACGAAGAGCTGGAACAATGAGAGATTCTTGTTGAGGTGGAGCATGTTGATGCTGAATTGGGTATCCCAGATGAAATTGAAAAAGACGCAGAAGATGTTGTCGAAGATGAGGAGACTGATAATGGCTACCTACTAGCAAGAGACAGGTCGAGGAGAGTCATCAAGCCACCTCATAGACTTGAGTATGCAGATCTTATAGTTTATGCCTTAATCTCTGCAAGTGAGGTTCTAGACGAAGAACCTAGAGACTATAAGAAAGTTATGAGGAGTCGAAAGAAGACTGAATGGCTGAAGGCCATGGATGATGAGATGAAATCTCTTCATGATAACAACACTTGGGAACTGATCAAGAAACCTGCTAGAGCCAGGTAAGTCAGCTGTAAATGGATTTTCAAAGTTAAGGAAGAGACCAAAGGATTGGCATTGAAGAGATACAAGGCAATATTGGTCGCTAGGGTGTTCACTCAGAAAGAAGTTGTCGACTTTAATGATGTGTTCTCTCCTGTTGTGAAGCACAGATCCATTCGAATGTTGCTTGCCACGGTGGCACGGTTCAATCTTGAACTAAAACAAATGGATTTGAAGACTGCGTTCTTGTATGGTGATCTAGGTGAAAAAATCCTTATGAGGCAACCTGAAAGGTATGTGAAAAAAGGGAAGGAAGTTTATGTGTGTAAACTGAATAGATCTTTATATGGACTGAAACAATCTCCTCGACTGTGGAATGGGAGATTCCACAAGTTCATGGCACGCATGAGTTTCATTAGAAGTCAGTTCGACAATTGTGTTTACTTCAGATTTCGACCTAGTAATTCATTTGTTATTTTATTGCTTTATGTGGATGATATTCTAATAGCAAGTGTTGTACCCCAAAATTTGACCAACCTTTTCTTGGCTTATGTTTAATTTCATTTTAGCATTTGCATTTGCATAGGATTGTTCTTAACAGGGGATCAAGAGTGATGTGCCATTCAAGAGAAGAGCCTCATTGGTTTCAAGCTCAAGCAAGAGTTCCTATTCAATTCATCAAGTGATTATAATCATCATGAGGTTGTCAAAGCTCTTTGAAAGGAAGGATTAATGTGTGTTGGTTGTCTCCTATCTTAGGGATCAACAGAGGATCATCAGGGGTTCATAAAGACATTTTTTATGGATAGAATATGATTAATAAGCTCATTGAGTACCTTGGAGGTCCTTGTGGAGCTTATATGGACATTCATTTCATCTGCAAGAGGTCACAAGCAAAGGATATGAAGCTAGGGTTCATCTGGTCAACTCAAGGTCAACTGTGGACTTGAGGGAGTTCAAGACATGGTTTTAATTCATTGAGGCTATGAGAAGTTATCTTGAGATATCTAGGATTTCATGTCAAGCTCAAATCAAGAATAATCAAGAGTTCAAGAAGTTACTAAATTAGGGTTTTAGAGGATCTTAGTGTAAAATCCCTTTCTTTAGTGCCTAACTTCAAGGACAATTTACCCTGTGATACAAGTTCAATATCATTTTCATGTAACATGAGACTTGTAGGGCATGTTCTAAGATTTCTTTTGATTACTAGAACTCATCCATTGACTGCGTAGAACTCAAGTTATGATGCCAACAAGTTAGGGGTCTCAGATGAACTTATTTTTGGTCAACTAAAAGTCAACTCACTTCCAAGGCACTTTTGACCTAGAATCAAGTTTCTCCTCAACTTCAAGTGAACATGAAAGTTGTTCCTCATAGTCTTAGCTTTCCAAAAAGTCCTAGAAGTCTTTGATATCATTTGTGCATCTCAAGTTATGGATCTCACAAGGCAGGGGTATTTTGTGAAAGTTTCATTATAGGTCATTGGATTCATAGGTCATTTTCATGAACTTATGTACCTCAAATGCACTTCCAAACAACATGAAAGTTGTTCATAAAGACCTCATTTACATCATAGAGCTCAAGATTCATTTGAATTATGAATTTATATGGCCATGTGGGAAGATTTTCAAGTGAAATTTGAATTTTTTAAGCATGTCATAAGATTGGTTCATTATAGGTCACCTTTGTCACTCAATTTAGATCAATTCACACCAAGACATGATCATGAGAGGTTTTCCCCAAATTGGCTTGGTACCAAGTGCATGTAAACATGCCATTTTCAAGTTTCTTCAGGAGAAAGTTTCCACTTCAAACTTGCAATGTGGATCAAATTCAAGGCCCAACTCAATTCCAATGCAAAATACACCTCATATGCTGCAGATTCATGATTTCCTAATGTGTGAAGCAAGCCAAAACGCGTGTGCATAAGTGATGTTTCTTTTTTGGGCAATTTGTCAAATATCACAAATGGGGCATCATGGGCCTGCATGACATGTTCAAATCCATCATATATAAACTAAAAGCTTGCCCTAGAAACTCAGAGCGGGTAATTTTGGCTGGAGAGAGCATAGTGAGTTTGAATTTTCTTCAACATTTTTCAAATTCGAATTCCAATTTTATTTGCAAATCAACTTCAATTGAGGCTTGAATATTCTTCCTGGGAGCATTTGGAACGTGTTTGAAGCAAGCAAGTGAAGGTTGCACTCATCTGAAGAACCAACGAAGTTTCTCCGTTCAGTAAGTTTCCCCTTCCATTTTCTCTCATTTTAGGCACTGATTTAGGCTCATACTGGTTGCATCTGAAGCCCTACATTGAGCAGGCCATGTTTGCATAATTGTTGTTCATGTTTGATCAAGTTTTCAGTTGGTGCATTCAAACTTTGGATCTTCGATTCTCCTTGATTTTGAATGTTTATGATGTTTGATCTATGGATTTGGAATCCTTGTAGTGAGATCTTTTGAATGGAACCATTTTTGTGCCTGTTGGTGGTGGTTTTTCACCTTAGCTCCGGTGAGCTCACCGGAGAAGACGACCGGAGCCCTGGCTCTGGCGTCTGGTTCGTTTGAGGTCAGATTTGACCTGGCTCCCCTTGGACTTGTTGACTGCGCGCATGTATGGTTGTGATTGCCTTGACCATATCCATTTGGCATGTTGACTCCACGTATTTAAATGAAACGCTGTGTTTCATTTTCTCAGCTGAGTCTGGGTCAATTGGGCTTGGAATGATATCCACACCCCCCCCCCAGCTTTCTGAGCCCAACACGTTTTGCTTTGTTTCCTTTGTATCTTGTTTTTACTTTTGCACCCCTATTTCATTTCCATTTATTTTACTTTACTTTTATTTTCTGTTTTGATTTGCAATTATTAAAAATAGCTCCAATTGTCCAAAAATTCCATAAAAATTGTTTTCCATCATTTTAAAACCTTATTTAATTTTTTGTAATTTTTAATTCTGATGTTATTTTTATTTTGCAATTTTATTTTAATTTTGCAATTGGAGAGGTTTTTAATGTTGCCTTTTGTTGATCATTAACATTTGAGCTACCACTTGATATCCCCTATGAATGAGGTTTCCTCTCCATTTAGAGGATGGATTGAGGTACCTTTGAGGCTGATTTTGGTCAATGTTTGATCACTTTTTGTTTGACTTTGCTTTGACTTTGTTTGACCCTCGATTATAACTCAATAAGGTGGAGCACCCTAGTTGATCAAATCATTTGGTGATGCCTATGATTGAGTTTGGTTTTGAAAATTCGGCCTCTATTTTGCATTTAGCTTAGTTTATTTGTGCATTTTATTTGGAATTTATTGAACATTTCTTCTATTTTTGGTGAACCTTGCAAGTCAAGTCACCCTAGATGAAGTTCATACAAACTAGTTGACCTAGTTCCTTTGGGAAATGACTTTGATGGATCCCATATTCACCCTATGAGTCTTGATCCTAATTCTTGACATGACTAAGGTGCTGGATTTGCATTTTTTAGGTCATAAATTTGTGTAACTTGTGTTACAAGTTACTTTGAAGTTAAGGCATTCCACTTGATTTTAAGTGTTGATTATGAATTGAACTTTGGTTCTTTCTCTTGCCTTGGCTTGTTGCTTGCTTGTGTATTGTTTCCCTTTTTGTTTAGGACCTTTTATATTATGGTTTCACTTCTGCCCCTTTGGTTTGGATCACCATTTGAGATAATTTGGCATTCATGCTCATGCTTTGAGTTTGTTTTGAATGGTGGTTCAATCTTTTAGTACTTGTTTGTCACTTCTTTTTGTATGATCAATGTGTTGTTTTTGGTTGAGACATTTCTCATGTGCTTGCTGCCCAAGCCTCTTTCTCCCATCTACATTTTGATGATGATCTTTGTTTGTGCATTGTTGTTTACCTTTTAGTGTAAGTGATTGATGTTTGAATGGTTGTAGGAGTTGTAACTTCTCCCATTTCATCGCACTTGTTATTTGACTTGTTTAAGTCATTTTGCTTCATATTTTGTTTGTGTTGCATCTTGCATATCATGTCCACTTTGCTTTTGACTTGTTCAAGTCCATTTCATCTCTTTCTTACATTTCATTTGTGATTGATTTATCTTGTGTTTTCTTGGTCTTTTGCCATGATCCCTTATCATTCCTAGTCCCTCCGTTTAGGATGGGAGTAGGAGAGACATTAAGTGTTCAATCCAAGAATGATAACATTAGGATAGTTTCTTCCCTCTTAATCTCAATCTTAAGATCACATTGCATGATAACATTAGGGTTGATTAGCTTCCCCTTAGAGTTTGTGTCTTCTCTTCTCATCTCAAAACTTCTTCAAGACACCTAATAAAGGATAATAAGTGTTGTACGCTACGAGCCTTAAGTACTTGGGGAATGATAGTTGAGGGGATTCCTCTTAACTTTCTAGAATGTTTAGCGTATGCCCTTTGGGCGATACGCAACGCATTCTCTCTCAAGTCATAGTCTTTAGTGCAACATGAGTTACAAACTTAACTCAATTCACTTCTTGTTTAAAAAACATAAAACAAAACATCAAATCTTTTTATCCTTCGGGATTGTTTGGAAAATCATTTTTAGAAAGAGTGTGTTAACTCTTGGTTCTAACGCAAATAGGTAACGCCTAAGTCTCCAATGGTCGAGCAGCAATACACATAACTGCTAGAACGAAGGTTTAACTCTACTCAGTTAAAACACTTGAACCAATTTGTGGTCGTGTTAGCCTGAACTATGTTTGCTCTAATTTCTCGTACCAGACGAGGATACGTAGGCACAAGACAGCAATATTTTGGCGAACAACCTTCCCCCGTAGTTTTCTGAACTACGTTGACTCTGACTTTCCCATTGCACGAGGGAGTACGTAGGCATAGAGCGGCGATGCTCTATCGAGTCTCTTTTCTTTTCTGTTGTCCCTGTGAGCCAGCCGTAGATAGTTTATTTTTCACCCATAGATTTAGACAACAAGCATGGAGAATTTAGCCTATCATTAGCGAACCAAGCACATTCATGTGAGGCTCCAATTCGTCAGAGGGGTAATCGAGCATGGAGAAGTCAAAGTGCTAAAGGTTTCGAAAGATCATAATGTTGCTGATATGATCACCAAGACGTTGCCTAGTTGCATGTGTTTCCATTATATGCAGTTGATAAAGTTGTATGAAGAAAGCTAGTTTCTTGATGTTATAGAGTTAGATCCAAGATGGAGATTTGTGAGATATTGGATCGAACTCTAGTATGTTGTCGGAGTAATGCGTGTTTTAGTCGAAGTTTGTTATAACATGCATTACTCAATATTGCTAGGTTTGTTAGCATGTTGAATTGGGCCTTGCTTGTAAGCCCAATTGTTTAAGTTAGCTTGTACCCTAAGTTAGCTTGTAATGGGTAATTGTTAAAAAGCACATTAGGTTAGTTGGTATTTTTTCTTATAAATAGCACACTAGTCTCTCATCTTGTATAAGAAAAAATAGGAAGATAAAATCCTAATTTAAGAGACAGAGGTTATTTGTTATTCTTGTATACTTGTAATCTTGTTTGATAGAGAAAGGAAAGAATAGCAGTTTATAACCAATCCTTGTTTCTTCTTGTTCTTCTTGCTTGTTTTCTTTGCTAACCCTAACCCTTGTGTGTTTCTTGTCTATCAAAAAACCGTTTATGTTTTGTTTTAAGACATCATATTCACAACAAATTGATTAATATCTGCTAAGTGTCTATTCTCCTTATTCTTATTATTCTTCCCTTTCTCTATGTGGTATACATGATCTATGTGTTTGCTTTGTTTTTTTTCCTTTTTTATAATGCCAAAGAGGTATAAGTATACTCTAAGAGGAATTAGATTATATTCTTTATATTTTTCAAATAGAGTTTAACTACTCCAATCGATCACGTTGTTTTTCTATTTTTGGCCACCTCTTTGAGAGATGCGTTGACATCATCAAAAGGGAGAGAATATGGATTTGTATGCTTTCAGGGACACGGTTGATGTTTTGATCATATGTTAATCATGGTGGCTTTGATGATGACTTTAATGTTCGATGGAATTTTGTTGCTTGATCATGCTCTTCCCTAGTGATATCTTTCAGTATGTCTATGATGATGATGTTCATCCTGAAGTTATATCAATCCTCATTAGGGAGAAGATTCAAGGTTCTAGTGAATTTATAACATTTAATGTATTGTAGGAAGGAACCTGAAGCTTTAAATTTTTGAAAAAGAGGAAGTGTGAAAGTTCGCTAGGTCAATCGTGCACTTATCTCACTATTTAAGTGACTAGAATATTGTAAAAGTGTTAAAGTAACTCATAAGTTACAAAGGTAACTCTGCACAATTTAGAAACTTTCCATATATACACTACATAATTGATTATTCTCATGGCATAATCAATTATGAGGATTAAAAAACCCAAGGATCATTTTCATTTTTTAGAAATATTTTCTCTTATATAAGGAAGGTGCCTTCTCACTTTTATTCACACCGGAATTTGGGTTCTAAACATCATTATATATCATTCTAACCCATCTCTCTCTCTCTCATACACACACACACACACACACACACAAACACGCGCACATTCTCTCTCACTTAAAGTTGTCGTAGTGTCTTTGTAAGTAAAATACACTTATGATGTTTTTAGTTGTACTGGTGTTTAGCGATTTTATCAAGACTATGATTCTCTTGAAGTGTTTCTATTATTTGGTCATTGATGTTGTCTTGGTAAAACCTCTATTTAGTTTTTGAGATAAGTCAGGTAAAACATCAGTCTTGGTTCTTGAGTTTAGCTTATCAAAAGCTCCATTTTGGTTTGAGAGATCAATCTATTGAAATCTCTCGATCAATTTTAAGAAGGTTCTTCGGCATAACATGTTATAAGCTCAAAGATATTATTTTAATGGAAACAAAATTTCTTGAGGAGAGGAGTAGGCCAAGAAATCGGTGGGACCTCTATAAATCCTAGGGTACTCTCTCTCTCTCTCTCTCTCTCTCTCTCTCTCTCTCTCTCTCTCTCTCTCTCTCTCTCTCTCTCTCTCTCTCTCTCTCTCTCTCTCTCTATTTATCTACCTATCTCTATCTCTATATCTATCTCTGCCTCTCTCTCTCTCAGACACATATTTTAGTTATTTAATTTTCTTTATAATTTTGTATTTACAATTTTTGCTTCTTGGATCTCTTTTTTTTTTACTATATTAACACAATTCACTTCCATTTTTGTATTTGGAGTCACTTGTTCAACAAGTTTAATAGTTTTTGATTTATTTGAATGCCACAAATTAGAAAAAAAAATTGGATTTATTGCTTTAATGTCTACCATGTTAAAACTTTCTACTATTGTGTATTTGTTGATTCTAGTGGGATTGGTTTAGTTTATTGCTTTAAAAATAGAACTTTTCATCTTACTACTGCTAACTTTATGGAAGTATTATGAACGGAAAACTCTAGTTATGAGATTGATCAGAATTGAAATGATTCTAACTATTAGAGAATCCCTTTTGTCATAATTATTTCAAAGGAGTTGTATAAGGAAAAGATGGACCTTGCACATTTCCATGTTAGTCAATCGAGTATGGATTCTTGTATGATTTATTGGGTTATTGGAAAAACTATGCTCAGGAAAAATCACAACTATGTTGGGACAGATGATTTATAACTTTTGTTGATGTGGGCATTGTTGAATAAAGAGTATAATTGGTAATAAACATTGTCCGTATGATCATGTACAATGAGATAACAAAGAGAAAACCCATGTACTCCCCTTCTTTCGTACATATGATTTTGGATAAAAATGGAATTATTTCTTCTCAGTCTGATTTGAGTGTTGGTCCTACAGAAATTTGTCCTCATACAATGTTAAGGAAGAACTATTATTTTAATTAAAAAAAGAGTGAATGGTACTTCAAGAATGGTTTGTTCCAAATTTATGTGACTTGGTATGAGTACACTTTAGATGCTCCTTCGGGTTATCTTCCATGGAAGGCATTTCCTACATAGGAAGATGGTGATTCTAATAAATATTGTTCGACTAATGTTGCAACTCATGTTCCTTCTTCTTTTTCTTCTTTTTTTTCTTCTTCATTTGGTATGGATTGTGTGACTAGAGCCACATTGACAGTTAGGGAGAAGGTCTTTTGAAGGATAATTGTCTGCTCGATGATCTCATTATGGTTGATACCCATCTGCATGAAAATTGAGTTTTAGCTGATCTTAGACAACAATTTGATCGAGTCATGGCATATTTATCATCCCTATTTGTGAGTAGATACACTAGTTCATCCATGGACACCTCAAATATTGATGATCCAGGTGAGTTCATTCTTGCATACATGCATCAATTTGATCAGAAACCTCCACCAAATTATCCTTTCATGCCTGTCATCTCATCTCATGCATTTTTAGAATTTTGTTTATTTAATCCTCATGTTTCATAATATTTTGGAATGTTTTTGGTTATCTATGATTTTGGATATTTTTTTGGTTATATATCTTGAGATTTTATCTGGTTATATTTTTTTCTAGATTATATCTCTCTTTTTCATATGAAATTGCTTGAGTGGTGTCATATTTGTTATTCAGTAATGTTGATGATAACATATTTAAAATTTTCTTGTGCAAATATATTGTATCTGTTGCGTTTTGTTTTGATGGTTGTTATTGATTAGTTGCATTGCATTTTTATTTTTTTTGTCTTTTTTCCCTCATCCTCTTTTATTTTGTTAAAAGGGTGAAGTTTCAATGAAATTTAACTTGCACATGCAAGTGGATGTTAAATGCATGGGGAGCCTAATTATATGAGTAACTCGAATACTCAAATTTTGCTAAGCATAAAAAAAAGAGACTGAAATTGCATAAGAGTAATACAGGTTAATTTATATTTTGACGTCGTGTCTTAGTCAAATTTATCGTATAATTGATTTAATCATGAAACCCATCAACCACTTTAAGTAAAAATGCTCGTTTCATTCATAAAAATGTAGGTTTGACCAAGTTAGGCCTTAATTGAATTGATTCAAGAAAGATGATGAATCTAATCAAATTGTTTTGGTTGTATGAATCGATTTAAGACTGCATGCAAATACATTCAAATGTGTTTTTTTTTTCAATTTCCTTGGTGTTGATAGATAATTGATTTGATTCATGCTATGTCATGATTTGAATCATGGCTGAAAATTTGTAATATGTCTAAATTTAGGATATGTGATATGTTTCAAAGTATTTTGTAAATCTGTTCACATGAATATATTCATGAATCTTATCATGGCATGAAATTTTCAAGTGATCTTTAACATTTAAGTAGATCCACTTAACATCCTTCATCTGAATCATTTATGTAAACGTGGACTGACTTTGCGTTATTTCTCAATTACCTATAAAAAACATTTCTTCAATTTATTTTATTAACACAAATCAAATCATTGGTGTGAGTGTTAGAAAATTACAACATCTCTCTAAACAATGCTTTCATTATATGAATAAATATCCATCAAACTTTGTGAGTGTGTGATGTTGTTATGTTAGAAAACTAGTTAGATTTCTAATGTGTGTTGAAGCTTGTTGTTTCTAGCTTTTGGATATGTTTGTTGAATTCATGCATGAAAGTTGCATTGAAGATAAAGAGCAGTCTTCAATCAATCTTGTGAGGAATAAGTTCATGTATTACAAGAAGAATTATGTGAAAATTGTTGCAAGTTTGAAGATTAAAGATTCGTAAAGGTTGAATATTGTGATAAGGTTTGTGATCAAGATTATAGTTGTGGTTAGTTTTGTTACATACAAAAATTTATCAAGGATGAAGATAAACTTAGCTAGGATTGAGCAACTTATCTGAATAATTTTTTGTAATTTTGTTGTAAGCAAACTCTGTACCAAAACCAAATCTACTAGAACAATAATTTTCTAAGGTTTACCATTGATGACTAGACTAGGTGTTGGCGAGGACAAAGCATCAAACCAATATAAACCTTGATGCACTACTCTCTCTCTCTCTCTCTCTCTCTCTCTCTCTCTCTCTCTCTCTCTCTCTCTCTCTCTCTCTCTCTCTCTCTAATTTTCTTGTTTTGTATAGATTTAGATGTTTTAGGTTTTCTTGTATTCATAGCAATTAATTTTGTAAAAGTTAGATTTAATTATATTAAGTTTTCTAAGTGATCTTCTCATTGATTAAATTTTTGAATTGTAATTCTATATTCTAAAAAGTTTATTAAAATAGACTTAAAATTCCTTATTCAAATTGTAGAAGATTGTTTTACACACTAGAACAAATAATGTTTTTTATGACGAAACTTTCTCAACGAATAATATAAAACCGAGGGTGTATGTAACAGGAGTGCCTTTTTTTATTAAAAAAAATCAATTTGTTACCTCGGTTCTTTGTAAAGGAGACATAACAATATGCTCAGTGTTTGAGATTTGATTCTCATATCCTGCAATTTTATATTTTGTATGGAACCAAAAAGGTGTCTTTAATTTGTATAGATTTTATGTCGGATATGTAACCTCGGTTTTTAGGAAAACCGAGATAAATAATCGAATTTTTTTAATTCTTTTTGGAACCAAAAAGGCGCCATTTCAAATGGTTAATCGATTAACCCTGCTCTAGAATGTCATTTTTGTGCTTTTTCAAGTGTGTTTGACATTCTTTTCTCATTTAGCTCCCATGGATTGATGCGGTTGATTTTTATGGATGTTTTATGAGTCATTTAACCTTTGTTTGAAGCATGCTTGTAAACTTTCTGATGCTCGATTATATAGATTACGTATTTGTTCACATTTTTGGCATTGTATGATCATGTTAATTTTTGCACATTCTTTGATCACAAGCTATATAATTTGTGATGCATACTAAATGATATTTGGTATTGTTTTGCACTTCCATTCATTTTTGAATTAAGTTTTTTCTTCAAGGAATGAGCTTAATCTTGTATAATCAATAATTCACTCTTTTGCTTTAATGATTTTTCATCTCCTTTGGAAAATTGTTAGCACATCATTACCCTTCGATTAATTAATCGAAACTTCATTTCGATTAGTTGATCTTCCCTCTTTCTTCTATTTTATCTCCTTACTGTAGTGTCTTTCCCTTCCCAGCTGAGTCGATCCTTGATCACTTGCGCCCTAATCATTGTCTCTTGGATTAACTTCCTCCTTTTGATTCAACACTCTTTTCTCTTTTGTCCAATCTTATTCTTTGATTCCCCGGAAGATTTGTAATCATCCCTTTCTTTGGTTAATCAACCGCTCTTTGGTTAAAACCAATTCTCTTCTTCCCTAGCAAAGTCATTTCTTTTTCTTTGGTTAATCACAGTCTGCTTGTTAAATATCGAGTCCTTATCGGAGTTTGCAACATTATTTTGGTTCTCTCCCCTTCTAGTTTGGTTAATCATTGTCTGTCAATTAAAACACCAACTTGCTCTTTTCTTCAGTTAATCACAATTTGTCTGTTAACATATTGAGTTTCTTTTGGGCTAATCACCTTCTCCCGGTTAATCACATGTCCTTTGGTTAATCACATTCTGCCTGTTAAAACCAATCTCTCTTGAGTTAATCACCTTCTTTGGGTTAATAACTCGTTCTCTTCGGTTAATCACAGTCCATCTGTTAAATAGTGAATCCCCTACAATTAGCAACCATTCTTTTGGTTCAACTTTGGGTTAGTAACTTTGTTTGGTTCAAATATCCTTTCCTTCGGACAAGTATTTCTTGTTCAGTCAGTGTACCTTCTTTTGGGTCACAACCTACGCTTGGTTCCACACTCGCCCTTTGGGTCACAACCTTCGCTTGGTTCCACACCCGTCCTTTGGGTTAAAACCTTTGCTTGGTTTCACACCCGCTCTTCTGGTTGATCACCATCTTTTGGTTAAAACCAACCCCTTTCTCACTTCAGTTGACCACTATTTATCAGTTAACACACCGATTTATTCAGAGTCAAACACCTTCCCTTGGTTTAATACTCTCATTCTGGTTCATCATGTAAGTAGAGTTGCACCTAAGAGGGGGGATGAATTAGGTACTCAAATTTTTTTCTGGTCTTGATGTAGATTTCTTGTTTTACTTTCCTAAATGTTACTAAGTGATCAATGTAGTAAAAGCGGAAAGTAAAGAGACATGGCGATATATCCTGGTTCCCCTCACAGTCCGAGAGTACTCCAGTCCCCTTTCAACAGGAAAGAGTTTTTTCAATATTGTTAGATCCTAAGACAAGACTTCTACCTAGTCTTTCTATACAAACTCTAACCAATCAAACACCAAGAACAATACTCTTGGTTTTTTCACTAAGTCCAATGAGAACAATCCTCTCAAAATAGACCTCTTGCTTCCAACAATCCTGGACAGCAAGGTTACAACCTTACAAACTTATTTCCAACAATCCTAGAAAAATAAGATGTAATCAAAGAGCAAATAAATTTTGATTTGAGCAAGTTGCAACAGTCTTCAAATATCAATCTTGCAACTGATCTTCTTCTTGAGATATCAACTCTTAGATGTCAAATACAAGTGTTCAAAGATAGAGGAATGAAACTATGATGAAATAATGACATTTAAAGTATAATAGTTTCACTCTTGAAAATGAAGAATTTTTTACACTTGTGAAAATTTGGAAATTGAGAGATGAAAATAAAATAAGAATTTTGCAAGAACGTTAATCTTAAAGTCTGAGATTATGAGGTATATAAATGCCTCTAAACACCTTTTCAAAAGAGTGCAAATGACCAAGAGTTACCATGGTTCAAGAAGAAATGAGAAAATAAAATTCTGCCAACAGATGCACTTTTCAGTCTCACTGTGCCAGTGGTAATCGGTTACCACATGTGGGTAATTGGTTACCAGCCTCAACGTTTTAAAATTTTTGAAAGATAACACAGGGTAATCGATTACCATGAAGTGGTAACCAGTTACTCTGAATAGAATTTACAAAAACATTTTGAAACAGAGGCAAAAATTCATTAATGATTTATAAAAATTTCAATATGATATGCAAGAATGACAGATGAAATTGAACACTTGTACAAGCTATATAGAAGTTGAATGTTGTACCTTCATTTGTGTAAAACTTTCTCTTCATTCTTTACCAAGTCTTGACATATTAATTTGAAATTGAAATTCTTTAAACTTGATTTCTTTAAGATTCTTTTATCCATCCTTGTATGTTGTAGAGTGTGTCGTCATCAAAACCGTTTGAGAAGCCATGTCTTCACAGTCTCCCTCTTTTTGATAATGACAACATCTTCTTTGAAAGTTTTTGTGGCTTTTCTAACAAGGGCTCAAGTGCTCCCCCTCGGATGATGCTCCCCTTTAATCTATGCTTATTTTAAAGTGCCTTTGTTTAAGTGCAAGTGGGTTGATAGTAACACTGGTGTAGAAACCGAAGAATTGGGATTCACACAGTTTGATATTCGTAAGGCAACTTATAAGAACAAACCTTTTATCATGGCATCCTAAGTAAAACAAGTTTTTTATGTCACTTATTCTTCTAACACTAGATGGTCAATTGTTCTTCAAGGTAAATATCTTCCAGATAGTATTGATGAAAATCTAGATTTTAATTATGAGACGCCTTGTTTATCAACACATGCACATCAAGCATCTGAAAAAAATGATTCAGGTGATGTGCATGTTATTCGTCGTGATCATGAAGAGTGGATATGGAAAAACTAGTAAGTAAATGTTTTATATCCCTTTGAAATTTATAATTAATCATTTTACTCCTTTTTAATTATTGTACTATATATTTAAATTGTTGTTGATTGACTTAATTAGTTTCAAATGTTGTTCAAACTTTAGGTGCTTAAGTACTAGTGATAACTCCTATTGGACAGCCTACAAAACATTCCATTTTAGTTATTATTTTTTTTTCATAATCCTTTGTTTTAGTTTTAAAAATGGCTCTGTAATTAGTTCTATAATACAGGTTCCAAAAAATATGGTTCTATAATCCTGTAATTGATTCTAAAAATATGGTTCAATATTCAGGAATATGGTTCTATAATAAGGTGAAAACAACAATACAAAAAAAAAAACTTAACCCATTGGGGTTTTCATAAAACTGAGGTAATGTCATTAGGCGCGCCATTCAGGTTTGAAAATGCTGAAAAATGTTGATGTTATGGATCGAACCCACGACCTTTTAATTTATAACCTCAACTTTATATTCACTGAGGTGACAAGTAATTGTTTTTCATGTCGCCCTTCGTTATCTCGCCTATGTAGCTGATGTTAGATGTGTTATTTGTAGTAGTGACATATTGCTTGTTGATTATCTATATCCTTTTAGTGTTTGATTTGTTATATGCAAATCTTTCAGTTGTGTAAACTTTTTTCAAAACAATTTTCACCATTAAAGCTTTCACAAAGTAAATCTATTTTTAAAAGTAATTGAAGGGAATCTTTGTCTATTCACCCACCTCTCTTAGACAATAAACATCATATTCAACTAACAATTTTGACACCACATATTCATTCAAAACCTTAAAACATTAGGTTTAGGTGTATGAGTTGTTTTTCTTATATATTCAATATTTTTTCAATTTCAAGTCGATGTGAGACTTAACTACTCACATTAAAATTTCACTCTCGCTTCTCCTCCAAGTCTAACCAATACTCTTATATCATTTGTTAGAATTAATCTTATAAATAATCACTTAAGATATGGTCAATAAATATTATAGTTATAATCACATTTTAGTACGGAAACAAGATAAACGTACGAACATGAATACACGTACAAGCATAAGATATACAATAAGTTGGTAAAAATTATAAGAATACTTGTTTCGGTCTGGGTCAGACCTCGGCAGGCCCAATACCACGTACGGCCCAACAGGCGAATCGGACACGCCGGGCACGTGCGTCCCGCGAGACGAGCAGGGCATGTCGCCGGACACAAGCAGCGCATCCAACAGCAGCTCGTCGTCCCTCTTACCAGCCGAGCAGAACCAACTCCGGCACACCAAAGTGCGGCCTTGTTCCTCCCCTCCGCGGGGAGAACAACGCGCCCCGGGGCACCTCGCGAGCTCCCCTCCGCGGGGAGAACGACGCGCCCGGCGCACGTTCTCCACGTGCTCCCCTCCGCGGGGACACGTCATCAACCAACTGCCCACCTCCGAAAGAGCAGGTCAAACCCACTTTCCGGAGATCTAGGAGCAGTTGGACTAGGGCGAAGACCACGTCCTGGTCTTCACTACGCCACGTAAGCCCTAGCAGTCATTAGTGTTGGGCCTGCTCATCCAGTCCATCTCAAATGACCGTTGGCCCAGCGCTGGGGTCTCTCTATAAATACCCTCTTCCTCAAGAGGGTCAGGTAACTCTCATCTTGCCCCTTTCTGTACTTTTGCTTCCGCTCTGCCCAATTTCTTACTTTGGCATCGGAGTGTCTTGCAGGTACACCTCCCTCCTCCTCCTCATCACCGGTGAACAGGTAGCAACCCAACAGTGTGTGGCCAGATCGTGATCCTCTCCTGATCAGGTCAGATCAATACTTAAATGGATCCTAGAAAGAAGTTCTCTAAAAAATAACTATAGTAATCCTAAAACATATAAATCGAGACCTAGATGACAATCATTTGTTGTCTTATAATTCTTCCTCAATTTAGAGTCATTACACCTTACATACTTTTTAGATGTGAAGAAGGAAATACATGCGTTCTGTTTGATATATATATATATATATATATATATATATATATATATATATATATATATATATATATATATATATATATATATATATATATATATATATATATATATATATATATATATATATATATATATTAAATTCATATTTATGATATTTAGATTCTTATTATTGGCCGATTGATCATCTTAACATTTTTATATTAAATTCATATTAAAGAATTAAATATAATTAATAATAATATTAAAAAATTGTTATTTTTATTATTTAAATTAATTAATAATCAGTTATAATTTTTAATTAATAAATAACTAATATAGTTAAATAAAAAGAAATATTGACGAATGTCTCCAAAACACTAGTTAAGATATTAAATAAATAAATAAAAAGAAGTAAGTTAGAGCATTTTCAAGAGACTAAAATTACATGTCCGTGTAATAATAGAATAGAAGTAACTAAATTAAACATTTAATAGAATAATTTAACACATACAACTTAATTTATACAACTTGCTTTAAAAATGCCATATTTTATTTAATTAAGAATACATATTAGTGATACATTTAATTTAAGTTCAAGACATTTAATATTACTTAGTAAAATTCTAAATAAATCAATTCAGTAATTAGTTATGGAGACACGTTTTAAAAGGTGAAACTCGGATCATTAAATTACTAATAAATAATTTTAATATTAAAAATTACAAAAATTTCAATAATTTTATGTACTAATCTATGGCTCTGTCTACTTGTCTCTTCGACTTATTTTAAAGTCAAATGGTCATAAAGATACTAGATGTCGGCTGTTTGGTAGGGTTGCTTTCTATTCATAGCAACAAAACAAAAATTCTTAAGAATTTAGTTAGGAATATTAAATAAATAATATGTGGATTAATATATGCTAAGGGTCTCTTGTCTTTATTCTTATTATTATTCTTTTTTTTATTACTATTAGGAATACATGATCTATTTGTTTGCTTTTTTTTTTATAATGCTAAAGAAGGATAAATATACTCTAACAGAAATTAAATTATATTTTTTATATTTGTCATACGGAGTTTAACTACTCTAACCGATCACTTTGTTTTTTTAATTTTGTCCACCTCTACGAGAGATGCGTTGACATCATCAAAAGAGGAAGAATATGGATTTGTGTGCTTGCAGGGCCACGGTTGATGTGTTGATCATATGTTAATCACGGTGGCTTTGATGATGACTCTTGTGTTTGGTGGAATCTTGTTGCTTGATCATGTTGGTCCCTTAGTGATTTCTTTCGGTATGTCTATGAAGATGATGTTCATCTTGAAGTTATATCAAGCCTCATCAGGGAGAAGATTCAAGGTTCCAGTGAAGTGTTAAAGTCAAAGATAATGTAGGAAGGAACCTGAAGCTTTAAATTTGTGGAAAAGAGGAAGAGTGAAAGTTCGCTTGGTCACTCGTGCACTTATCTCACTATATGAGTGACCAGAATATCATAAAAGTGTTAGAGTAACTCATAAGTTCCAAAGGAAAATATCACGCCCTCACCGAACAATTTTTAGAGCCTTTTTCATTTCGATAAAATAACCGAATATGTTTTATGCAAGTAACTAGTTGGTCACAAGCTCAAATAATCCCTTATGAGTGACAATAGCACTGAATAATCGATTAAAAATTAGGGTTAGTAGATTATCTCCTTTGTAATGCCTCATAATCGATTATTAAGGCTTATAATTAATTAGTGATTGCACAATTTGAAATTTTTTCATATTTGAACTACATAATTGATTATTCTCATGGCATAATCAATTATAAGTATTAAAAATCCTATGGATCATTTTTATTTTTTAGCAATATTTTCTCCTATATAAGGAAGGAGCCTTCTCACTTTTATTCACACCAGAATTTGGATTCTAAACATCATTTTATCATTCTAACCCATCTTTCTCTCCCTCTCTCTCATTTTCTTTCACTTACAGTTATCTTTGTGCCTTTGTAAGTAAAATACACTCATGATGTTTTTAATTGTATTGGTGTTTAGTTATTTTATCAAGGCTATGATTCTCTTAAAGTGTTTCTATTATTTGGTTGTTGAGGTTATCTTGGTAAAAACTCTATTTCATTTTCGAGATAAGTCGGGTAAAATATTGTTTCTGGTACATGGGCTTAGCTTATTAAAAGCTCCATTTTGGTTTGAGGGATCAATATATTAAAATCTCTCAATCGATTATAAGAAGTTTCTTCGATATAACATGTTATAAGCTCAAAGATATTATTTTAATGGAAAATGAGTTTCTTGAGGAGAGGTGTAGGCCAAGATATCGGTCGAACCTTTATAAGTCCTAGTGTCTCTCTCTCTCTCTCTCTCTCTCTCTCTCTCTCTCTCTCTCTCTCTCTCTCTCTCTCTCTCACACACACACACACACACACACACACACACACATATTTTAGTTATTTACTTTTCTTTATAATTTTTTCTTTACACTTTTTGCTCTCTTTGTTTTTAACTATACTAACACAATTCACCTCCTTTTTTGTGTTTGGAGTAACTTGTTCAACATTTTTGAAAGTTTTATTTATTTATTTTAATGCCATAAATTAGAAAAAAATGGGTTTATTGCTTTAATATCGACCATGTTAAAGCTTTCTACTATTGTGTATATGTTGATTCTACTGGGCTTGGTTTAGTTTGTTGCTTTAAGAATATAACTTTTCGTCTTATTGCTGCTAACTTTAGGGAAATATTATGAATGGAAAACTGTATCTATGAGATTGATCAGAATTGAAATGATTCTAACTAACAGAGAATCCCTTCTGTTAGAATTATTTTAAAGGAACTTTATATGGATAAGATGGACCTTGCTCATTTCTGTGTTTGTCAATCGAGTATGGATTCCTGTATAATTTATTGGGTTGTTGCAAAAATTATGCTCAGAAAAAAGCACAAGTATGTTAGGACGGATGGTTTACAACTTTTATTGATATGGGTGTTGTTGAATAAAGAGTATAATTGGATAATAAACATTGTCCACATGGTCATGTACAATGAGTGAACAAAGAGAAACCCCGTGTACCCCCTTATTTTGTGCATATGATTTTGGATAAAAATGGAATTATGTCTTCTTAGTTTGAATTGAGTGTTGGTCCTACAGAATTTTGTCCTCATACAATGTCAAAGATGAACTATTATTTTAATTAAATAAAAGAATGAATGGTACTACAAGAATGGTTTGCTTCAAATTTATGAGACTTGGTATGAGTACACTTCAAATGCTCATTCGAGTTATGTTCCATGGAAGGAACTTATTACATAGGAAGATGGTAATTCTAATGAAGATTGTCTGACTAATGTTGTGACTCATGTTCCTTCTTCTTCTTCTGGTATGGATTGTGTGACTAGAGCCTACACTGACAATTAAGGAGAGGTTCTTTTGAAGGATAATTGTCTACTCAATGATCGCATTATGGTTGATATCCATCTGAATGTAGATAGAGTTTTAGCTAATCTTAGAGAGAAATTTAATCAAGTCATGGCACATTTCTCATCCCTATTTGCGAGTATGTACACTAGTTCATCCGTGGACACCTCAAATATTTATGATCTAGGTGATTTCACTCTTGCATACTTGCATCAATTTGATCAGAAACCTCCACCAAATTACCCTTTCATGCATGCCATCTCTCATGCATTTTTATAATTTTGTTTATTTAATCCTCCTGTTTCATAATATTTTGGAATATTTTTTGTTATCTATGATTTTGGATATTGTTCTGCTTATATATCATTAGATTTTGTCTGGTTATATTGTTTGTTTTCTAGATTATATCTCTCTTTTTCGTTTGAAATTGCTTGAGTGGTATCATATATGTTATTGAGTAATGCTGATGATAACATATTTAACATTTTCTTATGCAAATGCATTATATTTGTTGTGTTTTATGTTGATGGTTATTATTGATTAACTGCATTGCGTTTTTTTTTTGTCTTTTTTCCCTCATTCTTTTTTATTTTATCAAAGGGGATAGGTTTCAATGAAATTGAACTTGCACATGCAAATGGATGTTAAATGCACAGGGAGCCTAAATCTACGAGTAACTCGAATACTTAAATTTTGTTAAGCATAAAAAAAAGGAGACTGAAATTGCATAAGAGTAATATCGGTCAACTTATATTTTGATGTCGTGTCTCAGTCAAATTTATCGTGTAATTGATTTAATCATGAAACCCATCAACCACTTTAAGTAAAAATGGTCTTTTCATTCATAAAAACGTAGGTTTGACCAAGTCGGACCTTAAATGAATTGATTCAAGAAAGATGATGAATCTAAAATTGTTTTGGTTGCATGAATCGATTCAAGATTGCATATAAATAGATTTAAATGTATTTTTTTTTAATTTCCTTGTCATCAATGGATTATCGATTCGATTCATGCTATGTCATGATTCGAATCATGGCTGAAAATTTTGTAACTTGTCTCAAATTGGGATATGTGATATGTTTCAAAGTCTTTTGTGAATCTGTTCACATGAATAGATTCATGAATCTAATCAAGGCATGAAATTTTTAAGTGATCTTTATCATTTGAGTAGATTCATTTGACATCCTTCATCCAAATCATTTATGCAAATTTGCACTGACTTTGCACTGACTTTGCACTATTTCTCAAGCACCTATAAAAGAAATCTTTCTTCATTTTATTTTATTAACACAAATTAAATCATTAGTGTAAGTGATAGAAAATTATATGATATCTCTCTAAACAAAACTTTTATTATATTAATAAAGATCCATCAAAGTTTATGAGTGTGTGATGTTGTTATGTTAGAAAACTAGTTAGATTTCTAATGTGCGTTAAAGATTGTTGTTTCTAGCTTTTGGATATGTTTGTGGAATTCGTGGATTGAAGTTCTATTGAAGAAAAGGAGTGGTATTCTCCTTAGGAAGTAGAGTTTTTGGCTTCTATCAATCATTTATATAACAAGTTCAAGTATTACAAGAAGAATTATGTGAAAATTGTTGCAGGTGTGAATATTGAAGATTCTTAAAGGTTGAAGATTGTGATCAAGGTTGTGACCAAGATTGTTGTTGTGAATCTTGTTGTGAATTACGATAAAATTCAATATCAATTTGTGAGGCAAAGAATAATAGCAACCAAAATAAATGGTCTTCAGCAATAATAATCCGTACGCAGGTAATATAACAGAATAAGGTAAGAAAAAACCGAAGGTTTATTTATCCAGTTCGAACAAACGATCTACTCTGGGGGAGAGAGCAACTCCCCAATTCACTATACTCAGAAATTTATTACAAGATATTACATATGAGTTACAAGAAAATAGTCTCCGCCTTCAGGTTCCCAAGAACAACCCTGAAGACGCCCAAGAATAGCCCTATTTTCTACCCAAGTGTCTCCCTACCTCTCCAACTCTCAATATATGAATCACTCAAACCCAAGGTGTAATCCAAGGTTTTCTTTGTGCATAGCTGAAACCCTATGCTATACCTTTAAACCCTTGGTCTCCCTTGTTGGTGAAAACTCTAAGATTGTCACACACCAAGCATATAAGAGATATTTATTTGTAATATTATATACCCAACAAACAAAGCCCAAAATCACATGGATCCATAGACCGAATAAAAAAAGCCCAAAAATGCAAAAATATTATTCACCGTACGGACATCACTATTCATCTGTACGGATGACACTATTCACCCGTACGGATGCCACTATTCACTGTACGGGCGACACTATTCACCGCCCAATTTTTTCTCTCTCGACTTTTCATCCAACTTTCTAAAACTTTCGATTTTCGCGGTAAATCCAATCTTCAAAATATGTTTTCTTTCTCTTCATCAACATAGGTTTTAAGGCACATTTACAACAGTCTCCACCTTGACTTTAAACCGTGTTGATACCAATCAACAACATTGTTGCTTTCTACCAAGTTTAGACTTTAATCAATAACTTTGATCAAATTCAAGCAACCCTTGAATCTTGATCTCGCAACTTTCATCCGCTTATTCTCAATTACCCTTTTCTGCCTGGGTAATTTAACAAGCCTACAAGTATGATTTTCAACCACCCTTGACTCCACCTGTTTTCAAATGCCTCCCTGAAGTTTTTTCTTCTGTTATTTTTCAATCTTTTAGCCATATTAAAAACATAATGTCCAAGGCTAGCATAACTGTCCCTTTGAGATGCTACAATAACCCTCCTTACCTTATCATGAGTCAAATGATAATCAGAGATCTCTATAACCACTCCCTCACTACTGCTAGCATCTATAGTAGGAAACTCCACCTCAAACTGAGTTTTCTCCATTATAGTTTCTCCCAGGTTTCTCCCTTGGTTTTCACTATTATTCTTCTGAAGAAATTCTCTACCAATCAAGTAAGCTATTTTAACCTCAGCTCTTCCCTAAAAACTCAATAACAACATAGCGGTAACATGCATTTTTATCCCTTGATTTCTGCAAAATTCATTGTACTCCTCTGAGACTTTCTCAAGGTATTCATAACACCTTAAACTCAAATCCCATAGCTCTTCCTTGTCATGGAAGCCTCCACTAGTTAACGATGAATGAATAATAACATTTGAACCTTCTAAAATATATAGACCACATATTTTAGACCCTTTAGCTAATCAATTCATCATGCGAAATCTTTAACACCCCATGTTTAACTCTAGTACAATAGCCTAGATCATCAAACATACTAATAGATAACAAATTTTTCTTGAGTTCTGGGACATGCCTCACATTGTGAATAAGAAGTTCACGATCATTAAACATTTTAAATCTGACTGTATCAATACCATGAACCTTGCATACCTTATTATTACCAAGGAAAACTACTCCACCTTGCCCCATCTTCAAAGTTTCAAAGTATTCTATTCTTGGACACATGTGATAAGAGCAACCTGAGTAAATGACCCAACTATCTTCAATTTCCAAACTCAATACTACTAGTGCTTCAGTATCCTCATAACATTCCTCACCCTATGCAACTACAGCTTGAGCAGAATCTTCATTGACCTTTCTTTTAGGACAATCCCTTTTAGAGTGACCGATTTTCTGACAATTAAAACATTTTACCTTTGACTTGTCATACCTCTTTGATTTGGACATCCCTTTACGCTTACCTCCTTCTTTTGACACATTTAAGCCTTCACCACTATCTTCAGTCTTCAAATCTTTCAACTTTGAAAATTCTTTGGATTCCACCATCGTCTGGACTTCATCCAAAGTAATAGTACCTTCCTTACCATAAAGAAGGGCATCCTTAAAGTTCTCAAAGGATTTGGGTAATGAACTCAATAGAAGTAAAGACTTGTCCTCATCATCAATCTTCACTTCAATATTCTCAAGATCATCGATAATCTTGTGAAATTCTATGAGCTTCTCAACTATGGATTTGTTCTCCATCATTCGAAATGAATAGAGTTGTTATTTCATATACAACCTGTGAGCCAAAGACTTTGTCATATACAATTATTCAAGTTTTGTCCACATAGCAACCGCAGTTTGCTCCCTGGCGACTTCTCTTAGAACTTTATCTCCGAGGCACAAGATAATGGCACTCCTGGCCTTATCCATCATCTTGGTCTTCTATACCTGTGTAATCCCTGCAGGCATCAATGCTTCACTCTTCAAAGAATTGATACACTTCTCTTAAATTAAAATTGCTTGCATCTTAATTTTCCACAACCCGAAATCGTTGTTATTGGAAAAAATTTCTCGATCTTCCATCTACTAACCATGGTGCTCACTTGTCAATAATATCTCTTTTCTCCACGTTCACCGCACCATTTTTTGTGAATCTTGTTGTGAATTAAGACAAAATTCAATATCAATTTATGAGGCAAAGAACAATAGAAACCAAAATAAATGGTCTTCAACAATAATAATCTGTACATATATAATATAACAGAATAAGGCAAGAAAAAATTGAAGGTTTGTTTATGTAGATCGAGCAAACGATCTAATCTGGGGGAGAGAGCAGCTCTCCAATTTACTATACTCAGAAAGTTATTACAAGAGATTACAGATGAGTTACAAGAAAATAGCATTCGCCTTCAGGTTCCTAAGAACAACCCTGAAGGCGCCCAAGAACAACCCTATTTTATACCCAAGTGTTTCCCTACCTCTCCAACTCTCAATATATGAATCACTCAAATCCAATGTGTAATCCAAGGTTTTCTTTGAGCATAGATGAAACCCTATGCTATACCTTTAAACCCTTGGTCTCCCTTGTTGGTGAAAACTCTAAGATTGTCACACACCAAGCATATAAGAGATACATATTTATAATAGCAAATACCCAACAAACAAAGCTCAAAATCACATGGATCCATGGACCGAGTAAAAAAAAAGCCCAAAAAACCGAAAACACTATTCACCGTACAGACATTACTATTCATCCGTATGGATAACACTACTCAGCGTACGAACGATACTATTCACCGACCAATTTTTTTTCTCTTGACTTTTCGTCT
This sequence comes from Lathyrus sativus, assembly GCA_963859935.3. Lineage (NCBI taxonomy): Eukaryota > Viridiplantae > Streptophyta > Magnoliopsida > Fabales > Fabaceae > Lathyrus > Lathyrus sativus. The sequence continues at coordinate 31,007,925 of OZ012740.1, read as the reverse complement.
GACTTTCTAAAACTTCTGATTTTCGTAGTAAATGCAATCTCCAAAATATGATTTATTCCTCTTCATCAACAAAGGTTTTAAGGCACATTTACAACAATTTTAATTGTGGTTAGTTTTGTTACAGACAAAAACTAATCAAGGATGAAGACAATGTTAGCTAGGATTGAGCAATTTATCTACAATATTTTTTGTAATTTTGTTGTAAGAAAACTCTCTACTAAAACCAAATCTATTGGTACAATAATTTTCTATGGTTTACCATTGATGACTAAATTAGGTGTTTGCGAGTACGAAGCATCAAACCAATATAAAGCTCGGTGCATTATTCTCTCTCTCTCTCTCTCTCTCTCTCTCTCTCTCTCTCTCTCTCTCTCTCTTTCTCTTTCTCTCTCTCTCTCTCTCTCCCTCTCTCTCTCTCTCTGTATTTTTTGAAGTATATTTATATGCTTTATAATTTCTTGTTTTGTAAAGATTTAGATGTTTTACGTTTTCTTGCCTTCATAGCAATTAATTTTGTAAAAGTTAGATCTGATTAGATTAAAAATTTTAAGGGATCTTCTTGTTGATTAAACTGCTGAATTATAATTCTAGATTGTAAAAGTTGATTAAAATATACTTGAAATTCCTTATTCTAATTGTAGAAGATTAATTCACATATTTCTTGTTGATTTTCTTTATCCTTTTGGTGTTTTATTTTATGAGATATTGGATCTAACTCTAGTATGGTCGAAGTCTGTTCGCGAGTAATGTGTGTTGTAGTCGAAGTTTGTTCTAACATGTATTAGTCAATATTGCTAGGTTTGTTAGCACGTTGAATTAGGACTTGCTTGTAATCCAAATTGTTTAAGTTAACTTGTACACTAAGTTAGCTTGTAATGGATAATTGTTAAAAAGCCCATTAGGTTAGTGTGCTAATTTTCTTATAAATAGCATGCTAGTCTCATCTTGAATAAGGAAAAATAGGAAGATAAAATCCCAATTCAAGAGAGAGGATTATTTTGTTATTCTTGTATACTTGTAATCTTATTTGATAGAGAAAGGAAAGAATATCAGTTTATATCCAATCTTTGTTGTTTCTTCTTGTTCTTCTTGGTTGTTTTCTTTGTTAATCCTAACACTTATGTGTTTCTTGAATATAAAAAAACAGGTTATATTTTTTTTCAAGGCATTCTATTCACAACAAGTTAGTGCAATGAGCATGAAGAAGATGCCTTCAATAAAGTATGAGATTGAAAAGTTCACCGGAGTGAACGACTTCGGTCTGTGGCGCTTGAAAATGAAAGCCCTACTGGTTCAGAATGGTTGTTTGGAAGCGTTGAAGGGAGAGGCAACCATGGACGTTGCGTTAACATAAAAAAAAGACAAGCATGATTGAGAAAGCCCACAACGCAATATTGTTAAGCCTTGGTGATAAGGTTCTTCGACTGGTATCCAAGGAGACTACAACATCGGGGTTATGGATGAAACTTAAAAGTTTGCACATGACCAAATCTCTGGTGAATTGACTCTACCTGAAGCAAGCTTTGTATTCATTCAAGATGAGTAAAGACAGAGTGTTGGATGAACAGTTAGATATGTTCAAAAAGCTGATTCTTGATCTTGAAAATATTGATGTGAAGATCGATGATGAAGATCAAGCACTGTTGTTGTTGTGTGCTTTGCCCAGAACACATGCTCACTTCAAAGAAACTCTCTTGTATGGAAGAGAGTCCCTAGGCTTTGAAGAAGTTCAATCAACCTTGTATCCTAAGGACTTGAACGAACAAAAGAAGCATAAACCTTTGACGGTTGGTGAAGGTTTGGCCGTGAAAGGAAAATTCTTGCGAAAGGATGGTAAGTTCGATACGAAGAAAGGTAAAAGTCAGCAGAAATTTTATAGTGGCGAAACATATGGTATTCGATGTTATTATTGTAAGAAGGAGTTCACACAAGAAAGGTGTGCCCTAAATGCCTGAAAAATCATGGAGGTAAGGATAATGGCAACGCAACCATTGTTCAAGATGACTTTGACTCATCTGATGTTCTTGTGGTTTCAAGTGACGACTCAAGAAAATAGTGGACTATGGATTTAAGTTGCACTTGGCACATGAATCCAAATATAGAATTGTTCGAGGAGCTATGTGATCAAGATGGTGGATCGGTGCTGCTGGGAAACAACAAATCTTGCAAAATTGTAGGTATTGGATCTGTGAGACTCAAGCTCCATGATGAGTCAATAAGGTTATTGACTGAAGTCAGGTATATACCTGATTTGAAGAGAAATTTGATTTCACTTGGTGAATTCGACAGGAAGGGATATGCTTTTCAAAGAGAGAAAAGTATCCTAAGAGTTATGAAGGGGTCGAAGGAAGTCTGAAGAGGCGTGAAGAAACAAGGCTCGTATACCCTTGAGGCTAAGGTTGTAAGTGGTTCAACAAATGTTGCATCCACAAAACCTGTTTCGAAGAAAGAATTACGGCACATGAGATTGGGTCGTGTCAGCGAAAGAGGACTGGTAGAATTGGGGAAGCAGAACCTTCTAGGAGGTGACAAAGTCGAAAAGTTAGAGTTTTGTGAATCTTGTGTATTTGGTAACTCCTGTAGGGCGATGTTTAACAAAGGCAGGCAAAGAACACATGGATCCTTGGATTACATTCATGTTGACCTTGGGGGGCCTACAAGGAATCCTTCACACTCACATTCAAGGTATTTTCTATTCATCGTTGATGACTATTCCAAAAAGCTATGGGTATTCATTCAAAAGACAAAGGATGAAATTTTTGAGAATTTCAAAAATTGGAAGGCATGGTAGAATTTCAAACTTTTGAGAATTTCTTGAGTCCGGGATTGCAAGCATAAGGCTATAGTAGGAACTCCTCAATAAAATGGCTTAGCTGAGAGATTCAATCGAACAATCCTTGAAAGGGTTAGATGCATGTTGGTTAGTGCTAGATTGAAGAAGGTGTTTTGGGCGAAGGGTGTTTCGACAGCAGCCTATCTGATTAATAGATGTCCCTCGACTTTCTTGGGAATGAAGACACCTGAAGAAGTTTGGTCGCGACATCCACCTAATCTCAAAACTGAGAGTATTTGGCTGCGTAGCATATGCTCATATTAGGCAAGACAAGGTCAAACCTAGAGCTCTAAAATGCATGTTCATGGGATACCTTGAAGGAGTCAAAGCTTATAGGCTATGGTGCCTAGAGCCAGGTCACAAGAGTTGTATCACCAGTCGAGATGTAGTTTTCAATGAAGTAGAAATGACTTTCAAGAAAACTGATGATGCTGACGAAGAGCTAGAACAAGGAGAGATTCCTAAGGTGAAGCATGTTGATGCTAAATTGCGTATCCCAGATGAAGTCGAAGAAGAAGCAGAAGTTGCTGTCGAAGATAAGGAGACTGATAATGACTACCTTCTAGCAAGAGACAGATTGAGGAGATTCATCAAGCCATCTCAGATACTTGGGTATGTAGATCTTATAGCTTATGCCTTAATCTCTGCAAGTGAGGTTCTAGATGAAGAACCTAGAGACTATAAAAAAGTTATGAGGAGTCGAAAGAAGACTGAATGGCTGAAGGCCATGAATGATGAGATCAAATCTCTTCATGATAAAAATACCTGGGAACTGATCAAGAAATCTGCTAGAGCCAGGTTAGTCAGTTGTAAATGGATTTTCAAAGTTAAGGAAGGAATCGAATGAGTGGTGTCAAAGAGATACAAGGCAAGATTGGTCACTAGGGGGTTCACTCAGAAAGAAGGTGTTGACTTTAATGATGTGTTCTCTCTTGTTGTGAAGCACATATCCATTCGAATATTGCTTGCCATAGTGGCACAATTCAACCTTGAACTGGAACAGATGAATGTGAATACTGCGTTCTTGTATGGTGATCTAGATGAAACAGTCCTTATGAGGCAACCTGAAGGGTATGTCGAAAAAGGGAAGGAATATTCTATGCGCAAACTAGAATAGATCTTTATATGGACTAAAACAATCTCCTCGACAGTGGAATAGGAGATGTGACAAGTTCATATCATACATAAGTTTCATTAGAAGTCAGTTCGATCATTGTGTTTACTTCAAATTTAGACCTGGTAATTCAATTATTATTTTGTTGCTTTATGTGGATGATATTATAATAACAAGCAACAATGTCGAAGATGTAATGAGGGTGAAGGCTGAACTCAATAAGGAGTTCGACATGAAGGATCTGGGAGCTGTGTCCAGGATTCTTGGGATTGACATCCGAAGAGATAGAAAGCAGTCAAAATTATGCTTATCACAAGAGGCATACCTATAGAATATTCTCGAAAAGTGTGGTATGTTGAATTCAAAGCCTGTTGTGACTTCGACAATCCCTCAATTCAAGTTAAGTAGAGATCAGTGTCCCAACACTGATGTCGAAAGAGATTATATGAATATCATTCCATATGCTAATATAGTAGGTTCCTTGATGTATGATATGGTATGTACTAGACCCAACATAGCATATGCAGTAAGTCTTGTAAGCAGATACATGGAGAATCCTAGAAAGGCTCACTGGCGAGCATTGAAGTGGATTCTAAGGTAGATAAATGGGTCTCTAAATAGAGTCCTAATTTATGGTGGAGCCTTGGGTGAAGATAGTAAAGCAGTAATTGAAGGATATGTCAACTCTCATTATGCAGGTTGTATGGATTCCAGAAAATTTATTTTTGGATATGTGTTCACTATGTTTGGGACAACAAACAGTTGGAAAGCAACACTTCAGAAGGTTGTTGCTTTATCAACCACTGAAGTGGAATATATCGACCAAACTGAAGCTGTGAAGGAAGCATTGTGGCTTGAAGGTTCTGCAAAAGAGCTGAGACTTCAAGGTCGAGTTATCATTGTTAAATGTGATAGTCAAAGTGAAATACACCTGTCAAAAAATTTAGTCTATCATTAGCAAACCAAGCACATTCATGTGAGGCTCTAATTCGTTAGAGGGGTAACCGAGCGTAGAGAAGTCGAAGTGCTGAAGGTTTCGACAGATCATAATGTTGCCGATATGATCACCAAGCTGTTGCCTAGTTGCAAGTTTTTCCACTATATGCAGTTGATAAAGTTGTGTGAAGAAAGCTAGTTTCTTGATATTATAGAGTTAGATCCAAGGTGGAGATTTGTGAGAAATTGGATTGAACTATAGTATGGTCGAAGTCTGTTCGCGAGTAATGCGTGTTGTAGTCGAAGTTTGTTCTAACATGCATTAGTCAATATTGCTAGGTTTGTTAGCATGTTGAATTGGGTCTTGCTTGTAAGCCCAATTGTTTAAGTTATCTTGTACCCTAAGTTAGCTTGTAATGAGTAATTGTTAAAAAGCCAATTACGTTAGTGTGCTAATTTTCTTATAAATAGCATGCTAGTCTCTCATCTTGAATAAGGAAAAATAGAAAGATAATATCCTAATTCAAGAGAGATAGATTATTTTGTTATTCTTGTATACTTGTAATCTTGTTTGATAGAGAAAGGAAAGAATAACCGTTTATAACAAATCCTTATTGTTTCTTCTTGTTCTTCTTGCTTGTTTTTTTTGTTAACCCTAACTCTTGTGTGTTTCTTAAATATAAAGAAACCGTTTATATTTTGTTTCAAGGATTTCTATTCACAACAGATTTGTTATGTGCAAATTTTTAAATTGTGTAAACTTTTTTCAAAACAATTTTCACCATTAAAACTTCCGCAAAATAACTCTATTTTTAAAATAATTTAATGGAATTTTTGTCTATTAACCCGTCTCTCTTAGGCAGTGAACATCATTTTCAACTAACAACATTGACACCATATATCTATTTATAGATTTAGATGTTTTAGGTTTTCTTGTATTCATAGCAATTAATTTTGTAAAAGTTAGATCTGATTAGATTAAAATTTTTAAGTAATCTTCTTGTTGATTAAACTTTTGAATTGTAATTCTAAATTGTAAAAGTTGATTAAAATATACTTGAAATTCCTTATTCGAATTTTAGAAGATTAATTCACGTATTGCTTGGTGATTATCCCTATCCTTTTGGTGTTTGATTTGTTATATACAAATCTTTCAATTGCGTAAACTCTTTTCAAAATAATTTTCACTATTAAAGTTTTCGCAAAGTAACTCTATTTTTAAAAATAATTGAAGGGAATTTTTGTCTATTAACCCTTGTCTCTTAGACAATGAACACCATATTCAATTAACAACTTTGATATCACATATCCATCAAAAACCTTAAAATATTAGACTTAGGTGTATGGATTGTTTATCTTATATATCCAATATTTTCTCAATTTCAAGTTGGTGTGAAACTTAACTACTCATATTAGGATTTCACCTCCACTTCCCTTCTAACTCTAACCAAGACTCTTATACCATTATACCCTTTGTTAGAATTAATCTTATAATTAATCACATAAGATATGATCAATAAATATTAGTTATAATCACACTTTAGTGTGGAAGCAAAATAAACATACAAGCATGCACAGGCACGGATCCAAGTTAGTGCCATGCCCCCACAAAATAAATAATTTATCATAAATTTTATAATAATTTTAATTTTTTTCTACACAAAAGTTATATGTTGTCACCACTAAAAACTATTCATTCGTTTTATCAGCAAAAAAGCCTTAAATTACAATATTGTTATGAGATATAAATTGTAGAATTATTGTTTGATTATTTATGAAAAAAAAGTGATTATTTAGTCATAAATAGATAAAAATGTTTTAAAAAATAAAAAAAGTAACTAAATTTCAAATTATAAAAACACTTATAAATCAATCATAATTTTAACATTTTATGTATATTATACTAATATAATTTTATAATCTCTAAACTTTTGATTAATAGTAATATTATGATCTTGTCCCAACAATTTAAAATTTTTAAATCCATCCCTGAGCATGCACATACAAGCTTAGGATAGACAATAAATTGGCACATAAAAAATTATAAGAATACTTAAATGGATCCTAGAAAAAAGTTCTCTAGAATATAACATGGTAATCCTAAAATATATAAATCGAGACCCAAAAACTTGTAATTCTTTCTCAATTTAGAGCCTTTACACCTTACACACTTTTTAGATGTGAAGAAGGAAATACATTGATATATATATATATATATATATATATATATATATATATATATATATATATATATATATATATATATATATATATATATATATATATATATATATATATATATATATATATATATATATTTATTTATGACATTTAGATTCTTATTATTGGTCGGTGGATCATCTTAACATTTTTATATTAAATTTATATTACTTAATTAAAGATAATTAATAATACTATTAAAACTGATAATTTTATTATTTAAATTAATTAATAATTAATTACAAATTTTAACTAATGAATAGTTAATATAATTAAATAAAAATAAATCCTAACGAGCACTTCGGATACAAAGGTAAGGAGATTAAAAAAAATAAGTTGAATATTTTCAAAAGACTAAAAATACATGTCCAAATAATAATAATAATAATAATAATAATAATAATAATAATAATAATAATAATAATAATAATAATAATAATAATAATAATAATAATAATAATAGAACAAGTAATTAAATTAAATATTTTAATAGAATAATTTAACACATACAGCTTAATTTATACATCTTGCTTTAAAAATGCCATATTTTATTTAATTAAGAATACATATTAGTGATACATTCAATTTAAGTTATATTTTACCCGGACAAGACATTTAATATTACTTAGTAAAATTCTAAATAAATCATAGTTATGGAGACACATTTTAAAAGGTGAAACTCGGATCATTAAATTACTAATAAATAAATTTAATATTAAAAATTACAAAAATTTCAATAATTTCAATAATTTCATGTACTAATCTATGGCTCTGTCTACTTGTCTCTTCGACTTATTTTAAAGTCAAATGGCCATAATGATACTAGATGTCGGCTATTTGGTAGGATGGCTTTCTATTCTTAGCAAAATGATTAGTTAAAAATAATAATATAATGCATTAAATATAGGGTAATGATTTTTCTTATAAAAGACAAAAAATATATATATATATATATATATATATATATATATATATATATATATATATATATATATATATATATATATATATATATATATATATATATATATATATATATATATATATATATATATATATATATATATATATATATATATATATATATATATATATATATATATAGTTTAATAAGCACTACCAAAAGTAATGATGTTTAGCCAGCCCGAACCAAGACTGTTAGGTTAAGTTATTTAAAAAAAATCAAAGGTACGTGATAAATTTAGGATTTAATTGCAAAGAGTTTTTACGTTATCTATTAATCAAAATTGTAAAATTATTACAACTATTTAATTTTTATCATAACTTTTAAGAAATACTATACGTAAGATTGATTGTGATATTCTTATAGTATAATTTTTTATATTAACAACAACGAACAATAATATTTTTTTTAAAATGTGAAATAACTAAAGTCTAAATTTATCTCTAAAAAACACATGACAAAGTTTTTTCACAATTGATATTTAGTATGTTATTAATTAACTAGTTAAATACTTTTAAAATAATTTTGTATAGCAGAATTATATTCATATATAATTGACGGTGACTCAATTCATGAATTATTCTAATAATATTTTTAATATTACAGACAAGTGAAAATAAGTGATAGTCTAATGCCTATCAAATAACAATAAATTATCTTAAAAATGAGATTAAATTGGTTCTTCAATCATATTAATGTGAAAAAAATTAGAATACATAATAATCAAGGTTTCAGACCTCTCCATTTGAGAGTAAAAATGGAAAAACTGGTTTGCCTCGTTGGACATGTCCGTTTTGCCAACATTTTTTGCAGGACGGGTCAAGATTTTAGGCCTACACCCTTTAATATGCTCGCGCATCTCCGCTGTGTTTTTTATGCGCTTTTGCGAGCACAGACATTAATATAATTTTTGCAATTTTTAGGCAAATGAGGTGCCTTGCCCGCAAGCCCGCCCTGCCTTGCCCTCATTTTTTCAAGACAGACCAAGGTTTTAAACCCGCGACTTACATAACGCACACCCTGCCCCCGTCACATTTTTTTTTTGCAAGTTTTTGTGGGACGGAGCTAAACGGGGCGGACATGCTCGTTTTTCGCTCTTAATTGAAAACAATATTAATGCATGTTTTCATTTTTAGATATAATTGATTATGTCCTATGCCACTTCATGAATCTTTTCTTAATCACCAGTAAAAGCTTATATTCTACATGATCACTCATATCACTAAAAATATTCAACATAAAAAAAAATTAAGTGATATATCATTTGGATTGAACTATAAGTGATCTAACATACTTAAAAACTAAGTGGTATGTTACTAAAAACTTTCGTCTTATTACTTGCATTTCTATTTCAATATGTGTATACACCCAATAAAAAGAAAAATATTTTTTTTACAAAAGTTAATATATACCAAACAATAAATTCACTCATGAAATTGTAATAGATTATACACGAGTGCTATATAAATAGAATACTATTAGAGGTTAACTCATATCATTTTTGTGCAATGGTTCCTGGTCATCTTCAGCAGTGAAAATCTTTAATGCACTCACATCAGTAGTTCAAAGTTTTCTCGTGAGCTAAATGATCTGCAAATGATTTAGACCATGTCATACAAAAAATTGATAACTAGCCTCATTATCACTTTTGCCTTTTGGATCAAAACACCACCATCTGCTCCTCCTAATTTGTAAGGTAATAGATCATTATTTAATATCTGCAGAGAAGAAGTTTCATATAATATTGATGTAAAGAAACATCCCAGAAACTATTAGTAATACATGTTCAAAGCCAAAGAATTTGGTAATACTTAAATTCATTGACAAATGAAATTAAATGCAACCCCTACATGAACCCATTGACCGATTAAATTGTACTTGAAACCCCATATAACGTGTGTCTCACTCCTATCATCCACCCATGAAACTCGAAAAACAATAATTTGTTCAGGTTCCAACAATCGCTCCATGATGTTAACATAAATTAATCCTGAGAATATCAATGAAATTATACATTATAAATACAATTTGAAAACATAAGGTTTGTCATATGTAATAATTAATAAAATTTATACAATAATAACCATTTGAACCACTACTACACAAAACAATCTTTTTATCTCAATTGAAAAAAGGGTTTTACATTGGTTTCATAGGCGAAGTAACAATATTTTTATATTTTTAAAACTAGAAAGTGTATGCCTCTATACATCTCGATTTCTGTTAACATCTAAGGTAGGAAATTTGTATTTACCTCGGTTTGAATCAAACCCGAGGAAATTTTTTTTGTCAAATATAATTTGTTTTAAATTTTATTTTGACTTACATATTTTTTAGACAAAATATATACACATTTTGTGACCGAATCTTTATACATATTTGTATTAGAACCAGAATATTACACACACACACACACACACACCAAATTACATTGTTTATAAAATTTGTAATATAACCTAATATAGACATATCCAAAATGGTACACCAAAAGAATCTATTTACATATGTGATAACAGAACCATAATGACAAAACCAAACATATATGTGTAATAGAAAATCTATACACATTGTTTACAACAACCAAAAGAAACTAGTGTTGGCGAGGTTCATAAAATGATAGGAAGGAACTGACCTAACGTGAATGAATGTCATTTATATTTTCTTTTGAAAATGGTATGGGGTCATTAAACACCTATATTTTGCACAAAACTTAAATTAGGATAACTCTACAACAACAACATTAAAGATTCAATCTCCACAACAACAACAATATAAAACTTTTACTAGCTAAAAACAAAAATATTAACTTAACAACTAACATAAATAAATTACATGTATATGGATAAAGTGAATACATTAACACATGAATCACTAATGCCTCCAGAGACAATATCCAACATATGTTTCATAACATAGTATCCACACAAATATCGTTTGGGTTGTTTCCGCGACTACAAATGATTTTCATATAATTATTAATAAACAAAAATCATAAGTAATACATTAGAGAAAATAAAATAATGTCAAAAAAACTTAAGTAATACTCACTTTTGGGAAAAAGAACTTCAGCTTTTTATTTCATTGATTACGAGTCATAAAATTGTATCCCTCTGTAGCTCTACATGTTAGAAAAAATTAAACAAGAATAAAAATTGTTTAAAATTAAAGGTAAAATTTGAGTATTACAAATAATACAACTTAAGCATTTGAGACATGTTTCATCGTTGATTAATCAAGATTATAGTGTAACGAGCATAGCATAGTGACACTATTTTGCATGAGACATATAATTATTAGTTGTCAATGTCATTACATAAACATCCAGAATAATTAATATTGTGTATAAAATTGATTTATAAAAAACACAAATTCATATATATTTACGAATGGAAAAACAGTCTTAGTTAACATTATCTTTTCTCTTGAGTTAACTTATTTTGTATGTACGTCTGGATAGTGATCGATGATTGTGATTGAAATTGAATATTGAATGTGTGAGATATTGGATTGAACTCTAGTATGGTCGAATGGTAGCTTCTGGTTCGACAAGAATTAAGCATGAGGTCGAAGTATGTTCATATGTTGTTGTCGGAGTAATGTGTATTGTAGTCGAAGTTTGTTCTAACATGCATTAGTCAATTTTGCTAGGGTTGTTAACATGTTGAATTTGGTCTTGCTTGTAAGTCCAATTGTTTAAGTTAGCTTGTACCCTAAAGTTAGCTTGTAATGGATAATTGTTAAAAAGCCCATTAGGTTAGTGTGCTATTTTTCTTATAAATAGGATGCTAGAGAGAGAGAGAGAGGTTGTTTTGTTATTCTTGTATACTTGTAATCTTGTTCTAAGAGTAAGGAAAGAATAGCCGTTTATAACCAATCCTTGTTGTTCTTTGTTATTTTACCTTGTTTTCTTTGTTAACCCTAACTCTTGTGTGTTTTTTGATCATAAAGAAACCTTTTATATTTTGTTTAAAGACATCTGATTCACAAAAAATTGGTGCGGTGAGCGTGGAGAAGATGCCTTCAACAAAGTATGAGATTGAAAAGTTCACCGGAGTGAATGACTTCGGTTTGTGGCGCTTAAAGATGAAAGTCCTACTGGTTCACCAGGGTTGTTTGGAAGCGTTGAAGAGAGAGGAAGCCATGGACGCTGCGTTAACGGAAAAAGAAAAGACGACAATGATTGAGAAAGCCCACAGTGCAATATTGTTTAGCCTTGGTGATAAGGTTCTTCAACAAGTATCAAAGGAGACTACAACATCGAGATTATGGGTGAAACTTGAAAGTTTATACATGACCAAATCTCTGGTGAATCGACTCTACCTGAAGCAAGCTTCGTATTCATTCAAGATGAGTGAAGACAAAGTATTGGTTGAGCAGTTGGATATGTTCAACAAGCTGATTCTTGATCTTGAAAATATTGATGTGAAGATCGATGATGAAGATCAAGCATTATTATTGTTGTTGTGTGCTTTGCCCATAACACATGCTCACTTCAAAGAAACTCTCTTGTATGGAAGGGGGTCCCTGACCTTTGAAGAAGTTCAATCAGCCTTATATTCTAAGGACTTGAACAAACGAAAGGAACATAAACCTTCAACGGTGGGCGAAGGTTTTGCCATTAAGGTAAAATTCTTGCGAAAGGATGGTAAGTTCGACAAGAATAAAGGTAAAAGTCAATAGAAGTTTTATAGTGGCGAAACATCTGGTATTTGATGTTATCAGTGTAAGAAGGAGGGTCACACAAGAAAGGTGTATCCTGAATGTCTGAAAGATCATGAAGGTAATGGCAACACAACCATTGTTCAAGATGACTTTGACTCATCTGATGTTCTTGTGGTTTCAAGTGGCGACTTGATAAAAGAGTGGATTATGGATTCAGGTTGCACTTTGCACATGACTCCAAATAGAGAATTGTTCGAGGAGCTATGTGATCAAGATGGTGGATCTATGCTGCTGGGAAATAACAAATCTTGCAAAATTGCAGGTATTGGATCTGTGAGATTCAAGCTCCATGATGAGTCAATAAGGTTATTGACTGAAGTCAGGTATGTACCTGACTTGTAGAGAAATTTGATTTCTCTTAGTAAATTCGACAGAAAGGGATACGCTTTTCAAGGAGAGAAAAGTATCCTAAGAGTCATGAAGGGGTCGAAGGAAGTCTTAAGAGGCGCGAAGAAACGAGGCTTGTATACCCTTGAGGCTGAGGTTGTAAGTGGTTCGACAAATGTTACATCCACGAAACATATGTCAAAGACAAAATTATGGCACATGAGATTGGGTCATGTCAGTGAAAAAGGCTTGGTCGAATTGGGGAAGTAGAACCGGCTAGGAGGTGACAAAGTCGAAAAGTTGGAGTTTTGTGAATCTTGTGTATTTGGTAAATCCTGTAGGGCGAAGTTCAACAATGGAAAACAAAGAACACATGGATCCCTGGATTACATTCATGCTGATCTTTGGGGGCCTTCAAGGAATCCTTCACACTCAGGTGCAAGGTATTTTCTATCCATCGTTGATGACTATTCCAGAAAGCTATGGGTATTCATTCAGAAGACGAAGGGAGCAACTTTTGAGAATTTCAAATTTTGGAAAGTTTTGGTCGAAACTCAAACTGGCATAAAGGTTAAGAGGTTGAGAATCGACAATAGCCTTGCGTTCTACAACAAAGCGTTCGACTATTACTGTGTTGAGTCTAGGATTGCAAGGCATAAAACTATAGTAGGTACTTCTCAATAAAATGGATTAGCTGAGAGATTCAATCGAACAATCCTTGAAAAGGTTAGATACATGTTGGTTAGTGCTAGATTGAAGAAGGTGTTTTGGGCAAAGGCTGTTTCGACAGTAGCCTATCTAATTAATAGATGTCCCTCGACTTCCTTGGGAATGAAGACACCTAAAGAAGTTTGGTCCAGACATCCACCTAATCTCAACAGACTGAGAGTATTTGGCTGCGTAGCCTATGCTCATATTAGGCAAGACAAGGTCGAACCTAGAGCTCTGAAATGCATGTTCATGGGATACTCTGAACGAGTCAAAGCTTATAGGCTATGGTGCCTAGAGCCAAGTCACAGGAGGTGTGTCACTAGTCGAGAAGTAGTTTCCAATGAAGCAGAGATGACTTTTAAGAAAACTGATGATGCTGACGAAGACCTGGAACAAGGAGAGATTCTGGAGGTGGAGCATGTTGATGCTGAATTGCGTACCCCAGATGAAGTTGAAGAAGACACAGAAGATGTTGTCGAAGATGAGGAGACTTATAATGACTACCTGCTAGCAAGAGAAAGATCGGGGAGATTCATCAAGCCACCTCAGAGACTTCGGTATACAGATCTTATAGCTTATGCCTTAATCTTTGCAAGTAAGGTTTTAGATTAAGAACCTGAAGAATATAAGGAAGTTATGAGGATTCTAAAGAAGACTGAATGACTGAAGGTCATGGATGATGACATGAAACTCTTCATGATAACAACACCTGGGAACTGATCAAGAAACCTGCTGGTGCTAGGTCAGTCAGTTGTAAAATGGATTTTCAAATTTAAGGAAGGAATCGAAGGAGTGGCGTCGAAGAGATACAAGGCAAGATTGATTGCTAGGGGGTTCACTCAGGAAGAAGGTGTCGACTTTAATGATGTGTTCTCTCCCGTTGTGAAGCACATATCTAGCAAGTAATCGAAGGAATCGAAGGTAGATAAATGGGTCTCTAAATAGAGTCCTAATTTATGCTGGAGCCTTGGGTGAAGATAGTAAAGCAGTAATTGAAGGATATGTCAACTCTGATTATGCAGGTTGTATGGATTTTAGAAAATCTATTTCTGGATATGTGTTCACTATGTTTGGGACAACAATCAGTTGGAAAGCAACACTTCAGAAGGTCGTTGCCTTATCAACCACTGAAGCGGAATACATTTCCCTAACTGAAGCTATGAAGGAAGCATTGTGGCTTGAAGGTTTTGCAAAAGAGATGAGACTTCAAGGTCGAGTTATCACTGTTAAATGTGATAGTCAAAGTGCAATACATCTGTCGAAAAATTCAGCCTATCATGAGTGAACCAAGCACGTTCATGTGAGGCTCCATTTCGTTAGAGGGGTAATCGAGCATGGAGAAGTCCAAGTGCTGAAGGTTTCGACAGATTATAATGATGCTGATATGATCACCAAGACGTTGCCCAGTTGCAAGTTTTTCCACTATATGCAGTTGATAAAGCTGCATGAAAAAAGCTAGTTTCTTGATGCTATAGAGTTAGATCCAAGGTGGAGATTTGTGAGAAATTGGATCGAACTCTAGTATAGTCGAAGGGTAGCTTCTGGTTCGACATGAATTAAGCATGAGGTCGAAGTATGTTCACATGTTGTTGTCAGAGTAATGCATGTTGTAGTCGAAGTTTCTTCTAACATGCATTAGTCAATATTGCTAGGGTTATTAGCATGTTGAATTAGGCCTTGCTTGTAAGCCCAATTGTTTAAGTTAGCTTGTAATTGGTAATTGTTAAAAAGCTCATTAGGTTAATGCGTTATTTTTCTTATAAATAGGATGCTAGTTTCTCAATCTTGGAATAGGGAAAAATAGGAAGATAAAATCCTAATTTCAAGAGAGAGAGAGGTTATTTTGTTATTCTTTTATACTTGTAATCTTGTTCTAAGAGTAAGGAAAAAATAGCAATTTATAACCAATCCTTGTTGTTTTATCTTTTTTTCTTTGTTAACCCTAATCCTCATGTGTTTTTGATCATAAAGAAACCTTTTATATTTTGTTTAAAGACATCTGATTTACAACAGAATGAATCTAAGAAATAATACTTTATTAAGTCTCTTTCTCCGCACATCTGATGCTTGTACCTAAATGTTAACACTAAAGTCAAATCTTGATGTGAGTCTTAATATTAAAGTATTTGAGAACAATGAATATAAATTTACATCATCATAAAATATGTACTTACTGTCGCTACGCGAAAAATGACACAGAGTCGCCACCGAATTTTATTTATCCCAATGAGGGAAAGGGAAATAGCGATAAAGCCTTTGGGAAAAGGGCATGGTCATTGCAACCAAGTCTTAGGGTTCGGGAGTTGGTTATGCGAGGGGAAGGTATTAGCACCCCCTCACATCCATTGTACTCGATGGGAACCTTCTAGGTTGTTTTGCTTGAATGAGTGTTTTTATTAAAAGTTTGCATGCTAAAGGGAAAGATGGGGTGTTCTTTTTATTTTAATGTTCGCCAAGGATTGTGGCCCTTGTGCCTACGTATCCTCACTTAAAAGAAGTGCAGAATCAGAGCTCCGTAGTTCGGAGGCTTGTGAAATGGTTGTTTGTTGGTTTATTTTATACCTTGAAAAAGGGTTTTCGGATTGATGCCCTAAGGCGAAAAGAAGTTTGATGAGTTGATGTTACTTTTAGGTTTTTGAGAAAAGATTGTTTTTGATTAGGATCACACTAAAGACTTTGGATAGAGATGAATATTTCGAATAACCAATTCGAGCGCCTTGTATTTAAAACATTCGGAACGAGTGTAGGAGGGTTCCATTCTCATTCCTTCTCCACCACTTTAAAGTTTATAGTGTATGACCTTAATTGTATCTTTATTGTGTTTTGGATTTTTTATGAGAAAAATACCACTTGATGTTGGATCAAGGGTTTTATTGTTTCTGAAAATAATTGAAGTGATGCGAACAAGGTCGATGGCGAATGTTCAAGGCGATCGACTTACAAGGGTGAAAATGGCTCGATGAAATCGAGAGTTTATTTTTGAAAATAGTTTTGAAAGCAAAAGTCAAACATAACCATAATAATGCCCACATACAATAGTCGTTCAACCACAATGGATTGGTCGGCATAAACAACACAAAACATGAAGAAAAAAAACAGAGAAAAAAAATTTGGGAAAAAACTAGAAAAATAAGGGGAAATTCGCTAGGCGAATGTGGTAGCGAAGCTACCCAGAAATAGCAAGAAGTTCACTAGGCGAACTTCCCAGCGAACGCAAACAAAGGCGAAAGGGGGAAAAGTTCGCTAGGCAAAGGTGCCAACGAAGCTGCCCAGGAAAAACAGACAGAAGTTCGCTAGGAGAACTCCCCAGCAAATGAAAACAGGGGCGAAAGGGGGCAAAGTTCGCTAGGCGAAGGTGCCAGCAAACATGACAGCAAGAAAACATCAAGAAGTTCACTAGGCGAACTTCATGCTGTTTTGCCCAGAACACACGTTTTTTTTATGGAAACAGTGGGGAAATGGAGAAAAGTTCGCTAGGCGAACTTGCCAGCGAACGTGACAGTATTTTGAGTCTATCAACTCATGTCACTATGGGATCTAAACTATGATCTATCTCTTTTATTGCTTATTTTTTACAATGATTTCTTGGTCATATTTGAGACCTTATTACAACATACAACAAAAACACATGAAAATAAAAGCATGCAGCAAATGTAAAGAGGTGAGAGTTTTAAAGGAAGGATACCCAAGAGCTACTAGCTTCCTTCACCACCAATGGCTTTGTTGGATGTCCTCCTCCTTCTGATTTTCTAACACTCTTTTTTTCTCTCAAGGTTTTCTTTTCAATCCTTTTTTCTATTTTTTTCTTACTCTCTTTTTTCTGGTTTTTTAATATTTCTTTGCTCTCAATCTCTCTCTCTCTCTCTCTCTCTCTCTCTCTCTCTCTCTCTCTCTCTCTCTCTCTCTCTCTCTCTCTCTCTCTCTCTCTCTCTCTCTCTCAATGTATGTGAATATTGAATGCCCTTTGTTTGCAGCCCCCTCCCCTATTTTATCTCAACATATTAGGGTTTTCCCTACTTTCAAAACATCAAATTATTTCATGGAGAAATGTTTCTTGCCACTTTCCTCATGTCACTTTCTTTCTTTCCATTTCCATGTATGTTGCTATGCTGCATTTTTGCTGCACTACTTACCTATGCTGTCTTTTTTTTCTGCAGCACTCTACATTGCCCTCAAACCTTGTACCCATTTGTTGGCTTGTGTTTGGACTGCCCTTGTGGTCAATGTTACTACCTTGGGACAAATTTTTTAAAATTCTGATATTTGATGTGTAGATACATCACCATAAGTTTATTCCCTTGGTCTTGTGACATGCCTTGGCTTAGTGACATGAGGCAAATTGTCACTTCTTGCATGGGGCTGTTTTGGATCACATTAAAATTACCCATGGCTAAGCAAGCATAGTCTTGATCTTGACATGTTCCAATGTTAAGTTGTATCCTAATTATTTTCCTTGGATGTTTGTGGGCACAATGTGGAACATGTAAACTTGTTGGGGGCATGAAGGGTACCATTGCATGAATTTGATTAGAGACTTGAATCAAGATTAGAAATAGATTAATTTATAAACATTACTTAGAGTTGGAGATTTTGTAACAAATAGCATTCTTGTAATGTCATGAAATTTCTCTTTGTAATATTCTAGTCTTGAATTCATGAATCTTGAACTTTGAATGATGGATTTCCCTTATACCATTATTTGGAATGAATGAAGTCTTGAATTATGAACTTATGATCTTGACTCATGCTTTACAAATTTGAACTCTACTTGATCAAAATTTTGAAATAAAGTTGGAGGAAGAAATCTTGAATTAGGCATTGCACTTCATGTATATTAGGAATATTGATCTTGAATATCCTAATATTTTTCAAGTAACTTCTCCTTGAAGAAATCTACCTGAGTAGACTTTCCAACTTAGATCAAACCTTAGATGATGAACCTTTTCTTCCATGTAGCCCAAGATAGGCAATTTATCTTATTTGAAATGGAAAAAAAAATGAACCTATCCAATCCTTACCTTGTGAATCCATATGCTCGATATGCAATAGAACAATGTATGACGAATGTAGGGTATGAAAGGCTAAAGGTGAAAATGAGGGTATGACACTTACATCCACCAAAGTTCTGGTATGGTCATATCTAGCCAATTAGTACCTTACATTATATCCAAAATATAACTCTTTCCAATTATATAAGATTGACTTGGTCCGTGTTTTAATGTTATTTTGAGGATGTCTCCCATATCCTCTATCAAACTTGACAATCTTAGCATGCTATTCAGTTGAGATATTGTGGTGTCAATATTGTGTTGGGGACAGAATAACTACCTTTCATGCTTGCACCAGCTAAAACAACTTTCTCAGCTATGTCTAGCTAATTTAAGTTTGGGTGGATGAGTACACACATATATTTCATTTTCTGCATCGTAAAAACAACAACAACACAATACATAAATTTAAGTACACAAACAACACACAACACACAACACAATTTTAAACCAAACTTATACTTAACTCAATCACATTATAGGTACACTTCTCCCGCATCTCCTTAATCAACTTTTTCCGCTCCTCATCGGTCATCCTATATCGTTTCTCCTTATGCACCTTCTTTAGTTCCTCCTAGATCAACCTCTCCCTCACCTCCTAGATCAACCTATCCCACTCTTTCCAATGTAACGTCTCTCGCTCCCCCTGGATCACCCTCTCATGTTCCTCCTAAGTCACACTCTCCCACACCTCCTAAGTCACCCTCTCCCATTGTTTTTCTAATTCTTCTTGTATCCTTTCATCCATCCTTTGATCAACTAGCTCTTCAATTTATTTTTTTGCATTACTTTGTTACTCTTTGGTGATGATCCAAAAAATATTCTCAAGCTGACGCCTCTTCCAAAACCACGGACACACCCATTATGCTCATATGTTCCAATCTCTTTGACCAATATGTCACGACGTTGTTGTTAAACAAAGGTATCATCATTGGATTTTTCAACCAGAAAACCCTACAACACAAATAAAAGTTCATATTTACCAAATTTAATTAATCAAAATAAGTAATGTTGAAAAAAGTATCTACTTATAATCTTTTAAGCAACTTCGTGTGTAGTCTCTGATGTGAGCTCCCCTCCTAGTCTTTGACGTTCTCTCTTCCATTTTATCATGGTGTGATGATGGAGATGAGTTGCGATCAAGGATTCTAGAAGGGTCTTTCAGGTCTAATTCTCTTTTTTTCTTTAATTATTATCTATTTCATTGTATCATATCCTCCATGACACAATCTATTTGAATATTTTCTTCCCCATTCTCTTTTCCTCTTTGCCTCTTAGCCAAAAATTTAGGAGTGTTGCAAGATTTGACAAGCTTCTTCCAAATTTCCTTCTCAATAAATTTATACAACTTATATGGAGGCTTTAATTTAGGCTTTGGATGTATAATATAATCTATTGTGAGACATTTCTTAAAGCCCCTCTATTGCTCATCAGCATATGAAATCCATTTCTTTTCCAGCTTATCATTGTCTGAAACCATAAACAATTCCTACATTTACATAATAGAGTTTGTATTAATACTAAACTAACAAAAATAGATGGTCATCCATACTTATAAAACAAATCATGAAATATAAAATAAATAACTCAATATCAGTCCATATTTTTGCTTTTAAATCAAAAGAAACATCGATTTAATGATGTATCAAAATATTGACTTTGCTTCTACCAAGTATTTTCACGAAAATCTTAAAATTTTCAGCATTTTCACCATAAACCTTACTAATTCATGAATATTTTTCAAAAGTATCACAACGAAAATCAAAATATCTCATTACAACAAATAATTATATAAAAGAAAATACTCAAAGAAATAAACTCCAAAACACCAACTCAAAACAAGTAATGTGCCTCGTTCCCGATGTTACAGATCGAAGCATATAAGCCACTAAAAAATAATAATGTAAAAATAAACAAAGACAAGCTCCATGACCATCTTCCAAATCACAAGCAACAACTCCTGCTGAGTATCTACACAATAATTTTACAAAGCCAACAAAACAAATAAGAAAGGGGTGAGAATACACCTTACAAATGATAAGGGTGAAAATTAGCAGTAGGATGGTAAACAACAACAATCACAAATATATCATTCGAACAAAACATAATCACAACTCAAATAGTAAATGCAAATGCTAATGCCACCAAATCTTTCATCTATATGCATGTGGTATCAGGTTTCGGGGGTTAGAGGTATGTTACTGATTTCCCATGTCTCTGGTTCCTCTCTGAACCTAGCCATCACTAGGCCAGAGTTTTACCTAACTCTAAAATATATACATGCATGATCATGTATAAAAGTAAGCACACAACTCAACAATCGTCAAAATATTATCATCAAAACATCATCATCAAAATATGGTGCCACTCTTGAACCAAAATATTGTCAACCAAAGGCCACCATTGTAATCCCTCAAGATTACTATTCTCTAAAAATATAATTTTAAAATAATTATTTTTCATTTCAAAAAGAGTAATATAAGTTATTATTCAACAACTCTACTCATCAAAATACTCATAAAATCTTAAAGTTTTATTATATTTTTCATAACTCAATAGAGTCCTCAAAAATCTCAAAAGCAACTCAATATCTTTCAACTCTCAAAATAGTTTTATAGTACCCAAAAGTACTCTAAAGTATTCAAAAGTGTTCTTAGGGCAACTCTTTCACATGTGATAACTCTACTAATTCTAGGGACTAATAGTTTAACTCAATTTACTGAAAAGTGACCATAAGGTTACAAACACGTCACCGATGTCAAAAATTGCTCAAAAATCACTGAAAAAATTTTGAACTCGAAAACTGCCGAAAATGCTCTGAACCGCCCGAACCCATTGCCGGAACCGAATTCGCCGCCACCACTCGCTCCAACAGCCACCACCAGACGCCTCCATAACAATTCCTCTGCCGATCATCCGGCCACCATCGCAGCATGGTCCCCCGCCGCCAATCTGTGATGCGAAAAGCGCCCACTGAGGTCGCCCCATGTGGTGCGCCTTTGTCCGCCACCTCGTGGCGTAAACCCGCGGCCATGGCATTTTTCGCGCGACTCTCAACTTGATTTACGTCTGTTGTCATTCGACGTGGCCTGCCACCATGACAACCGCCGCCCAAATTTGATCAGCATTTTTTACTGCCGCCATCTGTTGCAGTTCTCCGACGTGATTGCGTAGCTACGATCGACCTGCGGCGCAACCAACACGACTCTAGCACAGTTGCGGCTCGCCTCCAGCCGCTCTCTCTATCTCTCTCCTTAAAATCCAATTTTCTAATTTTTTTCTAAAATTCCAGATTTTTCAATTTCCTTGAAAAAGTCCAGTTTTTGAAAAAATTAGGTTTCTGACATTTGGAATATTTTTGGGAAAACAAATTGTAAGGTTTTTGGAAATTTTTTAGAACACAAGACCAAATAGGTGACTAAAAAAATACACGGGCATCAAAATTCTTTTACTATACAATTGTTAAAACCAAATCTATATTCCATATCAAACAAATATGTTCATGAATCAACAAAATCATTTATAATGATCATACGAGATTTATCCCAAATCCTAATTGGTCCCCTACAGTAATACAACAAAACACTAAGTTATTTATCGATCAATACCAATAAGGTTTTGCCTAAACCTTATTTGGCCAAACACATTACATAAGGAAACATAGCATAAACCTTGTTGTCGATGGGAGGGTAAGGACCCCTCACCATCCTGGCGGCCTATTATCACCAATCAATAAGAAATATCCCCCATTATCTTAGAATTGCAGAACCTTAAAACTTTTGGCTATGGTTTTCCTTCCTATCTCTCCCTGTTCCAATCCCTTAGTTGCCTCTTCTCTCTAAAATTTCTAATTTCACGTACTATAACCTAAATTTCACCAAACTTCCTATTTATTTTACCCTAACTTTATAATTTTTTTTAAATATTACACTTTGGCCCTACTTCCCCAAATTCTCACCACTACACCTCTTATTCTCAATATTTTCTAGTTTCCACACAAATTCTTGATATTCTAATTTTCTTATTATTTAATTAAATAAAAATTGCAATTAAACAAACATTAAAAAAAATCCTCCAAATTTATATTTTTCTCAAATTTTCACTAATTAATTAGAATTATCTAACTATCTCTAATTATTCAAATAATTTTATTTAATTTTTCCGCTATTCATTTCTATAACCCCAATAATTATTAAATTCCCAAATACCCCTAAGTATCAAATAACACAAAGAATTCAAATATATGGAATAACACAAAAATAAACACGCCAATAATTAATTAAAATATTTAATTAAAAATCGAGGTGTTACTGGGCGGGTGTTTGGCAAGGCGAAACATGTGTTGCAACGACAATTATATCACTATACAACCACCGGCTAACTTTGCAGTTATGGGCAAGTACTTTAGCTAAAGGAAAGTCCATCAGCTAGAGGTGAGTCTCTTAGTTATGGATGAGTACGTCATCTAGGGGTGAGTTCCTTGGCTAACGATGAGTCACTCAACAAGGGGACAATCCCTTAGTTAGAGGCGAGTTCGTCAGTTAGAAATGAGTTTCTTAGCTAGGGGCGAGTACTCAGTTAGAGACGAGTCCTTCACTTGAAGGTGAGTCATCACATCATTTTCAGGTGTCTCTTGAGTAGCTTGTGTATCAGCATGAGGGATGTCAATCATCATTTAAATTAAAATGTTATCCACTTAATAAAACTTGAATTTAGTGTTTACCATGATGATAGTCCTAAGGAAATCCAGTCTAGTTTTACTTCCTTACGTGTGTTATTAACGCATTAGAGCATGTCTACTTCCTATAGCAGTTGTGCTATTGGGCAGGCATATTGCTTGAGTTATTGGTTTTTCCCTATAAAAGGTCCTAACTTACTTTTCAGGAAAACATTTTCCTCTTACTTCCCGACTTTTTAGAATTATGCTTTGTTTGAACCGAGGAAGATTCACAAATAAAAGAAGAGCTTCTTCGAGTTTGGGTAGGAGGATAGAGATTACATGAGTCACCATTTTCTTAGGAATCCTAGTACTGTAGTTTTTTCTTTTCATAATAAATTGATGACTAGTAAGAAATCCAAATATGTTCATGTGAGAGACATCATGTTCCTATATTCAAATCTGACACGATCCCACAATTTGATCAGAGCATTGGGTTTTCTAGCACAAGGCACAAATAAGACGTGGTCATGGAGCCCTATTTAGATATGGAAAGAGTTAACATGGCCACCGTGGGTGGTTTGTCTGCTTCTTATTTCTTTTTGCATCTTCTTGTTATTTATGAGTTGGGGGTTATGATTCCATTCACATCTTTTAAGAAGGATTTCCTGGCGACCATCATTGTTGTTGCTTCTTAGATCACGCCCAATGTATGGATCATTCTTAGGTAATTCAAGATTATCTACTGTAATTTGGGCGTCTCATCGACCATTTGGCTATTCCTTACTTTATTTGGCATAGAGTTCCTCCCCGATTGTGGCTGGGTAACCCTACACTCATTTTCGGGTAGGTGTTTATTGGAACCTAAAGCGGAGTCATACGAGGATTGAAAAGATAAATTTGTGCAGGTGACACCTATATGGTGACCATCGGGGCGACAGGTACCCTATATTTTCCTTTATCATGGATAATAGAACCACATCCTGTCAAAAAGATAGACTTCAATATGCTTTCTCCTTTCAAATAAGAAGTGATCTAGATTTTATGACGTTTCCAACTCCTGAACTTTGTACTCTGATTACCCTAGAGTGAGAAGATGATGATGTGGTAGATAAGTACCTTGGTAAGCTTTATGATATGAAAGGAACCTCCTAGCTTAATTCCTACTTTGTTGTTCTATATATCTTAACAATGTCTTTTTATAAGGGACGTGTCTAGAATCTCACTAGGTGAGAGGAGAGAACGCTTGGCTTAGATGGAAACTCAACAACGACCATTTATCATGCCTCATCCCCGCCCCAGGGACTTAGCAATGATTCAGAAGAAACAACAGTTTGATACACCTCGCGATGGAGAATCTCTCTCTCCTAAGACTCAAAGACGGGTAGAGAGTCCCTTAGGACCTTCCGAAATCTGTCAGACAGAATTTGAAGGAGAAAAAGATGTGGAACACATGATCCCATGGATGGAACTCCTCTCACTATGGAACAATGCCTCTTTTAATGGGGTGGAATTTTCTAGGAGTTGTCTTTCCCTCCCAAAGATTTTTTTCAATGACTACCAAACACTTTAAGATAGTTATCTTTCCTACTTAACGAAGCTCTTAGAGGTCTAGATGTTGAGGTGCCTCCCGGTGAAGAGAGTCCACCAGGAGAAACATATAATGAATATCCAAGAGTTTAAGTATGGGATGAACTTCATCATAAGAGACGTTCAAGAGTGTCAGAAGATCGTGACAATTATGGCGAATGAATAAGAAGATTTGAGGGCCCACACTAGGGATGTGGCTTTAATAGCTCTCAAACGTAAAGGATGGGAAATACTTGGAAGGATCACTTTAGGAAACTCTTAGCTCCCTAAAATATTTGGAGGACGAGGCGTCATTGCTTAAGGATGAATTTGTGGTTGCCTCTGATAAGTATTTTGAGAGGGAAAAGGAACAATTTTCCTTTCTCTATCCAAAATTGGATTTGAGCTAGGTGGACCTATTTAAGGTGATTTAGAATGGCTAACCGATGGACGACGAATAGGTCGTCTGACGGTCCCAATAACTCCCTCCTTTTTATTATGTCCTACTCTAGAGGATTTTGTAATATCTTGGCTTACTAGTTTTGGATGTTCCTTTTACTAATAACGCCTCATTTTAAATACACACACGCACACACGCACATATATATTCCTATATATTTCTAGCATTCACTACAGCAAGGATAAACTTCCCAAACGGGGTGGTAGAGGTCGGTTGTTAAGGGCTCTGCATGCATGGCAATGAGAGAAGGAGACGAAGTCCCCTAAAAAGATGTTTCTCTATATTTCCTGCCTCTAGGGGTTATGAAGACCCGCCTTAGGGACCCAACGTGTTTCATTACCTCAAAGGGAGGCAAGGACCCTCCATAGGGATCCATAATGCATTGTGATAGGCTTCTAGAGCGGAAAGGATCCCTCGTGGGTTTCTAATGTTTTAATTGCCTCAAAGAGTGATAAGGATCCCTCTTGGGGATTCGACGTGTTTTAATCGCCTCAAAGGGAGACAAGGATTCCTTGGAGGACTTCAACTTTTCTTAATCGCCTCAAATAGAGGCAAGGATTCCTGGGAATCCAGCGTTTCTTTGTTTCCTCGGTGGGCGGTTTTATTTTAGAATTCCTAGGTTTCTTGTAAAGAGAAAAAGGAGAAAGCAATACAAACACTATAGAAATATTGAAATGGGGAGCCTCATTAAAAATCCATCCCCTCTCACGAGGCACTAGGGAAAAGAATGTGTCCCCATAAAACAATTTGTCCTTACAAGCGGTGGAGATATAATTCTTGCCTAATCAAAATGAAAATGCATCAAGGGGTTTATCCACTAAAACTTCAGTATTATGTTTTCTCATACATCTAAGGGTGATTTCTCACCTTGGAAGGCTTCATCTGGAGGCTTAATTCTATTACCGACCTTCCTGGTATACATGCCTTGTATTGAGACTCTCTTCAGCTTAAGACTCTCCATGTAGCACTTCCCTTTGATCTTCGGATCTCCTTGGATGGCCTTAACCTGCTCGTCAAAGAGCGGGTATTTCATGCACAAATATAAAGTAGACAAGATGATGCCCATCTGATTGAAACTTGGTTGCCATATAATCATTTTATAATAAAAGGGGTGCCTATAACCAAATACCTGAGCTTGATCTCTTTGGCTTATTCTCTCACCTCAAAGGAAGTCTTTAGATTTATATAGCCCTTCACTTGCACTTGCTCCACTGGGAATCCAACTAGTGATCCTTTGAAATATTTAAGGTCATTTGGATCAAGGCGAAGCCTTTCAAATGTGTCCCAGTAAATGATGTCTATAGAGCTCCCTTGATCTACTAGAACTCTTTTGATTTCCTAGTCATTGAACCTCACGGTGGTGACCATGAGATCATTATTGTAGGGATGAATACCTATTGCATCCTTTTATGAAAAAGCAATCTCTATTTATGGTTCTTGATCTCACCTTCCTTGAGTTCCGTCAGAAGATCCTCTTTGTTTAATACTTGGCGAGCATATCTCTTTTGGGTGGAGAAAGTTTTTACACCCCTACAAATCCCCTACAATAGTATTGATCTTATGGCATACAACCTTGTCTCCCTCATCTTTGAATGGCTCCTTTCCCTTTAATGGTATGAGGCTCCATGCATCATCCCTCCCACAGGTGTTGGAACAGCCTGACCCCTAAGAGTAATCGCCTTTGACATACTTCTTAAGATGTCCCCCCATGAATCACCTGATCAGTATCTTTCTTGAGCTAGTAGCAGTCTTCTATGGGGTGTCCTTTAACCTAATGAAACTTACAACATCTTCCTGGATCAGGCCCCATAACCTTTACCTTAGAGGGTGGAGGTGCAGGGATATTATGTATGTGGAGAAACTCCCACCAAATTTGTTCACGATGGGTGTTCAACGACATGAAACTCACCATGGCCTTTCTTTCTAGTTTGACTGTGGCTTTGTTCTTAATGGGTAAGGTGTAGTTACTCTTTTGTGAGTATTTTGAGCTTTCAGAATTAGGTATTTTCTCCTTCACATCACAAGCCTCCTTTTCGGAGTTACTCTCTTCACCTTTAATATAGCAATCCTCTCTAGTGAAAAAAATTTCTAATGAAGATGTTGGCTTTTGGGCGAGAGACTTGTTAAAGTGTCATGCTTTTAGATCATTCTGAAATGCTCCCACTAACATTTATTGGTTTAGGTTGAAGACCCTAATGGTATCCTCATCTAAACGGGTGAGGTATTCCTTTAGCGACTCTGAGGGTCCTGTTGAATGTTAAAGAGACTAGTGGCAAACATTTTCCTGTGTCAGATGGATGCAAACTGATCACAAGTTTCTTCACCAACTTCTGGTAGTTAGTGATAGAAGCATGGGATAGGCTCATATACCACCATAAGCCTACATCTTTGAAGGTGCTACATAGTATCTTACACTTTAGAGGGTCAGGAGTCTAGACATTGCCCATTTGTGTACTAATGGAGGTGAAGTGCTCGTATTGGTTATTACGACCATCAAACTTTGCCAAGGATAAAGGCTCGAAACTCCCAAGGAGACATGCTTCTCATATTTTGTTTGTAAGGTGCCAGAGGTCCAACACTTCCATCTCCTTTATAGGAGTGACCTCTTATTGGTGTTGTTGGGTGTTATAGACATTTTCCTTCAAAGTTTGATTATGGAAGCACAGTTCGTTCATGGAGACTATCGTACCTCGAAAAAAGCACGATCCTTCGCGATGGGCAATTGCACGCCCACGGGACTGGACTAACAGAGTCGCCACCAAATTTTATTTATTCCCATAAGGGGAAAGGGAAAATATCGATAAAACCCCTAAACTAAAGGAGAAGACATGGTCATCGCAACCAAGAGTCTAAGCTCAAGAGTCAGTTACATGAGGAGAAGGTATTAGCACCCCTCATGTCCGTTGTACTCAACGGGAACCATTAGGTTAGGTTTGCGTGTTAATGTTTGCTTATAAGTGCCAGGCTTTCGATTTATTAGGAAGGAAAAAGGATAGAGACTAGGTGGTTTATTTTTCTAGGGTGCTCGCCAAGATTATCGCAATATCGTGCCTACGTACCCTCATAGTGCAATGAGGAAGTCAGAACAATCGTACTTCGAGCAACTATGGTTTTTTGGTTAATTTTAGGATGACGAAAGCTCGAATCACAAAATCTACCTCTCGGATCCTCACTTTCGGGAAGACGATGACTACACCCCGCTCCTTTTTCATCTTATATTGAAAAGCGTCTAACTATAATTTAAGTTGATTAATTTTGACCTAGAAAATACTAATTGAATGATAGATAAAGTGTTTATTAATGACATAAGGGTTTAACTAATAGAAAGGAGGTCCTAAGTGGTAAAGGGTAAGGTCAATGGAGACGCATAAGGAAATCGACTTACAAAGGTGGAAAATTGCTCGACATTGAATCGAGAATATTTGGAAAGGGGTTATCAAGCAAGAATGAATTATGAAAAACAATCATCTATAAAATCAACAAATGGTAATCAAGATCAAACAAACAAAACACACACTTAATCAAAGATTAAACAAGTAGATCAAACTAAGAAGTAAAACTAGTTCTAAACATTAAACCCTAAAAAACAAATATTGGACTTTTATTTATAAAAAAAACAAGGGTGAGACCAAAATTCTACATAACCCTAGGTACAAGAAATTAATAATCATTTTATGGTTAAAACAAACAAATAAATAAAATATAATAAAGTAAAATGTTAAAACCAAAATAGTTTTTATTTGGTAAAAAAAAAGACTTAAAATTAACTTTTAAACCAATATATATGAACAAGAAAGTCTTACTAGAGGAAACGAATGGGCCAATATTAAAATAAGATCAGAAACCCGAAACAATCAGCCTAGGCTGATTGGGCGTGGGTCCAACAGGTCCCAAATTATGATCCAGCTCGGATTGAAAAACAAAAGAGGGTTTTCATGTACCCCTAGCCGCCCCAAATAATCCAACGGTCCACATAATACAAACAAACCATTAATGACAACCTGAGCATTTAATGCATATAAAGAGAAGTTTGAAAAACATGAATATTGGTATTGAAGAAAAAACGTGTAAATGAGAGCATATTGTCGCATCGCTGCGAAGAGGGGCCGACAAGGACAGAAGAGTCGCCACCATTCATTATTTATCTCAGAGAGAGGGAAAGGAAACGATCAGAGAAAACCTACGAAAAAGGGAGAAGACAAGTCATCGCAACCAAATCTTGGGTTCGGGAGTTGGTTACGCAAGGGGAAGGTATGAGCACCCCTCACGTCCGTCGTACTCGACGGGATCCACGCTTGTTGTCTAATCAAAGAGTGTATTTATCTATCAAAGGCTATAGGCCACATGGACAAAAGAAAGGAAAAGAGACTTGATAGAGCGTTGCTGCTCCATGCCTACGTATTCCCTTGTGCAATGGGAAAGTCAGAGTCAACATAGTTCGAAAAACTACAGGTGAAAGTGGGGGAAGGTTGCTCGCCAAGACATCACCGTCTTGTGCCTACGTATCCTCGTCTGGTATGAGAAATCAGAGCAAATGTAGTTCGGGATGACACGATCATAGGTTGGTTCAAGTGTTTTAAACCGAGTAGGGTTAACCCTTAGTTCTAGCAGTTAGGTGTATTGATGCTCGACCATTGGAGACTTAGGCGTTACCTGTTTGCAGTAGAACCAAGAGTTAACACACTCTTTCTGAAAATGCTTTTCAATTAATCCCGAAGGATAAAAAGGTTTGATGTTTTGTTTTTGAGTTTTTTAAGACAAGAAGTGAATTAAATTATGGTTTGTAACTCATGTTGCACTAAAGACTATGACTCGAGAGCGAATGCGTCGCATATCGCCCAAAGGGCATACGCTAAACACTCTAGACAGTTGAGTGGAGTCTACCCAACCATCATTTCCCGAGTACTTAAGGCTCGTAGCGTACATCACATATTATCCTTTATTAGGTGTTTTGAATTGTTTAGGAGATGAGAAGAGAAAGACACATACTAAGGGGAAACTGGACCCTAATGTTGTCATACACAATGCTTCTAAAGTTGAGATGAAGGGATGAAACTATCCTAATGTTATCATGCATAGGATTGAACTCCTAATGTCTCTCCTACTCCCGTCCTAAACGGAGGGACTAGGAATCCTAGGGGGATCATGGCACAAGGCCAAGTAAACACTAAATAATTCACTCACAGATGAAGTGAAAAGAAAGAAAAGAAATTGACTTAAACAAGTCAACATGCAATCCAAACAAAAGATATGAGATGCAAACAGAAGATGCAACAAATAAAGAATAGAGGGAGGAAAAAGTGTGGGGCAACCACCACCATGAGCACATCTCAATCACCATCCTTAAGACTCAAACAAAATAAGGCAAGCAAAGTAAACAAACAAACACCAATGTTCATGACAAGTTCAAAGTATACACAAATGATACCAAACTATCATGAACAAAGGGGTAAACCACATGGGGAAGAAGTGAAACTCAAAGGAAATGACCCCAAATGCAAGCAACAAACAAAGAAAAAAAGCATAATCACAGTCATAGGAGTGAAGGAAACAAAGTCCTAACACAATTTCAACACTTACACAAGTGGAGAAGCATGATTCATAAGTGACTTGTGATGCACGCTACACATACTATTGACCTCTAACAAGCAAAAAAAGCACCTCAAGCATGTTAGAAATATGTAACAAGGCTTAAGAAGTGCTTAAGGGATCACCCATGATCATATCCCAAGAATTAGGTCAAGACTAGCAATCATAAACAACCCTACAAGTGACTTGACTTGCAAGATTCACTAAAAATAGGAAAAAAGGCTCAATAAATGCCAAGAAAATTATACAAAGTACCCAAGTCAAGTGAAAAACAGAAGCCAAAACCTCATGACATAATTTCACTCAAAGCATCACCAAACAAATCAAAGATTGATGGTGCTCCACTTTATTGAGCATGAATCGAGGGGTAACTAAAGTAAACTCAAAGTCAAATGAAAAATGCTCAACAATGACTCAAACCAGCCCTCAAAACTTTTCAATCCATCACCTAAGTGGGATAAAAAGTTTGGTCATAGGGGGTTTTATTTGAGGTCCAAATGAGCAAGCATGAACTAGGGTACAAGCCATAAAGCACATCAATTTATTAATTCAAAATAAAATAATAAAATAAAATGAAAATGAAAATAAAAAATGTGAAAAATTAAATAAAACATTAAAATGTCATAATATATTTTTTTGGTATTTTTGTGGTGTTTGGAAATATTTTAAAATAAATGAAATGTGAACAGCAAATAAATAAAACAAATAAAGAAATAAACCAAAAGTGGAGTGTGTGTAAGTAAATTGGGTTATAACTGAGCTCTTGTTACAAAAAACATGTGGGCCAAGACCTGGGGGTGTGGATAATAGAATGCGTTAGGCCCACCCAATTAATAACTCAACACAAAAAAACAAAAGAAAACCAAGGGCAAAACACCCTGTTTCACTTAATGTGTTGGCATCCACTCAAGCCCTAGACGCCACATCATCATCTTCTTCGTGGAAGAAAACTGAAAACCAGCCATGCACGCGTGTTATACCCTAATGGAACCCAAGTCTTCCTCGACTCATATCTCTCTACTGACTCCACCATTTGCCACGATCCAAAGACCAAAAATGGTCTACGCAGCAAGAGGAACACAACCATGATCATTATTTTCAATATTAAACACTTTAAGGCATTGAAAAATTGGCTAAAAGTTGTGGGTCCAAATGGAAACTCAACTTACAACTTTCACAAAAACAAAACATAAACATGGCAGTAACTTCAACATCATTATAAACCAAGCACAAACATGAATGCTACATTTTAAATGGATGCAAATAATAGCAGAAAATGAAGGTGAGTTTAAAGTTGCTTACCTAGTGGAGAGTGATCCACTGCACCTTCAAGATGCTATGAAACTTCACCAACACGTGCAGAAAGCACCCTTGGTGTTTGAGGAAGATGATGGTGTGCTTAAATAGCCTTGAATATTCTTCAACAACTCCAAGTGATTCTGAGGAGCTGAGATGCAATGTGCTCAAAGCTTCTTGTTTTGCCAACAGTTGAAATAGGAGGTTGAGGTGATGATGTTGTGATGGAAAGTTTGTGAAATGGCTCACTAATGAGGGAGATTCAAAGGAAAACTCTTAGAGGATGCAAGATGACAACTTCATATTTTTGTTCCAATGGTCGCTGCCTTGACCTGGGGTTTATGCCAAGCTTATATATATGGTGAAAAACAGATTTTGGAGGGTTTTACCATGGTAAAAGTTGAATGGATCAGATTTCACAATTTCATGGTTTCTTGCATCAATAGTGGGTGATGAACAAGGACACGAGCATGCTTGTCTTGGAGGTGGTTTTGTTTGAGTGGAAGGAAAATCAGAATGGACTGCCTGAATTCAGAGTGCAAGCAATTTGTCTCTTCCTTGTTTTGGCAAAAGATTCAAAACTGCTCACAAGTGGTACATGCCTTGGTTTGGCTTGTTTGGGCAATGTTTGTGTGCACCAAATACATGAATTCATGCGCATGGAAAGAGCAAGGAAAGAATGATGCATGACTTTGCAAAATATGCCAAAATGAACCATAACATGTGCCTTGAAAACATGTTCAAACTACCAACTTCGAGCAATGGTATCTTTGTGTACAAGGATCAATTTGGCTAGAACATGGGTTCTAATTAAAGAGGGCATGTCAAGGAACAATTTTCATGTTGAACTCATCTTGATTTGAGAATTGGAAGACCAGGAAAAATGATGTTGAAAATCATGTCATGCAAGCTGCCCATAATTAACTTAGAAAAATTCTAAGTTATGGATTTTGGCCTACTTTTTCCCAACTTTGCACTTCCATAACTTGAGCTTCACAAATCATATGGAGGACTTCTAGGACTTTTTGGAAAGCATGGAACATGCTTTATAACTTTCATTTAGGACAAAGTTCCATTTTACATCAAGAAAGTGATGAAAATTGGCTTGCAAAAGGGGTACAAAAATCTGTCCAATCTTGGCAATGTTGAAATCATTGAAATCCTCAACTTTGATCCATCATAACTTGAGCTCTAAACATCATATGATTATGAATTGCTACTCACAAGAAAGCTTGAAATACAAGGAACAAGTTTTATGTTGGACAAAGGTTCATTTGAAACCTTGATCATGGAGAAAAATGGCCTTGAAGATGGCTTGTTCAACCATAAAATTTTCCAAAAATAGAAACTTTCTAAAACCCTAATTTCTCAAAATGGCAACTTTCAACAATTCTTGATTTTTCATGATTCCCTTGACTTTTCTTAGTCAAATTCCATCCGTTTGTCATATTGGACTTGAGGAACATGATCTTGACCTCAAAAAGTCAGGAGTTGACTTTTTCACTGCACAGTTGACTTTCCCCCCAAATCTCCTAATTTTCAATTGACTGATCAATTGAAGCTCTTCTGATTAATATTGATGACTAATCTACCACCTCCAAACACCTTAGGACATATGGAAGACCATGGAAACAAGTTTTGCTCCAAAAAAAAAGTTTAGCCTGATTAAAAATGAAACCCTAATTTCACCCTTTTTGCCTAGGCATTGTTCAGATGAACTAAGTGACCATTCCAACTCCATAATGACCGCTGAGGTACTCAACAAGCTTCTACCTCATGCTTAAACCAATGATAGGACCTCATGAATCCCTTGAAAAAACCCTCTGATGGTTCCTTGACAATGTTGTGGCACACATCTCCTCTCTAGGAGCTTAGATATCTTCATGATGATGACACTCACACAACAACCTCTACCAATGCCTCTGCTTGAGTTTATGGTCAATAAGCCTCTCTTCTTGGATATGACACATACAAAAACTTGATCCCCTGTAAGAACAATGCTATGTAGAAATGCGAGATGCTAAAATGCAATGAAACATAAGCCAAAAACAAGATCAGGGTTGGTCAAATTTTGGGGTGCAACACATATTGAAAGACATTAAACACCCATTAAATCAACAAAATAAAATAAAAATGGAAATCAAAATAATCTACCACATATCTCTCTCTCTCTCTCTCTCTCTCTCTCTCTCTCACCCAAACCAAAATCTCTTTCTCTCTGTTTCGTCCCTCACGCCATTTTCTTTCAAATAATAAAAGAAACAAAAACAAACTACAACAGTCATAAATCACACGACACCAGACTCATCGGTGCAGAAAAAGCTAAGCTAACACGATCCTTCAGAATGCGACTATGGATCTCGCAACAAACAAGCATCAGCGAGCATACACAACAACATGAAATTAACATACGACAACACGAGTAAAGTCAAAAACCATAACCCTAATCACACCCCTCAATCCCCAAATTCACTATATTCATGATGATATATTACATATAAAATCACGATATTAGAGTGCAAGAAAAGCGAAAATGAAGAGAATCAAGGGATTTACCACAAGCTGAGTATTATCAGGTAAAATATTTCCTCATGTATGCCTGGTATCTTTTCTAACTTCCTCTATCTTCTTTCCCTTCCTCTTGTCGTGGATACTGGTTTTGATTCAACAACCTTAAAGAAAAGAACTTTAGGTGATTGCTTAGGGGTGATTTTCTGCAGAATGATTTAGGGATTTTTTGCTCTGTGTAGAGACTAGAGTTTTTTTCTTTTGTCTTCTCTCTGCCTCTTGAGTGAATAGTGATGTGTATTTATAGTGGTTCTGATTAGGGTTTATTGGTGATGGTACGTGTGAGAAAAAAATTCGTTGGTGAGTGGTGGTAAGAGACTGCTTTTGGTGGAAAACGTCTTCGTATGAATTCTGCAAATTGCGAAATTGTGTTTTGTTTGTAGCGAGTACTAAAATGTTTCTAGAATACATGTGGCCCCCCTTGATTTTACACTGATTATTCCCTTTTCCCTTTCATTGCTTGCAAGAGAAAAATACTGCTATGACCTCCAAATTTTTTGAATGTGAACTTGATGAAACTTGTATGTGTTGAATCATGCTTATGCTTGAATGGTATTGATGATGTTTAAAAAAAATGAACTTGAATGACAATGACATGAATGAGGTTGTATGTGTTCTGAATTTGGAAAATGGTTTGTGTGAATTGGAATACTATGAAATGTCTATGATGCCTTGTAAACTATGACTACATGGATGGAAATGAAGTTTGTGAACCTTGGCATGAAATTGAGTTGAACCACACTTGAACTAGTTGTTGATACTAGTTTTATCTTGGATTCGAATTTTGATGGAATAAGATAGGAAACCTGAATTTAGGAGCTAATATTGAAATTTGATTTGGAACTTTTTTGAATTGAGTTAGAAATGACATGTAAGTCTTGAATTGCATAGTTTGTGTTGTACATTGTTGTATCTAGTATAATTCTGGTGTGATTGTGCAGGGCACTTAGTAACTTTGGTAGCATGCTGCAACATTTGAGGAGATGCAACCTGAAAAGGCTGAGGCGAAGCATTTTGCAGTGAACTTCTTTGTTTTGACTACTGATGGTTGTGAACAGAACTTTTGACTTGAGGTAATATGTTGCTGCGAAACCATTGGCCCAATACCTATTTCTTGTCACATTTATATTATTCATTATGAAACTAACTGGTACAGTTATTGCAGCCAAGCTTAAAGTTAATCCAACTTGTTAAAGATGGTGAATGGCTAAGAGAAAAGAAGGCTAATGAAATATCATCCTGAACTGCTGTTGCGGCCCTATTCACTCTGTAGCGTGTTTTACACTAGTAGCACATATCTCGGGAAATTTTGGTGTTTTGGATAATTTTGTAGTATTTGTAACCTTTAGCCTGTGTTGTTTCATTTTTGTTTTGGCACATTTTTATAACATGGCCTTGTGATATTGAAAAAAAATTCTCATATGGCCTTCCATGGAATGAATTGTTAGTTCCATGGTTCTATGATATAGAATTGTCCATGGTTCTATAATTGGCTAAATTTTGGTAATACATGATCCTGCACTGATGTTAAGCAGGATGTTATAACATCTCCATCTGCTGTGGTGACAGAACTGTTGTGGAGTGTTTTAATGTGAATGTCATGCTGAATATCGTGACATCCATCTACTGTCATGACAGATCTACTGTCATGTGTGAGAAACAATAGGAGTAATGGTGTAGCAGGGGCTGATGACTCATGACAGTGCTACTGGTGCAGCAGGAGCTAGCAGGAGCTGATGACGTAACTATTGTCATGGATGTCATACTGAGTATCACTGCTGCTATGTGGACTGATAAGGTCATCTCCTCAAAGTATGATCCTAAGGATGTCAGGAGTGCAGTAGCTACTATATGTTAGCAGTAGCCACAACAGGTTGAGTTGTGCTGAAGTTCCTCACAGAAGGTGAGTGAGGTGTGCAACCACAATAGGTTAAGTTGTGATGAAGTTCCTCACTGGTAAGTGAGGTGTGTTATCATCGCTGCATGACAATAGAAGGAGCTTCTAGTGTATATCTCTTGACAGAGTTGGTTTGGTCTGATGAGACTGTGTTGGATATACCTCATCAGTAAGTACAAGCCAAATGAGTGTTATTAGAAACAAAGTGCAGATTTAATTAGTGTTCATAAAAAGGATCTTTGAGACTTTTTAGGAAACTATAATATGCTTGTTTCTATTTTCATGAAGAAGATTTTGCAGAAGTGTGCAGCAGAGCAAGCTGGTCAACTAAGAGTAAGTAAAAGCTGAATGTAATACTGAATGTCATGACATTGATCGTATGGCATCAGACGTGCTGGGTTTTTTTCCTGTTATATTGCAAGAGGAAACTCAGGCTATACTTCAGGAAACCTGTTATGACTCCTGAGTTATCTCAGGAGAGATTCTAGGTAGTGCTGACCATATCATGAAAAGCCATGACCTAATTTGACAGCACCTTGAATTGTGGAAATTAATTTTACTTTGTTAAAACTAATGTTTGTTACTTTGGACCAGCCCAAGCCCAGTCTGCACATCTATTTAAGGAGGAGCAAAAGCAGAAGAAATTAAGCACTCACATCAAGAAAAACTTGAGTATAAAATAAAGGTCTAGGGTTTGAGAGTCCCTTGTATATGTAAGTCACCCTTTGTATCTTTGGATGCATAGTGGTAGACATGGTTAAACTGTTAGGTCTTATTTGTGAGTGAAGAAGGCTTGTCTTCACGTGTGAATTCTATTTAGGAATACTTGTACTCTAAGCAATTCTCTGGTGGATGATTGCATTGGATAGGTAGATTCTAGGTTGTGGCTCACTCGAAGCTTTGAAGCAAGAGTGTGTGAGTTCCTTGATCAAAGCTGTGAAGCAAGATCAAGGTGTGTATGAAGTGTCTCTTCATATTGATTTCTGTAATTGTGAATTGTATATCACTGTGGTGATTGAAGGGGAGTGAGTGGGTATACTCAGGTCTAGAGTGTCTCTAGGTTGAAGTGTCATTGGGTAGGGATTAAGTGAGGAGTGTAAACCGGAGGTTTAACTCTGAATTGATTCTACTAATAGTGAATTTCCTCCCTGGCTTGGTAGCCCCCAGATGTAGGTGTTGTTGACACTGAATTGGGTGAACAATTACTGGTGTTATTTATCTTTCTGCATTTACAACTCAACACAATTTAAATGGTTAGATAAATTGGTATGTCAGCCTGCAGATGTCACAACAGACATCATGACATTGGTCATGACATCGGTAAAATTTAAAGAAATTTAAATTGGTCATGTTCTGTCCTCGTCCTTGTTTCAGCAGAGATCTATGTTCTTATCATATGAAATCTGCATACCAGAATTTCAATTGGTATCAAAGCAGGCATCCTGTCTGTTCTGGATGAGATCTTGGGAGATACTTTATGGTGTTTTGAACAAGGAGAAGTTGTAGCTGAGTTGCTGATCTTGCTGAATGGTTGAGCTACTGCTTATGGAGCTATGGAGAAGCTTGTATTTGCTGATGTGCCCTCTGATATAGGAGCATCTATGACCTGTTGTATGTTCTACCAAAGACTACTTCTCCCCTATGAACTGTTGAATAATCAGACATCTTGTTTAGGGCATGTTCTTTTGGTGGTTCCACTGCATATTTTTCTGATGAAAGAACTCTGGTAGCCCTGGGAGAAGACTGGCCTATATACATGCTGATATATAGTTGTGGAGGTGTGTAGATGGGTGCAAGTTAGTGGTCTCTACTGCTCTGATTGGTCTGACAAACTGTGAATCCTACTGGATGCTGTTTTGCTGAGCTGTTGCTTGTGTGCTTGGGATGTTCTGTTGTGACCTAGAAAGGATTATATCAGCAGAGGAAGTCATAGAGAGGTTGAGTCAAGGGTGGCAGCCTTGATGTTTAAGACTTGGTATACCTGAAGTTGTGTGGATTTAAGATCAATTACTATTTGTGTACTACACACGTATTTAATTGATTATCCATGAAGTTTAAGATTGCTGAAGTTCAGAGAAGGATTAATTTTGCAGCACAAGCATAAGGAATCTGATTTGGTTAATCTTCTTCAAGAATCTGATGTTCAACCAAATGGTGAGACATTCCATCAGCAGAGATTGTGCAGAATTTTGTTGATCCAAGGAGTGAATCACTATATCAATGGAGATATAGCTGATGATCTTGGTACCATACACTTTTGTGGTAGGATCTGACCCCATTCTAGTAAGTTTCCTGGCAAGAAACTAAGACTGGAATGTAGTGCTGGTGGAAGCAAAGATGAAGACATTCTTCTTGGATCAGGTTATGATCTTTATTTAGAAAGTTTTTTTGG
Source organism: Lathyrus sativus (assembly GCA_963859935.3). Taxonomy (NCBI): domain Eukaryota; kingdom Viridiplantae; phylum Streptophyta; class Magnoliopsida; order Fabales; family Fabaceae; genus Lathyrus; species Lathyrus sativus. Next base: position 30,968,622 of record OZ012740.1, on the reverse strand, counting down.
CAAGAAACTGGTCTAGAAGATGGTGCTGGTAGCTTTGCTTGGGTCAGCTTATTTTTTATCTAAGTGCATGGGAGCATGAGATCTTGCTCAACTTGGAGGTCAAGGATAAGTGGCAGTTATCTCTGATTTTCTAAAGAAGTCTATACTTAAGAAAAGCGGGAATCCTTTTGTAAAGACTTGTGTGATCCTTCCTCCCTAAAAGAATCAAGCCTTGGTACACTTGGTTTCTTTAAAGAGGAGTTTTTTTTGGAGCAAATGCATCTCAAAGGTAGCTATTGCAAAATACAGGTTGTCTACTCAAACTTGCTATTAGTAATGATGAGGCTCTTCTAAATGGCATAATGAAGGACTGAATTCATCAGCAGAATGTCTTATCAGATGTTGTGGCACCCAAGAGTAACTTCAGATCCTCAATGGATGTTGTGGTACATCAATTGAAGATAAATTGATCTGCTCAGGTATGAGTGGAATTGATACTATCTCATGCAGTTTGCAGGAGCTGTGTGAAGAAGGAGGTGTTACAGGTCCAAGTCTTGGTGTATCTAAGCTGCCTTGGAGCATGTAGGATGTGCAGATCAAGCTTGCTTAGATTTTCTAGAGCTCTGAAAGATGCTGAGTAACCAAAACAATGGAATTTGGTTATGTAAGCAGTGTGCCTCAAAAAAATACTCTTGTGTAGAAGGGTAGTTGGTTGAAGACCAAAGGAGGATCTGGTTCTGTTCATATATTAGAGCTTGTGGTAGAAGCCCTAAGTTGTGTATGGAAGTTTACCTTCATTTGGAGAGGTATTTGATCAAGCTGGTGGAGTTGTGCTCTATGAAGATCCTCAGATTGGATTACTGCTCAGATAGTAAGTCCAAGTGGTTAAGGTATGATGTCTGTCAGAATATCACTTTATTTGTTGGACTTGAAGATCTGTTGCGGAACTCATGATTCACATTCGGACTAAGAAGTACTCTATCTTGCCATACGAGAGAATGATGAGGTAGAAGGACTGTCTTGGAGTATGATGTGAAGGTTTTGTACAAGACTAGAGTGGTTCATTGCATCTGGACTATGACGATTTATATGGATGTGAATATTCATCAGTTAAACCAAAAGTGTTCTAACTTATAATTTGGGAGAATGATGAGGAAAGAATGTCTTGGATTATGAGGTGTTCAGTCTAGAAGTCCTGTGGAGGAGTGGTAACTCCAGAAAGAAGTGGAGCAGTATAAGCATGAGGTCGGTCTTGAGAGATACTGTGGTGATCTTGGAGCATCTGTTGTCAAAGATAGTGGGAGAGATTCTATTTGAGGGGTGTACTACTTGCTTGTGGTTCAAGCAGTAAGTGAATGCGCTCAACATGTGTGTTGAACAGAGAATGAGTTCTTGAAGACATGAAGATGCGTCTTATGTTTTCCATTCATGTGCACTGGTTACCCTTGGTATTGGGAGGTATACTTCTATCTAGGATATGTTGCTGCTATGGTACAGTTGTGTCTCAAGATTGCTTGTGGCTTCAAGTAGTTTGTGATTGTATACCCCTAGGAGAGTGGAATGTCATACCAGGTGTTGTGACATTGGGTTACTGTTCAGAATGAACTTAATAGTGATTCTGCTCTTGGTGCTGTCTTTGAGTATCAATGGATCAAATCAGGTGTTGGGCCTCTATCCAAGTGGTTTGCCTTGTATGACTGGTGAAGATAAAGATCAAGACATAATCAGCTCTGATCCTGTGTAGATGGAAGGACCTGCACCTTGACATCTTAGAGATCTTCCAGATAGTTAATCTGCAATTCCTCTGCCATCTGTTCCAGTATGGTTTGTAGGAATGTAAAGCTGCAGTATGAAGATGTTCTCTCTTTCAGGGGGAGTACTGAGTATGCATGACAGGGGGAGCTGTGTACATGGAGCTGTATGCAAAGGGGCTGATTCTCAGGCAAACTTATGATCGTGAACCACTAATGAGGGTGTAATGTCAGACAAGATGTCTTGATATTGTGATGGCTGGTGTATTGTTGTGCCTTGGCAACATGTGTATGGGTTACTGTCTGGGAGAATTTATTTTTCTCTACAAAAGATTTGTGTGTCTCAAATTGAGGATTTAAGATCACTTGTTACTTGTGGCAAGTAGTTAATTGATTATCCTTTAATTGGTGATGTCAAAAGTGTCATTCCTGAAGATGCAGCTTCAGACAATACAAGAACCCCAAGATTCAAGACTGATTTAAGGTGTACTCTCAAGGAGCTTTGGTTCAGGGCTGACTTTACACTGGTTGAATGAGTTCAGCAAGAAGTTTAAGTCATTGGCCATGATTGTTGGTGCAACCTTTAGAGATCAAGAAATGGCAGACTTGGACACCATGTGCGGTATGTACACTTAATCCAATTTTTGTCAATTTTTGACTAAACTAAGGGGGAGTTAAGTGTTGTTAAGGGATGTTATCTGTTGCAACTATCAAGGGGGAGAATGATAGTGTGTGAGGCTGGAAAAACTACTGTTGCTGCCCTGATAAGTTGTTTTAGCCAAAATTTGCCAAAGGGGGAGATTGTTAGTTCCATGGTTCTATGATATAGAATTTTCCATGGTTCTATAATTGGCTAAATTTTGGTAAAACATGATCCTGCACTGATGTTAAGCAGGATGTTATAACATCTCCATCTGCTGTGGTGATAGAACTGTTGTGGAGTGTTTTAATGTGAATGTCATGCTGAATATCGTGACATCCATCACGACATCCATCTGCTATCATGACAGATCTACTGTCATGTGTGAGAAACAACAGGAGTAGTGGTGTAGCAGGGGTTGATGACTCATGATAGTGCTACTGGTGCAGCTGGAGCTAGCAGGAGCTGATGATATAACTGCTGTCATGGATGTCATACTGAGTATCACTGCTGCTATGTGGACTGATAAGGTCATCTCCTCAAAGTATGATCCTAAGGCTGTCAGAAGTGCAGTAGCTGCAATGTGTTAGCAGTAGCCACAACAGGTTGAGTTGTGCTGAAGTTCCTCACAGGAGGTGAGTGAGGGGTGTGCAGCCACAACAGGTTAAGTTGTGATGAAATTCCTCACTGGTAAGTGAGGTGTGCTATCATCGCTGCATGACAACAGAAGGACCTACTAGTGTATATCTCTTGACAGAGTTGGTTTGGTCTGATGAGACTATGTTGGATATACCTCATCAGTAAGTATAGGCTAAAGGAGTGTTATTAGAAACAAAGTGCAGATTTAATTAGTGTTCATAAAAAGGATCTTTGAGATTTTTTAGGAAACTATAATATGCTTGTTTCTACTATCATGAAGAAGATTCTGCAGAAGTGTGCAGCAGAGCAAGCTGGTCAGCTAAGAGTAAGTAAAAGCTGAATGTCATACTGAATGTCATGACATTGATCGTATGACATCAGACGTGCTGGGTTTGTTTTTCTGTTATATTACAAGAGGAAACTCAGGCTATACTTCAGGAAACCTGTTATGACTCCTGAGTTATCTCAGGAGAGATTCTAGGCAGTGCTGACCATATCATGAAAAGCCATGACCTAATTTGACAGCACCTTGAATTGTGGAAATTAGTTTTACTTTGTTAAAACTAATGTTTGTTACTTTGGACCAGCCCAAGCCCAGTCTGCACAACTATTTAAGGAGGAGCAGAAGCAGAAGAAATTAAGCACTCACATCATGAAAAACTTGAGTGTAAAATAAAGGTCTAGGGTTTGAGAGTCCCTTGTGTATGTAGTCACCCTTTGTATCTTTGGATGCATAGCGGTAGACATGGTTAGACTGTTAGGTCTTATTTGTGAGTGAAGAAGACTAGTCTTCACGTGTGAATTCTGTCTAGGAATTTTTGTACTCCAAGCAATTGTCTGGTGGATGATTGCATTGGATAGGTAGATTCTAGGCTGTGTCTCACTCAAAGCTTTGAAGCAAAAGTGTGTGAGTTCCTTGATCAAAGTTGTGAAGCAAGATCAAGGTGTGTATGAAGTGTCTCTTCATATTGATTTTTGTAATTGTGAATTGTATATCACTGTGGTGATTGAAGGGGAGTGAGTGGGTATACTCAGGTCTAGAGTGTCTCTAGGTTGAAGTATCATTGGGTAGGGATTAAGTGAGGAGTGTAAACTGGAGGTTTAACTCTGAATTGATTCTAATAATAGTGAATTTCCTCCCTGGCTTGGTAGCCCCCAGATGTAGGTGTTGTTAACACTGAACTGGGTGAACAATTATTGGTGTTATTTATCTTTCTGCATTTACAGTTCAACACAATTTAAATGGTTAGATAAATTGGTCTGTCAGCCTGCAGATGTCATAACAGACATCATGATATTGGTACAATTTAAAGAAATTTAAATTGGTCATGTTCTGTCCTCGTCCTTGTTTCAGCAGAGATCTATGTTCTTATCATATGAAATCTGCATACCAGAATTTCATGAATGTAAAGGAATACTTTCCTAAGCTGAAAATTATGAATCTACAAGTGGCTTTGAACTTTCAATAATCTCATAACCTTGTGATTTTTCAATAAAATTCCTATAACCATAAATGGAAAATTAGAACATTGTCATGAGACTTGAGATCCCGTAACATGAATAATGAATGGAAAAGGCATCTTTGTGACATGAATGTGAATAAACATGAACGAAAGTTGGGACCTTGAAACATTGACATAATTTAAAGACTTTGTAACCATGAACTAAAGGGAATTAAAAGAAGAGCTTGAAACTAAATTTATCCTTTGAATCTTAGAGTGAATATGTAATTGGCAGGGTCTAAAAAATAAGTTTGGTGCTTAGAAACTTAAAATTAAAGATGGACTTAATTTGGAAATGCAATAGGAGTAAACTAGACATTTTGAAGAAAAAAACTGATACTCGTGGGAAATTGACACTTGAATTAAAACTTGGATTGCAATTTAAGCTTTGTAACTTGAATTTTGGATAGAATTAAAAATGCATGAGACTTAAGACTCGAATATAAATTATAAAAAAAAACTTGCAAGTTAACTTAAGAAACTTGGAACTTTGAATTGAGATGGCACTTGAATTTTTGAATGAATTTAAAAAACTTGAATGGAAATTGTAACTTGAAAATTAAAAGAAATGGCTTATGGATGTTGGGACATTTTGACATGATTGAGTTTGTGATTGTTATAGACTTGAAACAAGAATTGACATGGATTTGAATGAATGGACTTGAAATGAATTTGAATATTTATCCTTATAACCTTGAATCTCTATCATAAAAGCAACTACTCCAAAGTTCAACATTCTCATCTTGATCAAGAAAGACCTTGAACCAGGTATAGGTGAAAAACTTCTTGAAGCTTGTATTCCTCCAAAATAATCAGAGGTAAGCCAACACTGCCTTAGTTTTCTTGATTCCCAAGGCTAAAACCCTAATATTCGTGAAGCTTTGAAGAGATACAAAACTCATTTTTGTGAATCCATCTACTCCATACGTCCAAGGATAATAATGAGTCCATGGTATGAAATGCTGGGTGAAAAAAGAGGATGTGACAAAAAGGCGCATTTTTGTTATGGCGTTGGGATCACTGCTGCATATGACACCCTTCTGTATCAAAGACTGAAGAAGGTTGAGGCTGAAGGTGGAGGATTTTGTGAATATACCTAAGATAGTTTTTCTGAGGCCCCACATTAGATGCCACTATACTTGTTTTAAATTACCGAATGTGGCACCCTTCTTCAAAATATTAGAGGACCGACACATTTAAAACTTTATAATTAAAATTTATTAGAATCGAATATAATATAATTTAGTTTTATTATATTTAACAATTGAATTACTAAAAAAAAATACACGAAAAAATTACTTATAAAGTTAAACTCTGAAAATTTAATTTTTAAACAATAACAAAATGCATAAACTATTACTACTAAACTTAATTCAAATGATTAACTTGTATATATTTTTCTTATGTTTAATCTTAAATCAAATTTAAAAGACCCACACTTTTCAATTTAGATCAGGAGTCTAAATCCCAAACTAGTTGAAGCAATAAATCACTGATAAATTGCATTATAGTTAATATTTTTAATCGAAATTTTTAAAATTTCTAAAATAAATTGTTTAGAACACATAAGTATTGGTTTTTATTCATTTACATTTTAAAAAAGAAAAAAATCATGTAAAATTAACACAAAAATTAAAAATTAAAAACAAACAAATATATAATAATAAAGACTTCAGATTATTGATCATTAAGTAAAAAGACTTCATATATTAAAGAGAAGGAAAGAAGAACAAGATTTTCTTTAAAAAAATAAGATTTAATAAAAAGACAAAATTCTTTTAGAAAAAAGAAAATAATAAATAGTATTAGCTTATTAGCCCATGGATGTTGGGTAAGAAAAATTTGCGGCATATTTACTTTCTTCTTATCTTATGGCCTTTAAAATACAGTGTTGACTTTTCCTCGTAAAAAATGTCAATCACTCTATGTCTATACATATTTCTCTTCCTACATTGTATATTCTAAGAACATAAAAACTTTGAGGGATGTCATTGCCCTCACCAGCAATCTTGTAGATCCCTCAATGGACCAATTAATGATTGATTTTTATTAGTTTATCTTCTTATAAAAATTTAGATAAAGTGATAATGATAAATAAGAATTTAAGTATAATATAAATCACATACCATATGTGATGACTTTAAATATGTAGGGATGATAATGACTATGATTTTAGCATAGTATTATAATACTCGTTTTTATATATGCAATTTGAAAAAATTCTGTATATAAGTCTCTATTTGTGTGGGTACAAACAATTGCATTTCAATACGTATTTTATGGTTAAATACTCATACTCATATTTGTTTATCCGTATTTCTAATAAAAAATTATTGATTAGTTATAATTTATCACGTAATTTTAAAATTTTAACAACATTAAAAAAATTCAAATATGTTACTCTTGAGTTAAGAAATAAACAAATGTTAGATAGTCCTTCTATGTCGAATGGATCCAGACTGAATCGTGAACGAAATCACTTTCCTTAAAAGTATTTCAAGCACACTCTCAAATGTCTTAGAGTTGGAACGGCCTGAATACCCAGGATAAGTCAGCCTTTTTCTCGAAACTGCATAAGACTGGTGAAGTTTCGAATGCAAGGAAGACGTTGGAATTATATGGAAGAGGATTTCAGAATTTATGAGTGAATGATTTCGAATTATGAAGCATATATTTATAGCCATGCATGTGTCTTTTCAGAAGTTTGCAATTCTTCATAAACACACTCTCTAATGAGCATTTGCAATGGTTCAAATAAAATATCATGCACCACTTCGTCAAGTGTCATGTATTTCAAATTCAAATTCAAAATCAAACTCTAGGCAACGAATAAGTCTGAGCGATAATTAAAAATTAAATTCGCAGTATACCGGCCGAAGGCCGGTCCGCCCGCCGGAGCGCCACCGGCGCCGCGAATAGCCCGATTGCTCCGATGCGTCGTGCCCAAGTGCTCAAGTGCCGTCTACAAGCCGCCACTAGCGCCTCTACGCCCACGCCCCCGGATCCGGTTCCGGAGCCGGAGCCGGTGTCGCCGGTGGCGACACCGGCGAGGGGTGTTTTGTATGAGACAAGTGACATAAGTTTTGTCACCACCACATATGACTATGTGGCACTTTATCCTTTCTGGCTCTTTTGGAAATTACATTGTTCCAAGTGCCTTATAAATGCTATTTAATTTTACTCCTCTTCCAATGTGGGACTAAGCATTTATTATAACACCCACTTTGTCATTTTGGAACAACTTTAATGGAAATAAATTATTATTTCCAACAATCCCCCACTTGTTCTAATAATGACAAAATAATAATTCCAGAAATGGGACATAAGAAGTATTAATACAGTTAAGTATCTTTCGATTTTAAACTTAACCTTAGTAAGAATAACACAAGGTTTAATCGGAATATTAGGTAGCAATGCTTTTAAACCATGAATCCATATGAATAGACCGGTGTTATCTTACACACACTCCTTAAAGATTCTTCCTCTGCATAACTCGCTTAGCACTTATTTATGGCCATGTGCTATCCTGTTTCATGAATTTTTTCATGAGAGAAACTCCAACTCTCACTTTGAGACGGCACCATCTCATAATTCACATAGGTGAAGTTCATATAGTATCTGTTTCCAATAGATACGTACCCTCGGTATTGAACTTCATTAAGAGTTTAAGATAAAACTCAACCCTCATTTCTAATGTCAACATAATTATGAAATGTTAGACAATTATCCAAATCAACGACTTGTTGTTACCCATTGAAAATCTTAACGTTAATGTTCTGTTAACTTAAGATTGGGTTGCCGCCATTGTCGGAACTCTTACTCAAGGAGTTTCAACCCCATACCTCTCGAGGTTGTTCTTACTAAGTCTCTGGCCAGTGGATTAGTAAACGGATCAGCCAAATTATAGCTTGTTCGTATATACGTAAGTGAAATGATTCCATCCTTAATCAGTTTTCTTACGAACGAATGTCTAAGTCCTATATGCCTGGACTTTCCATTATACACTTCGCTAAATGCTCTTGCCAAAGTGGCCTGACTATCGCAGTGTATCATTACCTTTGAAACATTGTCTTTAGCCAATGGAACTTCCAAAAGAAGATCCCTCAACCACTCTGCCTCTTGACTAGCGGAAGCGAGAGCCACGAATTCTGATTCCATGGTCGAAAGAGTAATGCATGTTTGTTTCTTTCTCTTCCAAGAAATTGCTCCTCCAGCTAGTGTAAATATCCACCCAGTTGTAGATTTGTGATTTCCCACGTCAGAGATCCAACTGGCATCGGTATATCCTTCTAATATAGCAGGAAACCTACCATAATGAAGGCCAAGATCTTTGGTTTTCAACAAATAACCAAATATCCTCGTGATTGCCTTCCAATGTTCATTACTTGGATTACTAGTAAATCTACTCATTTTACTAACTGCAAATGATATATCGGGTCTAGTACATTGCATTAAGTACATAAGACATCCGATCGCACTTGCATATTCTAATTGAGCCACTGCTCTTCCATCATTCTTTTCAAGTTTGATTACATGATCAAATGGAGTAGTTACTTCCTTGAATTTCAGGTGTTTGAACTTATCAAGCATTTTCTCAATATAATGTGTTTGATTAAATTCATAACCCCCACTATTTTGCTTAACTTTTATTCCTAAAATTGTGTCAACAAGCCCAAGATCTTTCATCTTGAAAGTGGAAGTTAGAAACCTTTTTGTTTCTAAAATTCCATTAAGTCTATTGCTAATTATTAGCATGTCATCAACATAAAGACACAAAAATATTATAGTGTTATTATACACTTTTGTATATAAACACTTGTCACAAGAATTAGGAATAAATCCATTTGACAGTATCGTAGAGTCAAACTTTTGATGCCATTGTTTTGGTGCTTGTTTTAAGCCATATAGAGATTTGACAAGTTTGCACACCTTCTGTTCATTTCCAGGAAGGACGTGTCCTTCTGGTTGTTCCATGTAGATTTCCTCATCGAGGTCTCCGTTTAGGAATGTTGTTTTAACATCCATTTGATGAACAATCAGATCATTTAAAGATGCTAAAGCAAATAACAACCTTATAGTGGTTGTTCTCGCTACAGGTGCATAAGTGTCAAAATAATCTATACCTTCCTTTTGTCTAAATCCTTTTGCCACTAATCTTGCTTTATAAGTGTTTAATGTACCATCACTATGATATTTCTTTTTAAACACCCACTTGCATCCAATGGGTCTTGATCCCTTTGGTAAATCAACAAGTTCCCAAGTGTGTTTGGACATAATTGAATCCATTTCATCTCGGATAGCATCTTTCCAAAAAGAGGAGTCTCTTGAAGCTATTGCTTCCTTATAAGTTTTAGGATCTTCCCCTACTTGAAGAATTACCGGAATGCTTTTAATAAAATTTGTACTATTTCCTTCAACCAGATAAAATGAAATGGATTGAGAATCAATTTCGTCTGGTCCTAGGTTCTTTATTTTCCGGACTCTTTTGCTTATCCTAGGTTCGGGTCGTGGTTCATTTATTCGAGATGTGTCTTCAGGTTGTATTTCTACAATCCGAGAAGAGTCTTTTTCACAAGATTCTTTATTTATGGCCGACTCTGATTCTTTATCCTTAGTTATAAGGTTTTCAAAGAATTCTACATCCCGGGATTCAACAATAATATTAGACTCTAAATTTAACAGTCTATATGCTTTGCTATTTTGTGCATATCCTACAAATGCACATCTTATCCCTCGAGGACCCAACTTGGTTCTCTTAGGATCCATGTTTTTGTAATATGCCACACACCCCCACACCTTAAAATAGCCAATATTTGGTGTCATGCCCTTCCATACCTCATATGGAGAAATTCCAATTTTCTTTAAGGGAATTCTATTTATTATGTGACAAGCGGATAATAAAGCTTCGCCCCACAAATTGAAAGGTAGTTCGGAATGCAATAACATGGCATTCATCATTTCTTGATATGTTCGATTCTTTCTTTCTGCTATGCCATTTTGTTGTGGTGTTCTAGGTGCCGAACATTCATGTATTATACCATGTTCTTCACAAAATGCATCAAATTCAGTAGAAAAGTATTCACCGCCCCTATCACTCCTAAGGACTTTTATACTTCTACTTAATTGATTTTCCACTTCTGCTTTGTAACTCTTAAAGGCATTAAAAGCCTCATCTTTATGCTTTAAGAGATATACATAAGTGTATCTAGAACAGTCATCAATAAATGTAATGAAATATCTATTTCCCCCACGGGTCAACATGCCATTAAATTCGCACAAATCTGAATGCACAAGATCAAGCAGATTTGTATTTCTTTCAACACTTTTGAAAGGTTTCTTAATCATTTTTGATTTAACACATAATTCACATTTATTGAAATCTTTGATATTACATGATATCAAGCCAAGTTTAATTAGTCTCTTCATTGAACTAATACCAATATATGCTAATCTATTGTGCCATAAAGTAACTGAATCAAGCATGTAAGCAGAATTAGAAATTTCATTAATCATGTTATCAGTAATACATAGTTTGATCATTCCTTCAGCGGAATATCCTTTTCCAACAAACACACCATTACGGGTCAAAATAAGTTTGCCCGATTCATACACAGATTTAATACCCGGTTTTCCCAATAAATCCCCACTAACAAGATTCCTATTCATGTCTGGGACATGAAGCACATTAACAAGAGTAACTTTCTTTCCAGAAGTGAAGTTGAGTTCGACCGTTCCGGTTCCAACAACTATGGATCGCACTTCATTTCCCATTTGTACTTCTTGTCCATCATTTGCCTCAGAATATGTTTTGAATGCAGCCCTGTCATATGAGACATGAACCGTGGCACATGTATCATACCACCAGCCTTGGACTTTGCCTTTGATTGCCATAATTTCGCTCACAGTAGCAATTATATCATCATTAGCATTCACTGCATTGATCTCCTTTTTTGATTTATTATGCCTGCAATCTCGAGCATAATGTCCAGGTTTTCCACATACAAAGCATCCATTTTTCTGACCCTTCGGACCACCGAAGTTCTTGAACTTGGTATGTTCCTTTTTTGGTGCGATGTGACTTTTCTTGACATCATGTTTTTTCTTTTCCTTTCTGGTCACAACATTGACTTTGGAAAGACCCGCAGATTCTGATTTTTCCCTCTCCTTCGATTCCTCCTCGATTCGAAGATGCTTCTGGATTTTCTCCAAAGAAAAGTCATCAGAACTGTGCAACAGTTTCTTTTTATAGCCTTTCCACGAACTTGGTAACTTCGCAATGATTGCACCAACTTGAAAGGTTTCAGGAATGTCTATTTTCACCGCTTTGATTTTGTTCACCAGGACTTGCAATTCGTGCACTTGAGGAAGTATGGGCTTGGAATCTATAAATTTAAAATCAAAGTATTTAGAAATTAAGAACTTTTTCGTACCTTCTTCTTCGGCTTTAAATTTAAACTCCAGTGAATTCCATATGTCTCTAGCGGACGAATTGTCTGTGTATAGGTCGTATAGGCGGTCAGACAGCGTGTTCAGAATATGCCCACGGCATAGTAATTCGTCCTCCCTTCGCAGCATGCGCTTCTTCTTGAGTTCGTCAGAATCATCTTCAGTTGGTTCTGGAATTGGTGTCAGATCGGGATCCAAGACGTAGTGAACCTTGAGTGCAGTAAGCAGGAACGTCATCTTGTCTTGCCATCTGGTAAAGTTGTTTCCATCGAAGCGATCCAATTTGACAAGATCCTGATTCATGACTTTGATACTTGAAACAGCAGCGTCGGAATCCATGATACAAATACTTTTAAGATTGTTAGATAGTCCTTCTATGTCGAATGGATCCAGACTGAATCGTGAACGAAATCACTTTCCTTAAAAGTATTTCAAGCACACTCTCAAATGTCTTAGAGTTGGAACAGCCTGAATACCCAGGATAAGTCAGCCTTTTTCTCGAAACTGCACAAGACTGGCGAAGTTTCGAATGCAAGGAAGACGTTGGAATTATATGGAAGAGGATTTCAGAATTTATGAGTGAATGATTTCGAATTATGAAGCATATATTTATAGCCATGCATGTGTCTTTTCAAAAGTTTGCAATTCTTCATAAACACACTCTCTAATGAGCATTTGCAATGGCTCAAATAAAATATCATGCACCACTTCGTCAAGTGTCATGTATTTCAAATTCAAATTCAAAATCAAACTCTAGGTAACGAATAAGTCTGAGCGATAATTAAAAATTTAATTCGCAGTATACCGGCCGAAGGCCGGTCCGCCCGCCGGAGGCGGCCGGAGCGCCACCGGCGCTGCGAATAGCCCGACTGCTCCGATGCGTTGTGCCTAAGTGCTCAAGTGCCGTCTACAAGCCGCCACTAGCGCCTCTACGCCCACGCCCCCGGATCCGGTTCCGGAGCCGGAGCCGGTGTCGCCGGTGGCGACACCGGCGAGGGGTGTTTTGTATGAGACAAGTGACATAAGTTTTGGCACCACCACATATGACTATGTGGCACTTTATCCTTTTTGGCTCTTTTGGAAATTACATTGTTCCAAGTGCCTTATAAATGCTATTTAATTTTACTCCTCTTCCAATGTGGGACTAAGCATTTATTATAACACCCACTTTGTCATTTTGGAACAACTTTAATGGAAATAAATTATTATTTCCAACAACAAATATTTATATTAAAATGCGTACAAGTTTGATAGTTATGTATTTAATAAAATTGATAAAATATATGTGTATATAATAATAATAATAAAAAATACATAAATATATATAGTACGAGTATGAGACGGAGATACTTGTATCCACGTTCATATTTGCTTATTTTAATAGATAATTGTCCGAGTCTATGTCTATGTCCGTACCACTTTACATATTTTTATCTTAGCCATTGTTGATAAATTTTGCATGTACCTACTAAAGGTGAATCAAATCGTCATATTCCTATATGAATATCATACGCTGCCCAAATTGTGTGGACTCACAACCATAGGATACTACTTGAGTCGGTTACATTTAGATATGTCTAATCAAAATTGTCGACTCAAAATTGTTAGAACATGAGGAGGAGCGTTGGGGTCATAAGAAGGAACATCAACATTGGGGTAAGAGCAATGCAAGTGAGAGAGACATCATATATTCACCCAAAACTTGAAGGTGATAGGTGTATGAGTTCTCCCACTTATAAATGCTCAACTCTCCAGATTTATAACCAATGTGGGACTCTAACTCACACTTGTTATATTATTCTAAACACTATTTCTCAAATGTGAGTTCACAATGCTCTCACTCAAGTGGAAACTCTTGTCCACATACACTTGTACCGCTGTTGACACCTATTACTAGGCACCTCCTTAGGCATTTTGATACACCTCTTCCTGAGCATTCGATTTCAACGGAACACCACTTCCTAGGCATTTCGATACATGTAAGTCGGTCCCTTTATGAACCAAAGGCTCATGATACAATTTGTTAGGGGGGTTTTCAACTAGGAAGCATTGAACATTGGGTAAAGAGCAACACAAGTGAGAGAGACACCACATATTCACCAAAAACCTTAAGGTGATAGGTGTATGAGATCTCCCACTTATAAATGCTCTCCATATTAATTTATAATCAAGGTGAAACTTGCTGATAATAGCTCGTTGGCAGCAGAAGGTACTGGCAACATAGTTATTCAAATGAGTAATGGAGCAAAAGTCTTGATCAAAGATGTACTTTATGTCCCTGGAATTAAGTGCAATCTGCTAAGTGTTGGACAACTGGTCAAAAAGGGGTTCTCAATGGTTATGAAAGATAGATCCTTAGAACTTTTTGACATTCAGAATAGTTTGGTCTTGAAATCTCCTCTTTCGAAGAATAGAACATTTAAGACCATGATTAGTTTGACTGAGGTACAATGTCTGAAACAGTTGTCGGCCACAAGAATAATTGGTCGTGGCATCTGAGGTTTGAGCATCTGAACTTTAGATCGCTAAATCAACTGATCTAGGAAGTCTTTAGATATGGCAACTTGCTTACTAAGTCTTTAGATGCCCGACAAACTCTACGAAGGTTGTCTAGTCGGAAAACAGTTCAGGAAGTCTTTTGTTTCGACTATGCTAATGAGATCATCCGACATACTTGAAGTTGTACATTCAGATGTATGTGGTCCTTTCGAAGAGGATCCATTGGTGGAAACATGTATTTCGTCTCATTTGTTGATGAGTACAGTCAAAAGCTCTGGATCCATGTGATCAAATGAAAGGACATAGTATTTGGAGTCTTTAAGAGATTCAAGATACTTGTTGAAAACCAGGATGAAAAGAAAATTAAAGTTTTGCGAACAGATGGAGATGGCGAATACACATCCAGGATATTTGAAGCATTTTGTGTAGAACATGGTATTGATCATGAGATAACTTCTCCTTATACTCCTCAACATAATGGAATATCATAAAGAAGAAACATGACCATATTAAACACGGCGAGATGCATGCTGAAGCAGAAGAATTTTCCAAAATCCTTATGAGGTGAAACTTTTTCGACTGCTGTTTATATTCTAAACATGTGATCTACCAATAAGTTGAAGAACAAGGTTCCTGAAGAAGTGTGGAGTGGCAAACGACCATTAGTGAGTCATGCGATGATGTTTGGCTCTATTTGCTACAAGCATATTCCTGACGCTAGGAGAAGGAAGCTTTATGATAAGAGTGAACCTATGATTCTGGTAGGATATCATAGGACTGGAACATACAGGTTGTTCAATCCAATTAATCAAAAGATTGTGATGAGTCGAAACATTTTGATTGATGAAAATTATGCATGGGATTGGAATTCTAGTAATGCAATTGACAAGCCACTGTGTGATTTCGATGAAGAAAGTAATGATGTCGAAGTCGAAGACATTGTTGATACTCCAGTCAAAGAAGAAATTGAAGCAGTTGCTAACATCCTCGACACAGTCAAAGTCAAAGAGGATATGGCTGGCACAAGTCAGAGACCTCAAAGAACTAGAGCTCGTCCAGCAAGATTTTAAGACTATGAAGTGGTTGGTGATGATGAAGTCATAATAGATGGGGAACTGGTTCATTTTTCTTTACTTACAGGTACTGAACCAATCAATTATAGCGAAGCCTTCAAAGATAAACAATGAAAGTCTGCTATGCTCGAAGAGTTACAAGCAATTGAAAGCAACAACACATGGGAGTTGGTCGAATTATCAGCTCATACAAAAGCTATCGAAGTAAAGTGGGTGTTTACGTTGAAGCACAATGCTGATGGGTCAATAGCAAGACATAAGGCGAGATTGGTAGCTCGAGGTTTTCTCTAGAGATGAAGACTCGACTACTCTGAAGTATTTGCACCTATCGCAAGGTCAGAAACGGTTCGACTAGTTGTGGCCTTGGCATGCAAGCAAGGTTGGTCAACATTTCACTTAGATGTGAAATCAACATTTTTGAATGGACCTTTATAAGAAGAGGTGCATGTCACACAACCTCTTGAGTTTGTGATTCAGGAGGAAGCAAGTAAAGTATACAAGTTGCACAAAGCGTTCTATGGTCTCAAGTAGGCACCTAGAGCATGGGACAAGAAGATCGACTCATACTTGGTTGAAGTGGAATTCGTAAAATGAAAATATGAGTATGGTGTCTATGTTCAGGTTGTGGCACAAGATACAACAATAATCTGCTTATATGTCGATGACTTGCTCATAACTGGAAATAGCTTGAAGAACTTGTCGAAGTTCAAAGAGCTGATGAAGAAGGAATTTGAAATGTCAGATCTGGGAAAGTTGTCATACTTCCTATGCATTGAATTTCAAATGTCGAAGCAATTAAGGCATGATGTTACATCAAAGAAAGTATGTTAAAGAGATACTCAAGAGATTCAGAATGGATGATTCGACTCCTGCATTTTTGCCTATCGAACCAAATTTAAAGTTGGAGAAGCATTGAGAGGAAGAGAAAGTCGATACAACTTTGTTCAAACAGATTGTCGGATCTCTAAGATATGTGTGCAACAGTCGACCTGATATATGTTTCTTAGAAAGATTAGTGATCAGATACATGAGTGAACCAAGAGTGTCACACATGAAGGCTGCAAGAAGAATCCTGAAATACTTAAAATGATCGACAAACTATGGAATTTTATTTTGATGAGACTCTAAAAGCAAAGAAGCTATGGTTACTTGTTATTTGAATGCTGACCAGTGCAGATATAAGGAAGATCGAAGAAGTACTACTGGATGTTTCTTTCAAGTATTTGGTGCCCCTATTTCATGGTGCTCGAGAAAGCAACTTGTGGTGGCATTATCATCATGTGAAGCTGTACATATAACAAAATCATATGCTGCTTGTCAAGCAATTTGGATCAAATCTGTGCTTGAAGAAATGTAGGTCGAAGTGAAGAAACCTTTGGTACTGCAGATTGACAACAAGTCAGCCATAAATCTAGCAAAAAAAATCTAGTTCTGCATGGAAGAAGTAAGCATATCGAAGCTAGATTTTACTTCTTAAGGGGAAAGGTAAATCGAGATGAACTTGAAGTTAGACACTGTTCAAGTGAAGCATAGTTGGCCGACATTTTCACCAAAGAATTGAAGATCGACAGATTCCTGAATTTGAAAAAAAATTAGAAATAGTTCAGATCGACTATGATTAACATAAGTTCGACAACTTAGATTATGGAAGATATGTTGAAATATAAGATTAGATTAAATTTGATTAGATTTGATTTGATTAGGTTTAATATTTAAATATAATTTAAGCTGTATTAGCTCGAACTCAATTAGGAATTATAAGGAAATCCTACTTCATACAAATCCCATCTAAACATGGAGGCTATTTAGTAGAAATTGTAGTGTACTTTTGTACGTAGCCTACTTAGTAGCCTTAGCTGTTTCGGTTTAGTCAAATAATAATTGCACAATATTCCCAAAATGGATATAAACCCAACTTTCGTACGTTGGAAATGCTATTTTGGTCTCAATTTGATGAGTATTAAATTAATCACGTGTAATCCAACCATATCATTGTCTCGTCACTACAAAACATCCTTGTCTTTGTCCATTAATAATACACATTATTTTACAGACCGAAATAAAGAACACATTATTTTAAAAGCAAAAATAATGCCATATATTTACATCTACTACAATATATATATATATATATATATATATATATATATATATATATATATATATATATATATATATATATATATATATATATATATATATATATATATATATATATATATATATTTACATCGTTATTCAATAAGAATATATCATTCTACCATTTATACAAAAAATTTAAAAATTTAAGTTTAATTTTATAAAATACATGATTGTCATTGATTGACATTATAAAATTAATTTGTAACTATTAGTACTATCAAAATATTTTAAGCCTTCAAATTTAAATGGTATTTTGAGGCTTGCTCGACTTACGAAGCATCTAACAAGTCCTCTGAAAACAAATTTGAATGTGTTTGTGAAGTGAAAGATATTGAACTATCTCAAAGTAAGCTATATTTTTTACATACTAATTGACAACTCTTATTTATGAATTTGTTGTACTTTCATAAACAATTTTTTTCATGTCTTAGATACAAAATAAAAATAAAAGTCGAGTTTGATAACCATGTGGGATGCTTTGTGTTTTGGGATAAAGTTTATATCTCAATCATTAATATGGCTTCTAGATAATTTGTGTTTTGGGATAAAGTTTATATCTCAATCATTAATATGACTTCTAGATAATTGAGACAAGTCATGAAGGCGGTTAGTATATCTAAAAGTCATATTCATAAATTTTTAATTTTCTTTTTCATTCAGTTGCTTTTCAATTACTATTGTATTTTTGTATTTTTGGACTATACGGGAGAGGATAACCCAAAAATATATCATATACATCTTGACAAACTATTGAACCAAAAGTTAACATTTCAAATCAAGTATCAATCTTTTTTCAACAATTCTCAAATGTGACAATCCTTA
Organism: Lathyrus sativus; assembly: GCA_963859935.3. Taxonomy (NCBI): domain Eukaryota; kingdom Viridiplantae; phylum Streptophyta; class Magnoliopsida; order Fabales; family Fabaceae; genus Lathyrus; species Lathyrus sativus. The sequence goes on along the minus strand of OZ012740.1, from coordinate 30,950,129 downwards.
ACGAGACAGGTGTTTACAAAACCTTGAGTGAATATCTTAAATCAAATGAGGTACAAAACAAGATCATTCTCAATATCTATTTTATCTTTAACTCACATTCAATATTCTTTTGTCAATATTCTCATTAACTAATTGAAAACAATTATTTTACTTATGTGTTGCAGCATACTTCACATGCTACTGTTTTAGAATTGGGCACAAACGTTGGAGGCTACATTCAAGATCAACCAATTGTATGTCATCATTCCTAATCTCGTATATCAGTTTCTATATGCATCGTCTTCCTTAAATCATAATGTACTTACCTTTTATATGTGTCATATGTAGTTGAGCCAATCTGTTGAACAAATATTCTCTGTACAGCCTGTTAGATGAATGCGACTTATCTAGAGGGGGTGAATAGATCACTAAAAAAATTCTTTATGAAAAGTGTTTTCAAAAACAATGGCTAGCGGAAGTAACTTGGATCGATTGGTCTAAACCGAAACGTTATCGAAAAGCTCGGGTATGCGTATGTGAAAACAAATCGGAGATAATAATACGCTATCTAGCTAATCAATAAGTTTCAATCACAATTTCTTGAAAGCTACTCAACAAACAATTCTATATCCAATGATAAATCACACAAAAATCAATAGAGAAAAATTATCGAACACCTTGTGTGCAATTGATTTTGTTTGGAAATTTGTATGGTTTTGTTGATCTTAAAATTCAATCATAATCAAAATGATTGTGACCAATTCAACAAAACGTTTTTCAAAGGAATTTACCAAACAAATAGATTGCACAAGTGATGAACTCAACAATTTGAAAATGAAATGTAAAAGAGATAGAGTTAGAGAGAGAGAGAGAGAGTACACACGAATTTGTTTAAGCAATTCCCCAATCGGCCTCGCTATGAGTACGACTACTCTCAATTCGAATTCAAGTTAAGATAATGAAATTAACCTTACTTTGAAAATTATAGTTTACAAGAGAAATGTAGCAATACAACCATACAAACCCTAAGTTTTATGTTGATCCTAGCAATTTCTCTTCCTTTGATCTGAGATTGATCAAGTCACCCAACAATGCCAATTTGATTCACCATCTCATGCTACTCATTTGCAAGAACCTCAACCCTTCAAAGCCTTCACTCGATTGGATCCAAATTGTGAATTGTTGTAACCCAAGATTTACCAAGATGATCCACCGTGTCAGGCTACTCATTTGCAATAACCACAATTTTTCAAAGCTTTCACTCGATCGAATTCAAACTTGAGTAATTTTGTCCAAAAACTTCAAATCCCCATTTTGATATTGAAGAAAAACCCCAGCCTTGGTTTTCTTATTTGAAACCCCCATAAGATCTTAACCCAATTTACAATACCATAAACTAAATTAGACCTTATCAACTTGATAGATGACACCCAAACAATGAATGATTATATGTACTTTATTTGTGTGTATGCATAAAACCAAGGTTGAAGATGATGATGACTCTTTGTACGTTCCAGGTTTTATTTATGATTTTACCAAAATTGTTAAAAGAAAAAGATGCATGTAGAAAATAATTACATGCATGCATGTTAGGAGGTAAAGGAATGCAACAAATTTATAGAATATTGGGAATTTTTGGAAAATTTCATTGCACATGTCGACCTATGAAAGTAATATGCCGATCTGTTCGACGCATGTGTCTACAATTATAGGTCAAGCGTCGACCTTTGAAGGCCATGTGTCGTCTTATAAAGGTGGCACATGTAACAGAACCTACAAGCTTCAATAATACATCACATGAGCCGACCGACAGAACATATGTGTCGACACATAAGAAAATATTTTCTTGTATGTGTCAATCTTAAGTATGCATGTGTCAACCTATAGGTTGATTTTCACAAAAATTGTTTTTGATGCATTTTTGATGCATGAAACCTTTTCCAACTTGTTTCCAAATGCTTTTATGCTTTGTAATGCTAAGATTCACATTGAGAATCAAAGGATACTATCCAATATACATTAACGGTAAAGTATCCTGGTTTTCACATCATGCAAAATACATCTAACAGAAAGTTGCATTCACATACTCCCCCTTTTTTATGACGGCAAAACTTGAGACGATGCATTTCATGTCTTCATGAATACTCCCCCTGAATGTACGCATCCCAACTTCATTGCATCAGGCTTCTCCTCCTTTGACAATATCAAAAAGCGACAAAGCAAGCCATGAGAAGTATCTTATAACACGCTTAAACCAATATACCATATAAAGGCGTTTGCAAATGCAAATGCCATAACACTCACATAGAATGTTGTGCATATTGTGCAAAGAATGCCTAATCATAAATAAATGCAAATAAAGCATCAAAGTAACACGATTTCCGCAATTTATGCCAAACAACATACAATAAATATGAAAGATGAAGGATAAATTGTAATAAAAACTCGTGAGTTGCTACAAAGGCAACATGATTATGTGGCATCTGCCTTTGGTCCTCCCGAAAAGCTGCCCACGTGTGTGCTCTAGTAAGCCAATGAATATAGATTTACCACCACTCTAACAAAAAAAATATATTATCATAAAATTGACACATTACAAGAATTTTTCTAACATTATAACATGTTCAACCATATTTCATGTCAGAATAGATAGACAACACCATCACATATATCATGTAAGAGCTTGATGATGGAGAATATGCGCATATACAAGCACCATATTTTAATTATGGAAATAAAATAGCATGAAGTTACTATAAACATCTAAATCGAAAGATATCAATTAAGCATACATCAAGTATATCAAGCATATGGAACATATTTAACATGCACAAGTAAAATGCTTACTTTTAAAGGGAGATAATAGAACAATATTGCATTGCTTAGGTATTGATTAGAGATGCACTTGAATGTAATTCAACTTCTGTCACACCCCAAATTTGTCATACCCTTTGTTTTCTTATCCCAGGAACTTGTACTGTTTAGTGATCATTCTCCAGGGTGATCATTTGGCCTTTGGGACATGATCCTTTAGGATTAGGTCAGGTAAACTTGTTTATGCATGCCTTGGTGTAAGATATTTTTTATGATATTTGTTTAATAACTTCTCTCTGCAAGTTTGTTAAGCTCAGGTTGAATAAAGGAAGATTATGGCTTCATTCATGATTGATTAGTTGATTGATTTTCTAAAAAGAATTTAAGGGCAATTTTTTGGCAGTTTATTCATACATGGTCACGTGTGGGAATCAAACTTTGTCATTTTTCCTAACAAGTACATGTAAGGTTCAAGAAGAGTTATCAAGTGGATTAAAATTCCAAAGGTAAGTCCATTGGTCTCCATGTTCAAGGAATTTGGTTGACACAATCCTAATGCTTCTAGTTTCACATCAAGTTCAAAAAGGAGATTGCATTTTAAAAGAAAAAGAAAAGGGTACAAGATGTGCTACACAATTGGACTATTTCATTTCGCATTACATCTAAGCCCCATGAAGCACAAATTCAAGGCAAGCACACTACCAAAAGGGATTCACAATTAGCACAAGGTTGCAAATTTAAATTGGTTCCAAAGTGAATTCAAAATTACAAGATACAAAGTTTCATTGATACAAAGTCTAAAGTTACAAAATGTCATATGTTTTAAGAAGTTGGTTTTGCAAAGCATAGAAAATCAAGACGGCAAGATGCTTAATAAGGCATACACCAATGACCTCCTATTCTTATTGATTTAAAAGAAAAGATACATTTGTTCTAGAAAAGATACAAAGATTGGTTACATGCTAGAACTAAAATGAGACATGTTTTTAATATATCATCCTCATTACACTTAAACATGAAAGCATAAAATGAGTGAGTTACAAACATAATCATGTTTCGAATTGATACAATGCTGATTTCACGTTCTATACAATGAAAATTCATCAAATCATAAGCCACAAATACAAAGGCTCCCCAAAGTACAAGTTTGCAAGGCTCTTGGAGAGTTTGGAAACAAGGCAAAAGGGAGATTTCTTGAAAGACAAGTTACAACCAAATTATCATTATATGCCAAAATTACAATAAAAGATCCTATAAAATGGTATAAAATTCACAAAAAATGGCAAGGCATCATGAACAATCCAAATAATACAAGTCAGAATAACAATATATTTCAACAATAAAACTAATAATGTCTATTTCTAATGAAGAACCCTTGATACACCAATGAGGATGGCTTCAGGTCTTCTATCAATTCATCTTATACTTGATACCATCCATGGAATTCACATTTCATGCCTGCAAAAAGAAATATCAATAGATACAACATTGGTGAAATAGGAACCACAATTGTGAGGCATCAAAAACAATATGAATGACATTAAAGGTTGCAGCATACAGGGAGTCAAAATCACACAATAATAAAAGTGAATCACATGCGCACATCAGGTTGAATGCCAAAATCACACAAACATGCTTTAAATTGATCCATTATAATTGATATTTTTCATCTCATTTGTTATGTTTCAATGGATTTATTCCATGTTTCAATGATATTCTTCAATTATTTTGCAAAAACATTTGGTTTCTTTGATTTGTGTGTAATTGTGCAGGATTTAGGCATAATCTATCAAAGAGTAAGACACAAATAAAATTGACAAGGAAGCCAAAGAAAATGTCAAGATTCAGTATGTTCATTAGGCAAACAACAGCGAGCAACCGATAAATATTAAGTGGGCGAAGTAGCAGCGAAGCCCCAACGAGCCCTCTCAAATTAGAGGCAGAAAGAAAAGGACTTTAAGTTCGATGGGAAAACTTGTAGCGAGTGTTCGCTCTATGAAGTTTCAACGAGGTCCTAACGAGGAGGAAACCTTAGATGGGAGTAAGTAATGAGCCATAGGCTCGATGTGCGAACTTGTAGCAAAGAGGCTCGCAGGGCGAAGAAGAGTTTGCTAGGTGAGTTAAGATATTTTCCAAGGGCAGTTTAACTCTTCCGAGACACTTCAGGTGTCATAAATTAGACCTCGTTGGGCGAAGAAAGAGTTTGTTGGGCGAACTAGGCAGACTTTAGTTGTACTATATAAGTACTTTTCACACTTTTTGGGGATAATAACCCCCATTTTCACATAGAAACCCATTTCTTCAGCATTTCTTCACCAAAGAGTGATATTTTGCAAATAAAAGTTGGATTCGCATCCGAGCATGATTCTTCGACATAGATGCTCATTCATCTTCTCTCATTACTTGTAAAGCAAGATACCATGGTTATGGGTAGCTAATTTCCTTTGTATCAAAGATAGAGGTAGTCTACCTTAGCTTTATGTATTTCTTTTGATTGACCTTGTATGTGAACAAGTGATGATTAATATATGATGAATATGTTTGTTCTTAATGATCCATTCTTGTATTGTAAAACTCTAGACATAGATTTTATGGAACTTGACCTAAAATATTCATCTATCAATTTATAGATTGGAGAGATTGGGCTATGGTTGATATTTTCTTTATATTGAACTTAAAGCTTACTATATTGGTTGTTATATGGAGAGATTGTGTAGCGATGAATACAATATTTCTCACGATGCTGCTCTAGAGATAGACGGTATTGAGAGAATACGCGATGATATTAATCGGATCCGACTTCACATGCAAGATTGAAAGAATACGTATAACTTAGGGTAGATGAAAACTACTTTTGATATACTTTGTTAATCAAAGACTTTATAATTTATAAGCTTTTCTACTAAAAATCATGACAAATTATGAAACAAAATTTGAAAACTCTTTTTCTTAGAATGGTAAACTATTGAACGACAAACATCAAGATATCGAACAATCCATGTGACAACTTATACATGTTTACTTTGATTCCTACCATGATAAGTAATGTTTTGACTTATGCGTGTTTGTTTGAATCATGATTGATGTCATGATAAGTGATGTCTTAACTTATTCATGTTTATTCATCTTGTTCATACTTGTTTTATATTCATGACTAATTGGTGTTGATGAACCCTAATGCATGTTTTGAACTTCTACTTGCTATCCATGATGTTTTAGTCTTGGTAGAACTATACTTCATGATTGAGGTGTTGTAACATCTATGTTTGAATACATTACCTTTGATTGTCACCATGATTTGTAACTTCTTTAAGATGTATGCTTGGTTGTTACCTTGCTCTTTTTGACTTTGTCAAGCCTTTACCTTGAATGTTGTCACATTCACTCTCATGCTTTGGTTGTTACCATAAATATCTTCTTCATGTTTGATTTAGTTCTTGATATCATTGTTTGAATGTCATCTTTAGCTTACTTCCTTTTAACCTAGTTAAAGTTTCCCCAAGTGATGTAGCTTGTTTGCTCTCATCCTGAGTAGTTTCCTTTTGTTCCTTAGTCTAAAGGAAAGTCTCTCTATTGAATTAATGTCATAAATAACTCATGTTTTAGCCTTCCCTTTGACCTTGTTAGAGTCATTAGATCCTTCACTTTATCACACCTTGTTAGGAATCCTATAGCTTAGAGCTTATGTCTAGAGTTTTTTAACTCTATGTGTGTACCATTTTTATGTGTACTCACCTCTTCCTTTGATTTTTGTTAATGTCGTCCCTAGTTAGTTTTCAACTTAGATTTAGAGAGTTTTTTAACTCTATGAAAGTATCATTGTTATAAATACTTATTCCCCTTGGAACCTTGACCATAGTCAAGAGTTCCTCATCCCTAATTAGGTGAACTACGATTGCTCTGATTCCATCCTTGTTAGGATACTGTCGTACCCCGAAAAATATGATCCTCATGATGGACGCGGAAAAACATTCGAACAGAGTCACCACCGAACTTTATTCATTCCAAAAAGGAATAGGAAAATGATTTAAAAGGAAAACTAAAACAAGAACAAGTAGTTACTTTGGTTTGTGGAAAAGTTCAGTGGAAATTAGGTTTCTCCCAAAAAATCTAAAAGTGGCCGAAATCTTGATATCGTCATCTCAGCAGTATATAGCCCCATTGAAACATTTTCTTCGATATTCCTTGTGTGGTGAAAGTTTGAATGTGATTGAAGACCTATCCTCAGAATAGACGCTTTTACTCCCCCAAAGAGATTGTGCTATATCTTTAGCAAGCTTGCCTAAGTTCTACACTGTCCCCCAATGGAGTGAATTAGATTTGCCTCTGTGTTGCTATGGACCATTTTATTCTCTGGACTCAGTGTGATTCTGTTATTTCCCCAGCGAAGTAGATTGTTATCTACCTTCCCTTTTGAGTCTCATGTTCTTGTGTCTCTTGTTAGAGTCAACTTTTGCGCATCTTCGAGCATTTGCATCATATCATAGCATGTGCATTCGACATATCTTTTGGTTTGTGTTGTTTGACTGTAGCTTTCGATTCTAAGATCGGGTGTAACCAAAAATCTTTGTCGTGTATTTTGTGGTTGTTGTTTGTTCTTATCCCCAGCAGAGTGGCCCCCTTTTGAGACTGTTGTTCGTTACCAATTCCCTTATCTAAACCCAGTTGTTACTGGCACCCGTTACCAATACCTCCAAAGTCTAGTTGTAACTAGAAATCTCTGGTGGGTAATCTAATAGCCATTGGAACTTACACAATTTTAACCTTTATTGACACTGTCTAGCTGGTAGTTACCAGTATTGTACTGTGAGGCTAGTCGTTACCAATTCCTCAGTTCAATTTGTTATCTGGTGGTCACCAGCTTTTCCTGATGAAGATTAGTCGTTGTTAGCTCCCCTGGAAGTTTGGTAGTTACTGGAGTTGCTTAAATTCAATTGTTATTGGTATTTTTGATTTGGTCGTTACCATATCCCATATTGAAAGCCCAGTAGTGACTGACATCAATTTGAAGGTCTAGTGGTTACTGGAACTGCTTGAGAATTCAATTGTTATTAGCGTTGTTGATTTGGTCGTTACCATATCCTATTTTGAAAGTCCAGTGGTTACTGACACTGCTTAAAAATCCAATTGTTATTGGTGTTGTTGATTTGGTCATTACCATATCCTATTTTGAAAGTCTAGTGGTTACTGGCACTGCTTGAAAATCCAATTGTTATTGGTGTTGTTGATTTGGTCATTACCATATCCTATTTTGAAAGTCTAGTGGTTACTCGCACTGCTTGAAAATCCGATCATTATTGGTGTTGTACAATATCCACTTTGTGGATTGTTTTAGAAGGGTGAAAAATTTAGAAAATAAAGTGTTGGATGAAGTTGTAGTGTGTACATAACCTTGTATAATGAATGTTTCTTTTGCATTGATAACTTTGATTCCATGACCTTAGATATATCCCTTTGTTATGAACCTAACCAAGCTACAACCTTTAAAGACCTTAGTGATCTTCTTGCTTCCATGATTTCATTGTTGATTGATTAGATGAATGTATGAATTGGATTGTCCTTTACATTGTTTGTCAAGTGAGTAAAATTGCTCAGTGTAACACCCCCTTCTATACCCCCAAATAAACAATAAATCATATAAGCACATATTAAAATTTCATCTGAGTATAATTGAAAACATGGTATAAAAGGAGCATGTCACACAATACGTGAAATAAAACATACAACACCTGCTCAATAGAGATATGCAACAGTGGGGTAGCTTCAACAGAGGAACTTAGTCCTTACACCCACATCTCAATATTTAGAATTAAAAGCGGAAAATCTAAACATTGAATCACTTTAAACATGCTAATCATATAAATACATATCATTCAGTTTGATTCACCACATCATCCATGTTTACATAAACATTTGTCATCAGATACATATACAAATATATCTCAAAAGAATGCTATACAATCCTAACTATCCGGTGCTACATATCAGAGCTTAACCGACCAAAAGAATGAAGCTATACTCCACAAAAGACTTCCACCAAAGCTAATCTGCAATGCCTCATAGAGCATTATAAAACAGCAGAAGGGTGAGAAATATTATCATAATAATCAATGCATATATATATATATATATATATATATATATATATATATATATATATATATATATATATATATATATATATATATATACACACACAAGCATAGAATACACATATTCCGCATTTCTCACCATAATTCATTATCATCATCATATACGTCACAACATATGTATATATAAACAAATATGGAATGATCACCAAGCATATTTATCATACACGCATCCATAGTTCTCATCAACTCACCTAACATACACATATGCATACATTCACACAACATTTATCTCTATGCCATGTGACTCAATGCAACTCATGCCATGTGGTACCGACAGTTGTTATCATTTTTCGGTTTTTACATTTAAACTGAGTCCGTCCTCTAGACCGATAACAACAAAAGCCCGTCCTTTAAGCTTTCAAACCCACTCTTCTAGGTTTGGGACAAGTCACTAGTCTCCACGAGACTAGAAAGCATTGCCTCTTGACTAAATGATGCGTATGCAATCAACAACCATATGCACTTAAGACTGTTCTCGCATCTTAATCTCATGCATACTCAAATAATTCATCACACAAGAATTATATCATGATTGCACACTCACCCATCATATCAAAGTATTCATACTTTTCACATCATCACATATCAAGCAATGCACACATATTCGCAATATGTTCTCATGCATTATTCACAATATTGCATACAACCAATATACATTAGCAATCCAATACAATCACCATATTTTCAATCAATGCACACATATTCACAATATGTTCTCATGCATTATTCACAATATAGTGCCAAACGGCAACGAACCTCATCATAAATCATCATGCATTTTTAATCAATTCAATACAATGCATTATATATGCCAAAAGGCCACATTTCACAATATTGCATAATCTAGGATTCACGCCCTACGGCTACCCACAACATATATCACAGCATACAATTACTCATTTCAGATCAAGATTGAACACAATCGAACCAAACAATCAACGTCGGATGGAATCGTAAGGAAATGAGAATGTTGTTACGCTCGCTGGCTTGCTCGCCTAGCGAGTTCCTAGCGAACACTCGCTACCTGTTCGCCTAGCGAACAAGCTCGCGAAGGCAAACAGAAGCTATTATAAGGCTTCGCTACATATTCGCTGCAGCGAGGTCCTAGCGAATCCTTCGCTACCTCACTCGGTACCAGTGAACAAGATCAAATACATTCTGTCCAAGTCTGGGACCACTCGCTACTAGCTCGCTACAGCGAACACTCGCGACCTGCTCGCCTAGCGAAAGTGCTTGCGAACATCTGCGATGTTCAAAACCCTCACTGTCCAAAACTCTCTGAAACTCCCAAAATCTCCCAATTCAATTCCAACGAGTTCCAGTACTCTTAGTCTAACAATCCTCGACTAATCTACACCACTTATTCCGGATTCCAACCGTTAAAACCTTGATTCTACCGATTAAACTCATCTATGCCCTAGAATGGAAAATAGAGAAAAACATCCAAACAATCCAAATCGGTCATACATAATCATATACATTGACAATATAATGATATTTCACACCCTTACCTTGATTAAATCGAAAGTTAGGAGTTGTTCTTGATGATTCCAAGCTTTTTCCCCTTTCTTCCTTCTCTATTCTCCTCTTCTCCTTTCTTTCTTTTCTCTTTCTCTTATGTCTCTATCTTTTCCTTTTCTTTCCATTTTTCCTTATATTCTTTCAATTCTATTTCCTTCCATTATATTTCTCCTCTCAAATATCTACCAGTAATTCCAATAATTAAAATCATCCAAATAAATCAATTATTTAATACGAATAATTAATTATTGAAAAATTGGGCTGTTACAACCTTCCCCCACTTTAGGAATTTTCGTCCTCGAAAATGTTACCTGATTCAAAACAACTCTGGATAAGACTCCCTCATCTGACTCTCAAGTTCCCAAGTCATATTCCCACCAGCCAGTCCTCCCCAAGCGACCTTCACCAAAGCAATCTCTTTGCCTCGAAGTTGCTTCAACTCTCGATCCTCTATCCGCATAGGTGATGTCTCTACAATCAGGTTATCTCTCACCTGCACATCATCTACTTGGACTACATGAGACGGATCCGCAATGTATTTCCTCAACTGAGATACATGGAACACGTCATGGAGATTAGCAAGCGACGGTGGTAAAGCAACACAATAGGATACCTCTCCTATCTTCTGTAAAATCTGATAAGGACCAATAAACGGGGCGTCAACTTACACGACTTCAATGCTCTACCAACACCAGTCATAGGAGTAACCCGAAGAAACACATGATCTCCCTCCTGAAATTCAAGTGTTTTCCTCCTCTTGTCATGATAACTCTTTTGACGACTCTGAGAAATCTTCATCTTCTCTTGAATCATCTTAATCTTATCGGTAGTCTACTGGACTATCTCGGGTCCAACCACAGAACTCTCTCCCGACTCATACCAACACAATGGCGTCCTACACCGTCTACCGTACAATGCTTCAAACGGTTCCTTACCAATACTCGAATGAAAACTGTTGTTGTAAGTAAATTCAATCAAAGGTAAGTAGCTATCCCAAGCTCCTCCCTTCTCCAATACACAAGCTCTCAAAAGATCCTCAAGGGATTGAATCGTCCTCTCAGTCTGACCATCGGTCTGCGGATGATAAGCTGAACTCAAACGCAACTTCGTACCTAAAGCACTTTGCAAACTCTCCCAAAATCTTGAAGTAAACCTCAGATCTCTATCTGACACAATGCTAGACAAAATACCATGCAAACTGACAATCCTTTCAATGTACAGCTTTGCCAATCTCTCTAACGGGTAATCCATTCGGATAGGAATAAAGTGAGCAGATTTGGTCAATCTATCCACAATAACCCAAATAGCTTCAGAGTTACTCGACGTCCTCGGTAAACCAGATACAAAATCCATGGAAATGTTATTCCATTTCCACTCAGGAATAAACAACGGTTGCATCAAGCCTGACGGTTTCTGATGTTCAATCTTTAACTTCTGACATGTCAAACAGGAATACACAAACTCGGAAATATCCTTCTTCATACGAGGCCACCAAAATACTTTCCTCAAATCTTGATACATCTTAGTAGCATTCGGATGAATACTCAATCCACTAAGATGCCCTTCTTCAAGAATACTCTTCTTCAGCTCAATAACACCAGGAACACAAACTCTATCATGACACCTCATGATACCATTTTCATCAATTCGAAAATCACCACCTTGACCTTGATTGATCAAAGTCAACTGATCAACTAAACTCAAATCAGATTTCTGTCCTTCTCGAATCTCGTCAAGAATACCACTAGTAAGCTTTAACATACCAAGCTTAACTCCGTAGGAAGTCTTCTCACACACTAAGCTCAAATCGCGAAATTGTTCAATCAATTCCAACTCTTTAACCATCATCATCGACATATGCAACAATTTCCTACTTAATGCATCAGCTACCACATTTGCTTTACCCGAATGGTAATTCAAACCAAAATCATAATCCTTCAGAAGTTCCAACCACCTCCTCTGCCTTGCATTCAATTCCTTCTGATCATAGAGATACTTCAAACTCTTATTATCACTAAACACCTCAAATCTCTAACCAAACAAATAATGCCTCCACAGTTTTAGCACAAATACAACGGCGACCAACTCTAGGTCATGCGTCGGATAATTCTTCTCATGCACTTTGAGTTGCCTTGAAGCATAAGCTACCACTTGTTTATCTTGCATCAACACACCTCCCAAACCCATCAAAGAAGCATCACAATACACAACAAACGGTTCTGCTGGATTTGGCAAAATCAGAACAGGAGCTGTCGTCAATCTTCTCTTAAGCTCTTGAAAACTTCCCTCACACTTTACATTCCAAACAAAAGCTTGACTTTTCCTAGTCAACTGCGTCAACGACAATAATAACTTGGCAAATCCTTCAATGAACTTCCGATAATATCCCGCCAAACCAAGAAAACTTCTAATCTCAAAAACTGATTTCGGAGACTCCCATTGCGATACCGCTTCAACCTTCAACGGATCAACTGCAATACCTCTACTCGAAATCACATGACCAAGGAAACTCACTTCCTTCAACCAAAATTCACACTTAGAAAGTTTAGCATATAACTACTTTTCTTTCAATACAGATAACACAATCCTCAGATGTTCGGCATGTTCTTCTTCACTCTTCGAATAAATCAAAATATCATCAATGAACACCACCACAAACTTGTCCAAATAAGGATGGAAAATCCTATTCATGTACTCCATAAATACACCTGGTGCATTAGTCACACCAAATGGCATCACAGAATACTCATAATGTCCATACCTCGTTCTAAAAGCAGTCTTCTGAATATCCTCAGCCTTCACACGAATCTGATGATACCCAGATCTCAAATCTATCTTACTGAACACACTCGCATCAACCAACTGATCCATCAAATCATCAATCCTCAGAAGTGGGTACTTATTCTTGATAGTCACCTTGTTCAATTGTCTGTAATCCACACAGTCTCATAGAACCTTCTTTCTTCTTAACCAACAACACTGGTGCACCCCACGGTGACACACTCGGATGAATAAACCTTTTCTCAAGTAGATGTTCAAGTTGACTCTTCAACTCTTTCAGTTTCGATACGGACATACGATATGGAGCCATTGATATTGGACTAGTTCCAGGAATTAAGTCGATCACAAACTCCATTTCTCGTTCCGGCGGTAAATCTTTTATCTCATCAGGAAAACCTTCCGGAAAATTACGGACAATTGGTAAAGCATCAATTGTTCCACTTTCACCAATGCTCAAAGTTGCCATCAACAAAAATACCTTCACACCATCTTGCATTGATTCCTTCACTTGCTTAGCAGTCATAAACAAATCTCTTTCATCATCAGGTTCAGGAAAAATAACCGTTTTGTCAAAACAGTTAATATAAACACGATTGAATTCCAACCAATTCATCCCAAGAATAACATCAAGTTGATCTAAGTGAAGACACACTAAATCAACTCCAAAGTCTTTACCAAAAATACTCAACAGACAATTCAAACACACATACGGGGTAGTTACCGAACCCATAGCAGGAGTATCAATAACCATGCCTCCACTCATAACAGACAACTCAAGATTTAATCTCTTAACACAATCAAAGGAAATAAAAGAATGTGTAGCTCCAGTATCAATTATAGTGATCAAAGGTATACCATTAATGAAGCACGTACCTCGGATCAATCGATCTTCGCTAGCAGTCTCCGATCTTGTGAGAGCAAACACTTTCCCATTCCCTTGAGTCTTCTTCGGCTTGTCACACTTGGTACTAATGTTCCCTTGCTCACCACAGTTGTAGCAAGTCACATTCACACCGCTTCTACACTCAATAGCTTTGTGGCCTGGCTTCCCACACTTGAAACACTTCATCCCAACATTCTTGCACTCAGGAGCATGATGTCCCGCTTCACCGTAATTATAACATCTTACCGGGGTGGAAGCTCCTCCCCCACTCGGCTTCTTACCGTAACCAGCTTTCTGTTTCCCCTTATCCGCAGGAGTCACATACGGCTTTCCTCTAAATTGGCCTTTTCCTTTCTTATCATTTAAACTCTTGTAGTGACTAAACCGAGCCCTACTGTCTTCATCATAAATTCTACTCTTGTTTACCAATTCAGAAAATCGCCTAATTTCCTGATAACCAACGGCTTGCTTGATTTCAGGCCTCAAACCATTCACAAACTTGAGACACTTGGATCTCTCAGCATTAGTAGTGTTATAATAAGGACAAAACTTAATCAATTCCTCAAACCTTGTGGCATACTCGGCCACATTTGAGTTATCCTGCTTCAGCTCAAGGAATTCAATTTCCTTCTTACCACGCATATCTTCTGGAAAATACTTCTCCAGAAATGCCTCTCTAAAAACATCCCAAGTAACCACAATCTCATCCTCTTCAAACCTTTGGCGAGTGTTACCCCATCAGTCCTCAGCTTCCTCTTCAAGCATATGAGTGCCAAATTGCACCCTCTGCGCATCTGAACAGTTCATGACTCGAAAGATCTTCTCAATCGCTTTCAGCCATACTTGTGCTTTGTCAGGTTCATGGGTTCCCTTAAAAATTGGCGGATTGTTCCTTTGGAACCTTCCCAAAGCACGAAACTCATCATCAACGTTGTTTTCAGCATTCACTTTGGCTTGAGGATTATGCCCAATCGCTCCGGCCAACCTCGTTAAAGCCTCCCCAATCGCTTCATCATTCCTACCGGCGACCATCGTTATGAATCCCAACAACAGAACTCATAAGAACCAACAATATCGATAGTGTCACACACACAATCAGATATATATACAGGGAGTAAACACATTAACAACTTGGCCAACTGGCCGACCTGCTCTGATACCACTAATGTAACACCCCCTTTTATACCCCCATATAAACAATAAATCATATAAGCACATATTAAAATTTCATCAGAGTATAATTGAAAACATGGTATAAAAGGAGCATGTCACACAATACGTGAAATAAAACATACAACACCTGCTCAATAGAGATATGCAACAGTGGGGTAGCTTCAATAGAGGAACTTAGTCCATACACCCACATCTCAATATTTAGAATTAAAAGCGGAAAATCTAAACATTGAATCACTTTAAAAATGCTAATCATATAAATACATATCATTCAATTTGATTCACCACATCATCCATGTTTACATAAACATTTGTCATCAGATACATATACAAATGTATCTCAAAAGAATGCTATACAATCCTAACTACCCGGTGCTACATATCAGAGGTTAACCGACCAAAAGAATGAAGCTATACTCCAAAAAAGACTTCCATCAAAGCTAATCTACAATGCCTCATAGAGCATTATAAAATAGCATAAGGGTGAAAAATATTATCATAATAATCAATGCATATATATATATATATATATATATATATATATATATATATATATATATATATATATATATATATATATATATATATATATATATATATATATATATATATATATATATATATATATATATATATATATATATATATATATATATATATATATATATATATATATATATATATATATATATATATATATATATATATATATATATATATATATATATATATATATATATATATATATATATATATATATATATATATATATATATATATATATATATATATATATATATATATATACACACACACAAGCATAGAATACACATATTCCGCATTTCTCACCACAATTCATTAACATCATCATATACGTCACAACATATGTATATATAAACAAATATGGAATGATCACCAAGCATATTTATCATACACACATCCATAGTTCTCATCAACTCACCTAACATACTCATATGCATACATTTACATAACATTTATCTCTATGCCATGTGACTCAATGCAACTCATGCCATGTGGTACCAACACTTGTTATCATTTTTCGGTTTTTACATTTAAACTGGGTCCTTCCTCTAGACCGATAACAACAAAAGTCCGTCCTCTAAGCTTTCAAACCCACTCTTCTAGATTTGGGACAAGTCACTAGTCTCCACGAGACTAGCAAGCATTACCTCTTGACTAAATGATGTGTATGCAATCAACAACCATATGCACTTAAGACCATTCTCGCATCTTAATCTCATGCATACTCAAATAATTCATCACACAAGAATTATATCATGATTGCACACTCACCCATCATATCAAAGTATTCATACTTTCCACATTATCACATATCAAGCAATACACACATATTCACAATATATTCTCATGCATTATTCACAATATTGCATACAATCAATATACATTCACAATCCAATACCATCACCATATTTTCAATCAATGCATACATATTCACAATATGTTCTCATGCATTATTCACAATATAGTGCCAAACGGCAACGAACCTCATCATAAATCATCATGCATTTTTAATCAATTTAAAACAATGAATTATATATGCCAAAAGGCCACATATCACAATATTGCACAATCTAGGATTTACGCCCTACGGCTACCCACAACATATATCACAGCACACAATTACTCATTTCAGATCAAGATTGAACACAATCGAACCAAACAATCAACGTCGGATGGAATCACAAGGAAATGAGAATGTTGTCACGCTCGCTGGCTTGCTCGCCTAGCGAGTTCCTAGCGAACACTCGCTACCTGTTCGCCTAGCAAACAAGCTCGCGAAGGCAAATAGAAGCTACTGTAAGGCTTCGCCACCTATTCGCTGCAGCGAGGTCCTTGCGAATCCTTCTCTACCTCACTCACTACCAGAGAACAAGATCAAATACATTCTGTCCAAGTCTGGGACCACTCGCTACAGCGAACACTCGTGACCTGCTCGCCTAGCGAAGGTGCTTGCGAACGTCTGCAATGTTCAAAACCCTCACTGTCCAAAACTCTCCAAAACTCCCAAAATCACCCGATTCAATTCCAACGAGTTCCAGTACTCTTAATCTAACAATCCTCGACTAATCTACACCACTTATTCCGGATTCCAACCGTTAAAACCTTGATTCTACCGATTAAACTCATTTATGCCCTAGAATGGAAAATGGAGAAAAACATCCAAACAATCCAAATCGGTCATACATAATCATATACATTGACAATATAATGATATTTCACACCCTTACCTTGATTAAATCGAAAGCTAGGAGTTGTTCTTGATGATTCCAAGCTTTTTCCTCTTTCTTCCTTCTCTATTCTCCTCTTATCCTTTCTTTCTTTTCTCTTTCTCTTATGTCTCTATCTTTTCCTTTTCTTTCCACTTTTCCTTATATTTTTTCCATTCTATTTCCTTCCATTATATTTCTCCTCTCAAATATCTACCAATAATTTCAATAATTAAAATCATCGAAATAAATCAATTATTTAATACGAATAATTAATTATTGAAAATTTGGGTTGTTACACTCAGCGGTTTCAAACACGTTCATTTCTTCATCCTTATTTGAAGAGGAGTGTTAGAGTGATTGAATCATTAAAATTTAGTTGTTATTTGAACCATTGCATGATATTTGTTTAAGAACTAAATTGTTTTGCATTGTCCGATTATGGGAAGTGGTGAACATTGTTTGTGCATATTTGTTGTTTAATTTGAGCCATAAATTCATTCTTGGTTGAAATAAATGCTTGAGCAAATCCTCTTGTTTTCAATGAGAGGCATACTTTGCTTGAGGACAAGCAAATATCTAGTTCGGGGGAGTTTGTTGGATGCCAAACATACTTTAAACTGATTCATTATAATTGACATTTTTCATCTCATTTGTTATGTTTCAATGGATTTATTCCATGTTTCAATGCTATTCTTCAATTATGATGCAAAAACCTTTGGTTGATTTGATTTAGGTGTTATTGTGCATGATTTAGGCATAATCTATCAAAGAGCAAGACACAAGGAAAATTGACAAGGAAGCCAAACAAAATGTAAAGATTTAACATGTTCACTAGGTGAACAACATCAAGTAGTCAGCGAATATTCGTTGGGAAAAGTAGCAGTGAAGCCCCAGCGAACCCTCTTAGATTAGAGGCAGAAAGAAAAGGACTCTAAGTTTGCTGGTCAAACTTGTAGTAAGTGTTCATTGTGCGAAGTTTCAGCAAGGTCCCAACGAGGACGAAACGTTGGATGGCAGTTGTCGCTACTGCGAAAAAACAACCGACGGAAATAAACAGAAGATTTGCCACCAAATGTTATTTATCCCAAAGGAAGGAAAGGAAACGATCAAAGAAAACCTAAAAGAAAGGAAAAGACAAGGTCATCGCAACAAAATCTTGGGTTCGGGAGTTGGTTATGTAAGGGGAAGTTATGAGCACCCCCTCACGTCTGTTGTACTCAACGGGATCCACACTTGTTGTCTAATCAAAAGGTGTGTTATCTAAAAGCTACTGCTAAACGGGAACGAAAAAGGGAAAAGAAAAAGGAGGCTCGATAGGACATTTCCTCCCTATGACTACATATTCCCTCGTGCAATGGGAAAGTCAGAGTCAACGTAGTTCAGAAAACTACGGGTGATGGGGGGAAGGTTTCTCACCAAGACAACATCGTTTTATACCTATGTATCCTCATCTAGTATGAGAAATCAGAGCAAACGTAGTTCGGCTAACTAAACCGCAGGTTGGTTAAGTGTTTTTTTATGAGCGAGGCTAAGCTTCCATTCCAGTAGTTAGGGTCGATACCTGTTTGTGGTAGAACGGAAAAGTAACGTACTCTTTTATGAAAATGAGTTTGAAGAACAATCCCAAAGGATAAAAATGTTTGAATTTTGTTTGTGAGTTTTAATGAAGTGAATTGATTTGTTTGAGATTCACGTTGCACTAAAGACTTTGATATAGGAACGAATGCGTCACATATCGCCTCTAGACGGGACGTACACAAAACA
Organism: Lathyrus sativus; assembly: GCA_963859935.3. Classification (NCBI taxonomy): domain Eukaryota; kingdom Viridiplantae; phylum Streptophyta; class Magnoliopsida; order Fabales; family Fabaceae; genus Lathyrus; species Lathyrus sativus. Next base: position 30,930,810 of record OZ012740.1, on the reverse strand, counting down.
CTCTAGACAAGTAAGGAGAGACCTCTCACTCATTATTCCCCATAAACTTAAGGCTTATAGCTCATAATGTTCATCGTCTTTATTAAGTATCTTAGAATTTTTTTGAGATGAGAAGAGAAAACTCAAAGGTTGAAAAGAAAACACTAAGGGAAATTGGACCCTAATGTTATCATACAAAATGGTCCTAAGATTGAGATAAAAAGGAAGTCTACCTAATGTTATCATACAAATGATGGACCTAAAGTTAAGGTCAAATAGGGACTATCCTAATTGTTATCATGCAAAGGATTGAAAGCCTAATGTCTCTCCTACTCCCAACTTGTTCAGAAATTAAATGGAACTAGGAACCCTAAGGGATCATGTGAACAATCTCAAGTAAACACCATACAACTCAATCACAAATGAAAATAAGATTCAAACTTAAACAAGTCTCAAGAGGAGAAGAAAGATAAAGAATCAAGAAGGTGTAACATTATAAACAAACATGGAAGTTCAAAGGCAAAAGGCATCAAGCAAACATTAATCTCAATCACACAAAGTAAACACTAACATCATGTCAAAGCAACAAGGATGTATTCATATTTCAAGTCAAAACCATAGATTTGAAATAAAAACCAAATGGTAAAACAAAATGTCCACACACATACAATTGACTTAAAGTCCCACAAGAAGCAATGTCAATCATCAAAACAAAAGAGATGAAGTCAAATGAGAGGATAAACAAGGTAGGGCAGTAGCAACATACACAATCAATTTCCATACAAAACAAGCAAAGAGTCAATCATCAAAACAAAAGAGATGAAGTCAAATGATATGATGTATGGAAATTGATTGTGTATGAATGTAGTACATGATTGTGTATCAATGGTCAAATCAAGGGCACAAAGAGTCAATTCATGTACTACATTCATACACAATCAATTTCCATACAAAACAAGCATGCAAGACATAACTCAAAGGAGTAGACATGAGAGATTAGGGCATGAAACCAAATTAGGGAAGAAAAATAAACATGAGTATCAATTTAAACATTCACTCATGAACGCACAAGAGAAACAACAAGGATTGAATTCAAGGACATGCATCAAGAAGCAAGCATACACACCAAAGCCATTCTTAAAAGAAAGGAGGTGTTCAAACAAGGTGAAAAATACAATTGACCAAGTAAAGCACACCTTAAAAATAAAGGTTAGAAGAAAACTCAATTGATTCAATTCACATTCAAATCCAAAACGTCAAACAAGTTCAAGAAAGATCAAGTTCAAATCATGCTCAAAGAGACAGTCAAACCATCCATACAAGGAAACATGTGAATAAAGAAGTGGGAAATGATCATACAATGGACATATAACATGAAGGTAAGAACCTTAAACATGTCAACCAAAGTATACAAAATTCATCAAACATCAATTGGATCAATCAAGAAAACAACTTCAAGAAACTAGGTCAAGACATGCACAAAATCAAGGTCAAAACCACACCAACTTGAGGCAACATCCAAAAATATAAACAAGACCAAATAAATTCCAAATAGGAGCTCAAACTCAAGTTAAACCCATTAAGAATAAATGTGCAAAGGATCAAAAAAAGAATTGCATGAGTGCACCATCAATTGAACCAAACAAACTCAAGTATACAACTAATCGAGCATATCTCGAGGGCCAAACAAAACCAATTAGGAATCATCCAAGAAATGATCGTCAAGGCACACAAAAATTTAAACATTCATCAATCATGTGCCAAAACAAGGTAAAAATATAGGATCGACAAGGCATGGCAAAAGGTCAAACAATCAAACCCTAGTTCAAAGGTAAACTTGTAAAAACACTTTTCAAATTAATTCAAAATAAAATAGTAAAATTAATTGAAAAATAAAATAAAAATCATGAACATAAATTCAACATGGCAAAGATCCAGAAATATATATTTTTAGCATTTTTATGAAGTATTTAACAATTAAAACAAAAGTTAAATGGAAAAAACAAGAAAATAGAACAAAAGAAAAATAAAATGAAGGGGAGGTGCAAAAGCAATTATGGGTTAAACTAAACCCTAGTTCAAACGCACATGGGCCAGAATGGTGGTGGTGTCAATAGCCAAAAATGCAGGCCCAATACACAATAGACCCAGAGAAAAAAGGAGACAATTAGTAAAATGATGTGTTTCACTAATTGAAGTGACCAATACCTCAACAAGGATTTACACGCGTGTGCTGACCTAACGACACATCAGCATGGTCAAACGGTCTTCCCAGCCACATGAGCAACCCACGTCAGACGTTGGAACTAGGGCTCTATTTGTCTTCTCGGAGAGGGTCGTCAGAGCTCAGATCTAGGACCACCACAAAACTCAAAAAAGAAGGTATCGTTCCACGCGCTTTTTCATATTGAGTTCAAATCCAACCTCAAAAGTCAAGAGAGATAGCTCTAACATCATTGAAAATTGACGTGAAAAAACATCACACTAATTGAAACAACCTTAAATCAAAACAAACAATAGGTAAACACTGACTCCACTCATAGAGGACTTCAAATACAACAAAAACAAGTTCAACTACACGTCTAGTATGCAAGAAAAATTTCAGAGAACCTACCAAATGGAGTGGCTCCGTTGGCTTTTGTTCTTGCGTGATAATGAGAGGGAAAGCTCATAAAATGCTTCCTTACCCTTCAAGAGTTGTGAATCCACCCAAAGAATAGAGAAAGGACTTGAGAAAAGTGAGATTCAAAATGAGGAAATTTTGAGAGCAAGAGGTGAATTTCAAATATGATTATGAACAAGAATGGCAGTTGTTTCATCCTTTAGGTTTGCATTGCTTAAATATGATGGGTTAGGACTTGTTTGGAAGGCCCGCCCATGAGGTGCAAATTCACTTGTTTGAAAACATTGCCAAAAACTCAAAGTTCACGTGCACACGAGTTATGGGATAGTTCTCATGCCATTTAGGTTAGCATCAAAGACAAATAAGGTTGAGAAAATGATGATTTGGATTAAAGGAAATGGACTAATGAGGTGGTTTTGCAATTTTCCAAGTTTAGCATGAAAATTCAAATTTGCACATGAAAGGTGAATGTGTGTTTGATCATTTTGGGCAAAAATTATATGTCATGTAATGGTGATATGGCGGTATCAAAATAGAAAGAACAAAATTACTCCAAGTTATAACTTGAAAGACAAGAAAGCTAAATCACGTCTCATAATCATGCACAACATTTCAAATGAGCATAACTTGATGCACCCTTATCATAACCATGAAGTTTTGTGACCAAATTGAAGCACAAAGGATAAGGAGAAAGTTTTATGTTGGAAGCCTCTTGGATTGGGGCTTAGAAGTTCATGAGCTCTAGCCTTGAAGTGAATGACCAAAGCGAGTTCATGACATTTGCCAAAAATAGAAATGACTTAGAAACTTCATAACTTGAATTATAATGAGAAAAATTGCAAGTTCTAATCACGGTTGGAAAGCTTGAATAAGGACCTTCAACTTTCATGTTCAAACAAAAGTGATTTAGAGTCAAGAACTTGGTGAAAAATGCCTTGGAAAGTTGTCTCAAAGATCTGCCTAAAACTTGTTCCACTTAACATCTTTGAAACTCTAACTTGGAAACACCATAACTTGAGTTTCACGCATCCAATGGGACAACTCTAGTACTCAAAAGAAAGCTTGGAGGATGCTCTACAACCTTCATGTTGGAGGAAAACTCAACGGAAGCTTTTATTACCTTGAAAGATAGGCTTGAAAACACATACCTAAAACTGAATTTCTATACTTAGAAAAATTTCTAAGTGTTGAAATGACAAAACCTCCATTTTCTCAACTTTAGCTCTCTATCTCTCTCAAACTATTGATCTTTTTGACTTGCCTTGTTCTACAAACTTGTAGTTCATGATGGCCTCTTTAATTTGATAACAATTTTGCTCCCATTGGATTAAGGATCAAAGAGTTATGGATGTTGCAAAATGGCTAGAATTAGGATTTTCTACACTTAGAAAATATTTCACCAAAACCCTAATCCAACCAAACTCCTGATTTTATGTTTCTCCTCGAGTTTTCTTGTTCCAAATGCAACACCCCAAATTTATTGAAATATTTATTTAATTTCTTTAAATAGGAATATTCATATTTTTGGTGATTTGCGGTGGTTGGTATGAAGTATTGAGAATTATGGATTTTGGGTTATTTATTTAAATAATAGTATTATATATGAATATATTGGTATTACTATTAATTTAAATAAATATAAATGAATTAAGGGAAAAATGGACATTTGAGGAGGAGTTAGTGAGGGTGAAATTGGAAAGCCCATTTTAAGGTCCAAAGTTAGGTTTAACAAAAATGAATTTTGAGGGAATTTGGATTCATTCTTGTTAGACCGTGAAAAGGGAAGAAATAAAGGCCAAAACTATGAGGGAAGAGGGTTGAGGCAAAACTTCGTGAGGTTTCCAAGAATCAAGGAGAAAGGCTTAGGAGATTTTTGAGTTTGAGGAAAATTAGGCCTTTGTGGCCAAATCTATTTTTGAGGTTGTTTAACCCTGTAGGATAAGTGATTGTGATAACTATGATGACCTTGGGGTATTTGTAAGAATTTATGAGAATAATACATGACTGTATAATGAATTCCCATGAGTAATTGTGATGATTTATGATGTTGATTTCATGAGGCTTTGGCGATTTTATGATGACATGATTATTATGATGATTTTTATGAATGATGATGCACCTAATGATTTTATTATGAGGATGATATTGACGTGTGTATCATGCATTCATATGCATTCCGGACTTCGGTCTAGTGTTTGATTCTTATGGCTTCAATCCCATTGTGCGGATGTGAAGTATTTTGTTGTGCTCCAGTTCTTGTGTAGAATCGATCCTATTTATGGGGATCTATGGAGGGTTAGCGGCCCAATGTCCATCGAACTTTGATGAATTGGTACCACATGCATGAGTCTTGTTGCATTTGCATTTATGTGACAATTTGGTGTAGTTTATGATATTATGGCTTTTTGATGTTTCCTTGATGATTATGATGATGCTATTTTATATATTAATTCCTATATTTATTATTATGAATCATTTTACTCACCCTTCCTGTTTGAATGGTGCCTCCGCGTGGGTAACGTGTAGATGACCAGGTTTAGCCGTGGATGCCATCGAGGACTTTTTTTGGAGTTTTTGACTTTTGGTTGACTTAGAGGGTCTTGCTCTGATAGTGTAACATCGGGTTGGGATCTTTGAGTTAAACCATTTTTATTGATTATTGTTATTTTGATTATGTTGCTGCGCAAGAAAAACTTTGGATTTTGCCTTTTTGAGTTCCGCTGCCTTTTGAGCACTTTTTGAGTAATTTTAAGAAAACCCGTTGTTTACGGAGCATTGACTTTTTATTTGAGTTATTGAGAAATGTACGCCCTTTGAGGTGATTTTTATTGTGTTTAATATTTTACTCTGATAAATGTGATTGATTTGCTATTATATTTGTGGGGTAGACAAGGGTGTTACACCAAACACATGAAAACACTTGAGAGGACATAGCATACCCTTGGTTGACTGTGAAATCCAAGACTCTGACCTTATGAAGTCATATTTGACTTTTCTTGATCAAATGAAACCCTAACACCTTTTCCACTTATTGAAGCTTTTGTCATGACTTGTGATGATAAAGAATACATGTAGGGAATCCTTAATATGTGTATTTAGCAATGGAACCATGTATTGCCCAAGAAGCTAGCCACAAGTTCCCTTTGACCAAAACCTTAATCCAGTTGTTCACAAGATAGGAGGAGGTGATCAATGCTTATAACCTTGATTTAAAAGGTTGTGATACATGACTTGATAATGAGAGGACTTTGGGGCTTGATAATACCACAAGGTTGAGAATAAACCCTTGCTTGAGCATTGAGAATGAAATTCTTCCTCTTGAGTGTTGAACCAGATACCTTGATCCCCTGCCTAGAACCAATGTTATGCACAAGTGATAACGCAAACGATATGAAACATAAGAAAAAATGTCATAACCCAAATTTTAAACCCTATATTCCTTTACCATTCTAGGAGCATCAAGCATTGTTTCCTAACCCTAACCTTGTTTCAAGTTTTTGTTGTTGAGATCCACCTAAATTAGGGTTTTGCACCATTAGAATCAAGAAGACTATTGCTTGATCAATCAATGTTTTGGATTAATCATAATCAAATCAAGATTCCCATAAATTCAAGGAGCTTATATTAAAAAATAATTAAGTGCTAATTGACCTCACTACAAGTCAATTGAAGTCCAATTTCATCTGCCCCCAAATTAGGGTTTTATTAGAAAAAGTCAATTGTGTCTTTGGCTTTTGATCCAAGCATGATCCCAATCCTTGGAACATGATTCAATATATTCATAAACATCCTTGGAGCCTATCTATGATGCTTGAGAAATCCCAAGATACAAATTCATTGAAGATCAAGCAGTTGAATTCGCCTGACAAAGTCAACTCTTTGAATTTTTAGGGTTTTTGGTCCAAATTGAATCATCTAAGACAAATTTCATCAAAATATGTTTAATAAATTAGTTTTATCATGAACAAAAAGATTTGAGAGGTTTATTGCAAAAGAAGAAAACTTGAATAACTTGAATTTTTTTTAAGTGTGGGAAGAAACCCTAATTTTGGTACCAACTTTGAGAGGCCATAACTTTCAATCCACACATCCATTCTTTGAGTTCCAAAGTATCGCAACTGCGAAAAATACCTGGCAAAAACAGAAGATTCGCAACCTTTCGTTATTTATCCCAAAGAAAGGGAAAGGAAACAATCGGAAAAACCTGACGAAAATGGAAAAGACGACGTCATTGCAACCCAGTCCTGGATTCGGGAGTCGGTTACGCAACGGGAAGGTATTAGCACCCCTCACGTCCATCGTACTCGATGGGAACCATGCTTGTTATCTATCTAAGGGTGTGTTTAAACTATCTACGCTACAGGCTTGCGGACAAAAAGAAAAGAAGAGAGAGAGAGAGAGAGAGAGAGAGAGAGAGAGAGAGAGAGAGAGAGAGAGAGAGAGAGAGAGAGAGAGAGAGAGAGAGAGACTCGGCAGAGCATCGCGTCTCTGTGCCTACGTACTTTCATCTGGTATGAAAGATCAGAGTCAACGTAGTTCGGCTAACTACGGGAAAGAAGGGGGAAGGTTGCTCACCAAGACGTCGCGTCTTGTGCCTACGTACTTTCATCTGGTATGAAAGATCAGAGCAAACGTAGTTCGGGCATACACGAAACCACAGGCTGATTAAGTATTTTAATCGAGTAGGGTTAAACAATGATTCCAGCAGTTAGGGACGATGCCTGTTTGCGATAGAATCAGAGCTTAACAAAACTCTTTCTCTGGAAAAAAAGAAGTTCTGATTAATCCCGAAGGAAAAAGGTTTGAATTTGTTTTGTGTTTTTTAGTGAAGTGAATTAACTCGGTTTGTGACTCACGTTGCACTAAAGACTATGACACGGAGGTGAATGCGTTGTATATCGCCCCAAAATGGGACGAATACTAAACATTCTAGATAAGGGAAAGGAGACCCCTTACTCATCATTCCCCATGTAGCTTAAGGCTCGTAGCGCACAACGTTTATCGCCTTTATTAAATGAATTAGCATGATTTTGAGGTGAGAAGAGAGACGCACGAAAGGTCTAAGGGAAACTCGGCCCTAACGTTGTCATGCAAAGTACTCCTAAAGTTTAGATTGAAAGGGGAAACATCTACCCTAATGTTAGCATGCTTGGATTGAACACCTAATGTCTCTTCTACTCCCATCCTAAACGGAGGGACTAGGAACCCTATGGGGATCATGGAAAAAAGCACAAGAAAAAAAAGGAAGAATCAATCACAAGTAGATAAATGCAAACATGAAAAATGCACAATTAGAATGGTGGGAGAGAGGAAACATGTGTCGGGCAGCAGCTGCCACAAGCGCATCTCGACCTCAACAGCGATTCAAGAATGATGCAAACATGTGGAGAAAACAAGAGATGAAAGCATACGAACATGAAAACGAATGATCGACTCGAACCACATACAAACATGCAAATAATTGAAAGAATGATCATACATGGCAACAACATCATGATTAAACAAACACAAACAGTAGTAAATAGCCAAAACAATTCGATTCTAATGCATCACACTGATCTATGATGATTCGAATCGAACCAGTACCCGAACATGCAAGAAAAACAACAAATATGGCATTCTGGCACAGCGTTAATCGGTTAACACATACTGTTAATCGGTTAACCTGTGTAAAACAAGTGAAAATCTGGAAATTCGTAGGTGTTAATCGGTTAACACCAGGCGTTAACCGGTTAACACCCTGAAAACTTTGAAAAATTTGAATATTTGAATTGGTTAACCGGTTAACCATATACGTTAACCGGTTAACATTGTACCAGAAGCAGAAAAACAGCAAACAAAACCACTTTCCAGCAAATAAGCACTTATCCGATCAACTGGATGATCGCATAATCACTAAACCAGCAAATCATGACTTAAACAGTATGTAAACGGATCAACACAGCCAGATCAAGGATCAAACAACTCAAATCAATCATAATTCAATCGAATATGAAGATTAACATGGTAAACATGCAAATAAGCTTGAAAATTAAATCGGATTAGAAACCCAACCTACGAATCGAAGAATTGATTTGGTAATTGTTGACTCAACTGTAATTGTGTAGATCTAAGCAAAGAAGTCCGGAATACTTCAAGATCCAAGCTAATTGGTGATGTATGAATGAAGATCCTTCACAATTAAGTCAAATTACTCCAAATAAGCACTTATACAATCACCTCAAAATCCAGATCTGAACTTACACGAAAATTGAATGATGAAATCACTTCAATCAATGTATTAGATGGAGGTTTTGCTCTTAGAAATCAAGGATTCCAATGAAGAATCAATGATTTCAATGGAAAAGAGCTTTGAATGAAGGTTTTGGCCATGGAAGAAATTGAGATAATTGATCAACTCTGAACTGTAAATGGAAATTATGAAGGTTAGAATGGCTTGCTTTGGAGTAAAATCATTTAAATACTCTCTTGGTATGGGATCCAAAGCAAGGGTTGGAAGTTGGTTTGGAAATTGTGGTACGGAATGAGGTTTGGGATTTTGGAGGGAAATAAAATTTAACCAAATTTCAAATGATGTTCTAGATCCTTCCCAAGTGCAAAAATGGGCTTTTAAGTGATCAAAATTAGACCCCAAAGCAAATCCACTTGAAAATTCACGTACAAGGCAAATTCTGCTATGGTTAACCGGTTAACCATATGCGTTAACCGGTTAACACTGTTAACCCTTCAATTCTGGGCTAATTTTCAAATGGTTAATCGGTTAACCATATGTGTTAACCGATTAACACCTTCAAAAATTTGAATTTGGCGCCTTTTGGTGGGAAATCTGTCCATTTGCCCCATTTCAACTGTTTGGGACTCTGTTTAGCTGCTGAACCTCATTTTTTTACCGTTGTCACTGTGAAAATGCTTGTTATGAGCCTGAATGCTGATTTCTGATCTGGAACTAACCTGCAAAATAGAATAAAACCGATCGCTCGATTGCTGGGAAAAATAAATGTCGAAGCTCTGATGCTCGCTGTTCGCTGTTCAATCTCTTGCTCCGAAATGCACCTGAGCCACAGGAACGCCTTGATCCCATGCCTCGAGACCGAATGCTATGCAATGCAAAATGCTAAATGCGAAAATGAAACATAAGCCAAGTACAAAAACGAGAAGGAAAATTTTGGGGTGCTACAGCTGCCCCTATTCAAACAACTTGGACCTGAAGGGAGGAAAAGCATCCGCTTTCAACCATTCAAAGTACAAGGTGATTGAATACCAAAGAACCCGAAAATTTGCACCCCGCAGGAATGCAAAACAGCGACTACCAACCAAGAGTCAGAAAACGACGCGCTGGGGATAACAATTCAATGCAATCTGAACTTCATCCAAAAGACGCCAGCCAAAAGTCGGGAAAACGCCTGAAGGATACCAACCAAGAGTCGGATTAGTAACCTCGGAATACCAACCAAGAGTTGGAACCAACCCTGCTGGGGAACAAAAAAGTAACCAAACAACTTTGTGGAGACTCCATTGGGGAAAGATTAGACTAATCAGACGACTCTGTGGAGAACAAGCATCTACCATAGGACTACAATCAAAGAATTCCATCCAAGAGATGGGATAAGAACCCCAAACACCACCAACCATAAGTCGGGATTACCACAACACCCACCGGAACTTCCATGACGAGACGACCTTGCTAGGAGTCAACATCCATCACAGGCCAACAATCTAACTGCATCACCCAAAAGATGAGATAAGAGTCATTCTCTGGGGATAACGCCACCCCTACCAACCAAAAGTAGGAATCCACGACTCTGCTGAGGAGGCATACTGACCAAAAGTCGGAATCAACAACCAGAGTACCAAAGTTACCAACCAAGAGTTGGAAAATCGTCAACAAATCGACTATACCGGATACGGAAACCTCATTGGGGAATCCAAGGCTACCAACCAAGAGTTGGAAAACGAACCGACATCCACGATTGACCATACCGGAGAAACCATAACCACCAACCAAAAGTTAGAAAATGCCAAATCTCCTCATTACCAAAAGTTGAGATAACGACTCCGCTGAGGAATAAAGGGAAGACTATCAACCAAAAGTTGAAAACACCAAATCTTCTTATCAACCAAGAGTTGATATAACGACTCTTCAGGGAAAAAAGGAAGCCTACCAACCAAAAGTTGGAACAACAATAGACGTCCCAGACCAAACCTACTGGGGATAGGGGAATACCAACCAAGAGTTGGGACCACCGCAGGGGGAAACTTCCAACCAATAGTTGGGAAACAAAGGTACTAACCAATAGTTAGAATGACCATGAAATCCTGTTGGTCCAAGGTCAGAACTCAAGCTGCTAACCAAGAGTTAAGATTGCTGGGAAAAGTCCTCATCGATCAAAAGCTACTAACCAAGAGTTAGGATAGCTGGGGGACGCTACACGAAGCTGACTCCACCACAGAAGACTACCAACCAAAAGTTGAGATAATCATCCTGGATTATAAACCAAGAGTTGAAATAAAAGGCCACTAACCAAAAGTTATAATAACAACCACTAACCAAGAGTTAGAACAACAAGGATTATCAACCAAGAGTTGAAATAAAAGGCCACTAACCAAAAGTTAGAACAACAACCACTAACCAAGAGTTAGAACAACAAGGATTATCAACCAAAAGTTGAAATAAAGACTCCGCTCGAGGAAGCCCTACAATCAATCATCTGAATTATGCAGGAGGGTACCGACCAAAAGTTGGAATAACATCCAAACGCCACTAGGTCATCAATCAAAAGTTGAAATAAACAACGATGACCAACCAAAAGTCGGAACAACTCCGTTGGGGAAGAACCACAAGCTGGACCAGGGAAAGTAATTCTCGCAAGCAACTCACCTGGGGAAAGCGCAAACATTCAACCAAATGACTCAACTGGGAGGAAATCTGATAAAATACCCGAACCAGAAATCCATCCTGACGCGGATAACACGAAAGCCCATGATTCAAACAATCTTTTCCGAAAGAGATATAGTCCCTGGCTTATGCTTCAGATGCATATGTTTGAAAATGGCGTAATGCTCCATACGAAATGGAAATGCTACGCATTTGGGAGGATGCTAATACAAAAGAACCAACCTAGAAAAATAAATGGTAGGGAGAAAAGATACCCGCTCCGTCGGGGGAGAGAGAACAAACCATGCTGGGAAGATAAATCCACACCGCCGGGGATTAAATCTTCTGGGGCATCTGAATAACTCTGCGGGGACACAAGAAATTCGACTCTTAAATCACACCTCTTCTGCTGCGGAAACCGTCTCTACGGGGGAAAAACAACCGACCACCAAAGATTGACTTTATCCTGCTCAAGAGACATGCCCTGAACGACATTCCTGAAAACTCCATCCTGCTCGGGGAGAAAATCTGCTCTGCTTGGGATTACATCAAATATCAACCTGTCTTGCCGAGGAATATCAGATACTCCTACTCTACGGGAAACTTGAATCCGCTGGGGAAAACCTAGACTCCTATTCTACCACTTACTCTATCGAGAGAATCAGCACTGCATTCTGTTGGAGACAATCCTGAACCAAATCCGTGGGGAAGGGACGTCGTCGCCGTTGTCTCCACGGGAAAAGAAAACTGGTGTACAAACCATCCTACCGTTGAGGGAAACACCTCTATCATGTTCCGCTGAGAACAAACTTCCACCCCGCCGGGGACTCACTTTCTCACGAAGACAAAGCTTTGTTCTGTTGGGGAAATAACATTGCAATCTCGATAATCGGACCCTGCCAGAGAGGACGCAGCTCTTCCGGGGGGTAAGCTGACCACTTCACTGAAGAAGCGAAATCTCTGCTAGGGGAAACAGGCCTCTCGCTTGCTCATGCCTGACTGCACTTACCTGTGGGAAACAAGCCCATTCTGTCAGAAACACCACACTTAATTCGTTGAGAATACTCGGCTGACAACAACTGCTACTTGTTGCGACTTGAGCTGCTGAGGATAAGGGAAACTCACCGGATTGTGATAACCCTGTTGACCTGCAACAAAGAAAAACAACAGAAATGCCCTACATGTGAAATGGTTACCTCAGTTACCATCCATGATACATGCCGATCAAGCAAAGTCAGCGCTTTCGTTATGCTTTGTACAACCTTTTGCTTTCACCTACAATGTTTACCATAATAACAGACATTTCGCCAACAAAACAGTAAAATGGACAAGAAAAAGAAAGCTCTTTGACTGAAGTGAATACTCTTATTGAAGAAGGGTCTGTAAATAGGCAAATTACAATTCAGATGCAATTCTTGAAAAGAGGTAATTGCTCAAAAACAAGAAAACAAATACAATATACATGTCGGCAATGTGGAAACAGACAACCATCATGTGTTGATTCGGCTATGACCTGTATGTCTTCGATGTTCCCCATACTTCGTCTTCTAACGAGACTGACTGGGCTGATTCCTTTCCTTCGGGATAATTGTTCACAAACTTACAGATCGAACGTGGACCGTGATCATTTGCTTTTTTGAATCCCTAACTTTTGTCTGGATCGCCCTTTTGGGTTTTCAATCCACCGGGATACCCATTTTTGCCAAAGTTGCCTTTTCAGGTTTTCAACTTTGCGGGTTCATTCTTTTTATTCTTTTATCCCTAATTTTTGACCGAACCTTTTCTTTTTATGGTTCGTCGGGATGCCCTTTTTTTGCCTGGACGTTTCTTTTTTTGTCCAGCGGGTCTCTTTTAAGCAAAGTATTTTTTAACCACGTCCGCGTTCACAGGGGACGAAAAATCTTCACCATCCATAGTAGATAGTAATAAGGCTCCACCAGAGAAAACCTTTCTTACCACATACGGACCTTCATAGTTAGGAGTCCATTTTCCCCTGTGATCTGTCTGAGGAGGAAGGATCCTTTTCAACACCAAATCACCTGTCTGGAAGCACCGAGGACGCATTTTCTGATCAAAGGCTTTCTTCATCCTACTCTGGTACAACCGACCATGCGTGATGGCTGATAATCTCTTTTTGTCAATCAAGCTCAGCTGATTCAACCTGGTTCGCACCCATTCAGCTTCGTCAAGCTTCACATCCGACAAAATCCTTAAAGAAGGAATCTAAACTTCTAATGGCAGGACTGCTTCCGTACCATACACCAGTGAGAAAGGAGTTGCCCGGTTGATGTATGCACCGAAGTACGATAACCGTGAAGAGCAAAAGGCAACATGTTGTGCCAGTATTTGTAGGTCACAACCATCTTTTACACAATCTTCTTGATATTCTTATTATCTGCCTCAACAACACCATTCATCTTCAGACGATATGGAGAAGAATTGTGATGTTCTATCTTGAAACTCTGACACAGTTCCTTCATCATTTTGTTATTCAAATTTGAACCATTATCAGTAATGATTCTCTCCGGAATACCATAACGACAAATGATGTTCTTCTTTATGAATCAGGTGACCACCTGCTTCGTGACATTAGCGAAGGATGCTGCTTCTACCCACTTCGTAAAGTAATCAATCGCGACCAAGATGAAGCAATGCCCATTAGAAGCATTCAGCTCAATCTTTCCAATCACGTCGATTCCCCACATGGCAAAAGGCCAAGGAGATGTCAACACATTCAGAGGAGCTAGTGGCACATGCACCTTATCCGCATAAATCTGGCATTTATGGCATTTTCTGGCGTATTTGAAGCAATCGGATTCCATAGTCATCCAATAATACCCAGCTCCCAACAATTTTCTAGCCATTCCATGTCCACCGGCATGAGTACCAAAAGAACCCTCGTGGACTTCCTCCATGAACAGGTTTGCTTCAAGTTCATCAATACAACGCAGCAAGACCATGTCAAAATTTCTCCTGTAGAGAACATCGTCCTTGTTCAGATAAAAATTACCAGCTAACCTCCTCAGAGTTTTCTTATCCTTGCTAGATGCCCCAGATAGGTACTCCTGAGTCTTGAGAAAATGCTTGATATCGAAATGCCAAGGCTTTCCATCGGATGCTTTCTCAACGACAAACACAAAAGCAGGTCTATCAAGACGCATGATGGTGATAGTAGGAGTTTCATTCCAGAAATTCACTTTATACATCGAAGCGAGCGTGGCCAAGACATCAGCCATCTGATTCTCATCACTCGGCATATGATGAAAATCAACTCTATCGAAGAAAGGCAGCAGTCTCCTTGCATAATCTCTATAAGGCACCAGGTTGGCCTGACGAGTTTCCCATTCTCCTTTGATTTGGTTAACGACCAGTGCTGAATCACCGTATACATCCAGATTCTTAATCCTCATATCAACGACCTCTTCTAAACCCATAATGCAAGCTTCATACGCGGCTTCATTATTGGTGTAAGCGAATGTAAATCGGGCGGTGAACGGTATATGAGAACCGTGAGGAGTAGTAATGATCGCGCCGATTCCATTACCATATGAATTAACTGCTCCGTCAAAAACCATTTTCCACTGAGATCCTCTCTCAGGACCCTTTCCAGGTAAAGGCTCATCACAGTCTTTCATTCTCAGAAACATGACATCTTCGTCTGGGAAATCAAACTTCATCAGCTGATAATCCTCAATCGGCTGTTCCGCGAGATATTCCGACAGGACACTTCCCTTAATGGCTTTCTGGGAAACGTACTGAATATCATACTCTGTTAACACCATTTGCCAACGGGCAATCCTTCCGGAGAGTGCTTGTTTTTCAAAGACATGTTTGATCGGGTCCATATTCGAAATCAATAGGGTTGTATGGTTTAACATGTAATGTCTCAAATGCTTTGCGGCCCAAGCGAGTGCACAACATGTTTTTTCCAGCATCGAGTACCTCGACTCACAATCGGTGAATTTCTTACTCAGGTAGTAGATGGCATGCTCTTTTCTACCTGACTCGTCCTGTTGACCGAGCCCACATCCCATTGAATTCTCAAGAACCATGAGATACATGATCAATGGTCTCCCTGCAACTGGAGGCATGAGTATTGGAGGTTCCTGTAGATACTATTTTATTCTTTCAAAAGCCTTCTGGCAATTTTCATTCCACCTGTCTGTTTGATCTTTTCTCAGCAATTTAAATATTGGTTCATAAGTGGCTCTAAGATGAGATATAAACCTTGAAATGTAGTTTAATCTCCCCAGAAAACCACGAACCTCTTTTTCTGTTCTCGGCTCAGGAATTTCTTGTATAGCTCTTATTTTGGCAGGATCTACCTCAATACCCTTTTCACTGACAATGAAACCCAGTAACTTTCTAGATCTCACCCCGAAAGTGCACTTGTTAGGATTCAGCCTCAGCTTGAACTTCCTCATCCTTTCAAACAATTTCAGAAGATCGACCAGATGTCCCTCCTCCGTATGGGACTTTGCTATCATGTCATCAACATAGACTTCCACCTCGTGATGAATCATGTCATGAAACAAAGTGACCATCGTCTGCTGATAAGTTGCCCCTGCATTTTTCAATCCAAAGGGCATCACCTTATAGCAAAAAGTTCCCCACGGTATGATGAAAGTAGTTTTCTCCATGTCCTTTGGGGCCATTTTGATTTGGTTATACCCAGAGAAGCCATCCATGAACGAAAACACAGAATATTGCGCGGTGTTATCAACCAACATCTCAATATGGGGGAGCGGGAAATCGTCTTTCAGGCTCACTTTATTTAGATCTCGATAATCGACGCACATCCTGACCTTTCCATCCTTCTTAGGTACAGGAAAAATATTAGCGACCCACGGAGGGTAATTCGTGACAGCAAGAAACCTAGCATTCAACTGCTTTCGAACTTCTTCTTTGATCTTGACTGCCATGTCAGGTCTTGTCCGTCTCAACTTCTGCTTGACTGGCGAGCAATCTTCTCTAAGAGGCAGCCGGTGTACCACAATATCTGTATCCAGGCCAGGCATGTCTTGGTAAGACCAAGCGAAGATATCTTTATACTCACGGAGCATTTCAACCAATCTTCTCTTGACATTGTCTTCCAATGCAACCCCCACTTTAACATCTTTCCTGTCGTCCTCGGTACCCAGATTAATAATCTCAATATCCACCTGATGAGGTACAATGACCCTTTCCTCTTGCTTGAGAAGCCTGGCTAACTCTTCGGGTAGTTCACAGTCTTCGTCAGTCTCATCTTCAGCTTGATAAACAGGATTATCAAAGTCATACAAAGTAATAGCTGAACCTGAATCGATGGCATCTGATAGAAAAGACCTGCATGAGGATGTCATGTTTATTATGCGATGCAACAAACAAAACACATTGCCATTTTTCTGTTAAGTATAAATGCAAAACAAAAACAAGACAAATAGGGATCACAAAATTTGAATGTGAAACGTCTTTTATTAATGATAAATTGTAAATAACAAGAAGGCCCTACAAATGGGTCACTACGTCTTGGGCAGAACGCAGGACTGAACATAATCAAAACAAATGAACATTACTCTGCAGCAGTAACATGAATGATTTCTTCAGTAGTCCAGTTGCACAGCTTCTGGCTGGGAGTACATGGACGAATCCAGGCATCATTGTCGCAGTCACTGTCACCTTCATCGTCTTCAACAACATTGATCCTATCGAACATCATACCACTGCTGGTGAACTGAACTAGCCCCCTGTATCTTGGAATCCGAGAAGAACCGGAAGGTTTGTATCCCAGACCAAACTTGTCTTGCTTGACAGGAACATCGAGAACTTGACCCCACTTCTGAGACGAGCTGAATTCTATGATAGCACGGGCTTCCTTGAGCGACAACATTGAAACCTATGGACCCTTGGCTGCCACAGGAGACTTCCCCTGAATCTGAAACGCTTCAAAGGCCTGGCAGAGCGTTTCGTGGATCTCACCATCCACTTCTACATATTTGAAAGATGACAAATGGCTCACCATAATGTCTTCTTCACCGTACACAGTAACTATGCTCCCTCCCACTATGTATTTCAGCTTTTGATGCAGCATTGAGGTAACTGCCCCAACAACATGTATCCAAGGTCGGCCGAGCAAACAACTGTATGCTGGCTGGATATCCATAATATAGAAGGTTGCATCAAAGACCTCCGGCCCTATCTGAATAGGCAGCGTGATTTCTCCAAATACTGATCTCTTCGATCCATCAAAATCCCTAACCACCAGATCACTGGGCTTGCACAACAAACCCTGAATGTCCAACTTCATCAATGCCTTCTTCGGAAGCACATTGAGGGATGACCCTGTATCAACCAAAACATGTGACATCAAAGATCCTCTATATTCCAACGATATATGCAGAGCACGATTATGATTCCTCCCAGCAGAAGTCAGATCTAAATCGGTAAAGCCGAGACCATTACTGGCATTCACGTGAGCGACTACCCCCTCCAACTGATTGACAGAAATCTCCTGGGGTACGTACGCTGCATTCAAAACTTTCAACAGAGCATTAAGATGCGCCTCCAAACTCATCAACAGTGACAAGATAGAAATTTTCGACGGAGTTTGATTCAAATGATCCACAATTTTGTAGTCACTCTTCCGAATTAATCTCATGAATTCCTCTGTATCCTTTGAAAGATCATCAATAACAACCTGGGGCTGAGCATTCTCTTCAATCACCGCTTTACGCTTACCCCTGTCATTCTTATCAACAATAACCTCTGGTGGAGAGAAAACCCTACCACTTCTGGTAACACCTCCGACACCGACTATGTTCTCAACCGATGAACCCCCGCTTGGCGATTCTATCCATTCTTGTTTCTGCCTGTTACAGAACACTTCTCCTCCATAGTTCCATGGGATAGCTCTAGTGCTCTCGTACGGCATGGGCCCTGGTATAGTAATGGTCACTGGAGCTGGCCCGGCAGGCGCTAAAATATTGATAGTCCCATATGGAATAGAAATAGTGGCAACTTCGTCATTACTCACCTCTTTCACAACATCTTCCTTCACAACTTTGTCAAACTGCAAACAACCTTCATCAATCATCCTCTGAATACCCCTCTTCAAAAGATCACAACCCTCAGGCTACGCTTCACATTCTGAGCAGTCAGCAGAACAACCAGGAAATACACCCTTCTTCAACAAACAAGCTTTCACAAAACCCAGCGGAGTTTTCAAATCTTCAACATCAGTTATCAGATTCAACTTTTCACCTTCAATAACGGCGTTGGCCGCTGCCACCCCATGATCCGGCATTGGGTTCTGAGTAACATTGGGCCCCTCATTGGTGAAATTAATAGCTTTAGAATCGAGCAAATCTTGGACCTTATGCTTAAAATCTTTACAATGGTCAATGTCGTAGCCTGGGGCGCCAGAGTGAAAATCACAATGAGCGTTTGCATCGTAGCCAGGAGGCAGTATACCTGTGAGAGGAGCCAAGGTCCTCTTCTGCACCAATTGTAACTGCAACAACTGTTGTAACAACTGAGAATAGGGTATCGGAGGATTTGTAAATAGCCTGTCAGGCATCCGGCGCCTAGCAAGATAAGGCGCTGAGCGTTGTCTTGTTGCGGAGCTGCGGCCGGGATGTTCACAGTAGCTACTTGATGATGCTGACGAGACTGAGCTCTCCCCTTACCTTTATATGAAATAGAATTTGCATCCCCCTCCCTTCTCTTGGGGTTTGCAGAATACGGCTTCTTTGTTCCTCCCGAAGAAGATCCACCACCATTGGAAATCTTACCAGATTTGATCCCACTTTCAATTCGTTCCCCGACAATCACCAAATCAGAGAAACCTGCAGACATGCAACCTATCATCTTCTCGAAATACACACCCGGTAATGAAGCCGTGAACAAGTCTATCAACTCCCTTTCAACCAAAGGAGGTTTTACCCTTGCAGCCAGATCTCTCCACCTCTGGGCATACTCTTTAAAGCTCTCAGAATTCTTCTGCGACAGACTCTGCAATTGTACCCGATTGGGTGCCAGATCACTATTATATTGGTAGTGACGCACAAAAGCCTCAGCCAAATCTTTCCTGCTACGAATATGGGTCCTCTCAAGCCCCATATACCATTCCAATGAGGCTCTTGCCAGGCTATCCTGGAAGAAATGCATCAACAACTTCTCATCACTGGAATAGGCAGACATTTTCCTGAAGTAAGCCCGGATGTTTACTCTAAGGCAATTCGTCCCTTTGTACTTATCGAAATCGGGCACTTTAAACTTGGGGTGAATCCTGACCCCAGGAACCAAACCAAGATCAGACATATCCAAGCCTAAAAAATTCTGATTCTCCAATGACCTCATTTTCTCCTCAATCAGTTTGAAACGTTGGTCGGCTTCAGTTGGAAAACCACCATCTAGATCTTTCACAGAGAATATATCATCCTGATTATCCTCCCAATGAGGACCAGCAACCCCGTGCACAGTGCACACACTGCCATTACCCCGTAATATTACCATTTTCACCAGCAACACCTCCGCCCGGAGGTACAACAACAGTAGGAATACCTTGAGGAATAGACCCACCAACCGGAGGATGAACAACACCAGCCCCTCCGTGCAAAACACCGTCTTCATCAACCCGTGCTATCAACGGCTGAACGAGAGTTCTCAACTGCCCCTGCCCACTGGCGACAGTCTGCATCAGTTCCATAAATTGGGCCATACGTGCCCTAACCTCCTGCAATTCCACATGTATCTGATCCATCACCTTCTGCTGATTCCCTCGAGTAGAGTATTTGTGGAAGCTGAATTCCTCAATCCTGAACTACGAATCAAGCAGAGATAAGAACACAAGGCCGCCAAGAACAACCTGCAATGCAAATGAAGATGCAGGATGCAAAATGCAGACATGCCTATGTATGCACAGGGAGATCTTTCCCCTTGATTCTGGTTTCAATAAACAAGAACAACAGAGATGGATAAGAACACCACAATAAAACTCCTCATATATCAAGTAAAGCTGAAACAATACAACCAAATGAGAAATATCTACATACAAAGAAGCATTGATCTCATCCAACATATCTGATGATGATCAAGATACAAAATCAAATGAACCTACAAAAGATAAAACTCCTAGTAGCCATGATCTCTACGCCACTCCTGGGACTCCTCAAGCATCTCCTTCGTATCTGGATGGTCTGGCTGCTCCATCAACTATAGGATAAGGACATCCCTCTTGCGTACCACATCCCGAAGATAATGGCAATGATCCTCCCAAGCATCTTTGCCAAAGGCATCTTCAAGCCTGGGTTTCTTCACCTCTGCAAGGATCTTGAACTCTTCGAGTGCTGATAAAGTCTCTTGGTATTTTTGCTCGATCGTACTCCTACGGAATGTTTCTAGCAATAGCTCTCTCTCCTTCGCCTTGAATTGCGCTTTCAGCTTATCGACCTGAACACGAAGCTGATCTTCTCTACTCTTGCTGGCGATCACAGTAGCATTCCACTACTCATTGAATTTGGATATCTTTAGATAGGCTCTATCTAAACCCTCCTTCTTACTTTTCAGAACATCATAAGTGCATTTCAGATCAAGACCGACTTGCTTCCGTGCTTGTACCTGATCAGCGAGTTCTTCCTTCAACTTGGTCAACAATTCTGCATTTGTTTTAGCCAAATACACAGCTTCGCCCTTATCATATTTCAACTGACTGATTTCCTGCTTCAGCTC
Source organism: Lathyrus sativus (assembly GCA_963859935.3). Lineage (NCBI taxonomy): Eukaryota > Viridiplantae > Streptophyta > Magnoliopsida > Fabales > Fabaceae > Lathyrus > Lathyrus sativus. The sequence continues at coordinate 30,909,625 of OZ012740.1, read as the reverse complement.
TTCATTCTCTGCCCAAAGCTTGGTATATCTCGAGATATCGATAGTTGTAGGCGGCTCGATGACTAAAGGATACAATGGTGCTTCAACAGGAAACGACAACAAAACCTCTTCAACCCTCTTCTGAATCCAATCCGAGTATGGATCATAGGCTCTACAATCTCCTTTGCCCAAAGAAAGCTTTCCCTTCTTGTGAATCTTACCCCACGCGTCCACGAATCGGGCTGAGATACCGGATCAACTACACCTGTGAAGTACAAAGATTCCTGCACTTCCACTTCTTTTGGAGGTCCTTTCAAAGCATAACCGAATTGTCTCACAGCAATAGAAGGATTATAATTGATACCCCCTTTCCTCCCCATCAAAGGCACATTAGGAAAGCTTCCACAACTGAAAATAAGCTCACGGCCCAACAAGTCTCGATTGAACCAGGAGATATTCTCCTCCGTCAAACCCATACGCCTCTTCGACCATTCAGCTGAGTTCGCGGAAGTCACAAAAGCTCCTGAGCGAGGAAGATGATCAACAAACCACTTATGCAACAATGAAGCGCAACAAGAAACCATCTTTCCTCTTCTTTTCTCGTTCTTGTAATGCACTGAGTGATACAAGTCTCCTAGAAGAGTAGGCACAGGATTCCTGGAAGCAAAGACATGAAAAACATCAAAATCCACAAAGTCAGGTACATTGGGAAACAACACAATACCATAAACACACAGAGCCAATATAGAACTAAAAACTATCTAACAACCTTTGTCAGCATTCTCTCGGGCTTTGTCTACCAGGAAGGGCAAAGCAAATCCGGAAACTCCGTTTCTACTGATAACATGACCCGCCAAGTCAGAGGCGCTCAAATAAAGAGCGGCGGACAACTCCTCAAAATTAGGTTCTTCCTCGGAACTGAAGAAAAGCACTTTGTTCAAAATCGGAACACCTAAGATGTAAACAAATTCTTCCAACGTAGGAACCAACACATAGTCCGGAAATGTGAAACATCTCAGTGGAGGATCATAAAACTGCAACAAGGTATGAATAGCTCCATGCTCATAAGTCGTAAGCTTACGGAAAAACTTCAGAATTCCACCATACTGTTCTCTGAAAGATGCAAGAACACCAGGCTCAGCCAAGGAAATCAGACCAAATAAAGGTCCCAACTCAGGTACCAGAAACTTATACACAACAATCCTCTTTCGGCTAACTTCCATCTCTGAAAAAGGCCAGTACCAGAATCAAGGGATAGAGGAGAACCTGTAACACACATAAACATGCAATGTTAAATGCAGAATGATATGCAAATGCACACATGGGATCAAGGTATCCAATGCTCAAATTTGCTGCTGTGCCGTTGACTGAATTCAACCAGAGCTCCGCTCTAATCAGAACACTAAGATAACACACTTGATAGAACACTCAGGATCAAAATTCTGCACCGACGAGAAGACCAGGGTTGGTTGAAGGCTAGGTTTCCTGCAAAACCCATCCCTCTCACATGTGGGTTCTAGTCTTGAAAGGTACGGCATCCTATGCGAGTGGTCAGCGTCACAGACTTTCGAAAAACGATGATACGTTCACCGTTTCCGGTTTGGAATCATAGTCTAACAAAGCGGCCTCACTTAGCTGACTTCCCAAATGAACGGTCTCCATAGTCGACAGTCTCTCTAAGTCAATATTCCCTCAACTGCACCAGACGCGCAGGATAGAATATTTCCAAAGAAAAACCTCGTCTAAATGTGAATTTCACGCGAGCTATTGCGCAGCCAGACGCCACACAAGCTCTCTCTAATCTCCACTCTAATCCTATGTGTATACTCAAGCCCAGGTCCGACTTATCTCTTGGTGGAACAACCCAACCCACATCACAGCAGCAACAGAAATGCAATGCAATAATATACAAAAGATAATGTACACAAAGTGAAAATAACTGCACAAAAATAAACACCCAAAGACGCAACAGACAAGCGCTAGGAGTGACTCGCATAGGGAACCAGAGATTCTGGGTTCGATCTCTAGCAGAGTCGCCAGCTGTCGCAACTGCGAAAAACACCCGACAAAAATAGAAGAGTCGTCACCTTTCATTATTTATCCCAGAGAAAGGGAAAGGAAACGATCGGAAAAACCTGACGAAAAGGGAAAAGACGAGGTCATCGCAACCCAGTCCTGGATTCAGGAGTCGGTTACGCAAGGGAAAGGTATTAGCACCCCTCACGTCCGTCGTACTCGACGGGATCCACGCTTGTTATCTATCTAAGGGTGTGTTTAAATTATCTACGCTACAGGCTTGCGGACAAAAAGAAAAGAAAAGAGAGAGAGAGAGAGAGAGAGAGAGAGAGAGAGAGAGAGAGAGAGAGAGAGAGAGAGAGAGAGAGAGAGAGAGAGAGAGAGAGAGAGAAAGAGAGACTCGGCAGAGCATCGCATCTCTGTGCCTACATACTTTCATCTGGTATGAAAGATCAGAGTCAACGTAGTTCGATTAACTACGGGAAAGAAGGGGGGAAGGTTGCTCGGCAAGACGTCGCGTCTTGTGCCTACGTACTTTCATCTGGTATGAAAGATCAGAGCAAACGTAGTTCGGGCGTACACGAAACCACAGGCTGATTAAGTATTTTAATCGAGTAGGGTTAAACAATGATTCCAACAGTTAGGGACGATGCCTGTTTGCGATAGAATCAGAGCTTAACAAAACTCTTTCTCTGGAAAAAAAGAAGTTCTGATTAATCCCGAAGGAAAAAGGTTTGAATTTGTTTTGTGTTTTTTAGTGAAGTGAATTAACTCGGTTTGTGACTCACGTTGCACTAAAGGCTATGACACGGAGGCGAATGCGTCGTATATCGCCCCCAAACGGAACGGATACTAAACATTCTAGATAAGCGAAAGGAGACCCTACACTCATCATTCCCCATGTAGCTTAAGACTCGTAGTGCGCAACATTTATCGCCTTTATTAAATGAATTAGCATGATTTTGAGGTGAGAAGAGAGACGCACGGAAGGTCTAAGGGAAACTCGGCCCTAACGTTGTCATACAAAGTACTCATAAAGTTTTGATTGAAAGGGGAAACATCTACCCTAATGTTAGCATGCTTGGATTGAACACCTAATGTCTCTCCTACTCCCATCCTAAACGGAGGGACTAGGAACCCTATGGGGATCATGGCAAAAAGCACAAGAAAAACAAAGGAATAATCAATCACAAGTAGATAAATGCAAACATGAAAAATGCACAATTAGAATGGTGGGAGGGAGGAAAAGTGTGTGGGGCAGCAGCCGCCACAAGCGCGTCTCGACCTCAACAGCGATGCAAGAATAATGCAAACATGTGGAGAAAACAAGAGATAAAAACATACGAACATGCAAACGAATGATCGACTCGAACCACATACAAACATGCAAATGATTGAAAGAATGATCATACATGGCAACAAAATCATGATTAAACAAACACAAACAGTATCAAATAGCCAAAACAATTCGATTCTAATGCATCACACTGATCTATGATGATTCGAATCGAACCGATACCCGAACATGCAAGAAAAACAGCAAATATGGCATTCTGGTACAGTGTTAATCGGTTAACACATACTGTTAATTGGTTAACCTGTGTAAAACAAGTGAAAATCTGGAAATTCGTAGATGTTAATCGGTTAACACCAGGCGTTAACCAGTTAACACCCTAAAAACTTTGAAAATTTTGAATATTTGAATTGGTTAACCGGTTAACCATATACGTTAACCGGTTAACACTGTACCAGAAGCAGAAAACAGCAAACAGAACCACTTTCCAGCAAATAAGCACTTATCCGATCAACCGGATGATCGTATAATCACTTATCCACGAACTTAAACCAGCAAATCATGACTTAAACAACATGTAAACGGATCAACACAGCCACATCAAGGATCAAACAACTCAAATCAATCACAATTCAATCGAATATGAAGATTAACATGGTAAACATGCAAATAAGCTTGAAAATTAAATCGGATCAGAAATCCAACCTACGAATCGAAGAATTGATTCGGTAATTGTTGACTCAACTGTAATTATGTAGATCTAAGCAAAGAAGTCCGAAATACTTCAAGATCCAAGCTAATTGATGATGTATGAATGAAGATCCTTCACAATTAAGTCAAATTACTCCAAATAAGCACTTCTACAATCACCTCAAAATCTAGATCTGAACTTGCACCTAAATTGAATGATGAAATCACTTCAATCAATGTAATGGTGGAGGTTTTGCTCTTAGAAATCAAGGATTCCAATGAAGAATCAATGATTTCAATGGAAAAGAGCTTTGAATGAAGGTTTTGGCTATGGAAGAAATTGAGAGAATTGATCAACTCTGAACTTGAAATGGAAATTATGAAGGTTAGAATGGCTTGCTTTGGAGTAAAATCATTTAAATACTCTCTTGGTATGGGATCCAAAGCAAGGGTTGGAAGTTGGTTTGGAAATTGTGGTATTGAATGAGGTTTGGGATTTTGGAGGGAAATAAAATTTAACCAAATTTCAAATGATGTTCTAGATCCTTCCCAAGTGCAAAAATGGGCTTTCAAGTGATTAAAATTGGACCCCAAAGCAAATCCACTTGAAAATTCACGTACAGGGCAAATTCTGCTATGGTTAACCGGTTAACCATATGCGTTAACCGGTTAACACTGTTAACACTTCAATTCTGGGCTGATTTTCAAATGGTTAATCAGTTAACCATATGTGTTAACCGATTAACACCTTCAAAAATTTGAATTTGGCGCCTTTTAGTGGGAAATCTGTCCATTTGCCCCATTTCAACTGTCTAGGACTCTGTTTAGCTGCTGAACCTCATTTTTGACCGTTGTCACTATGAAAATGCTTATTATGAGCCTGAATGTTGATTTCTAATCTGGAACTAACCTGCAAAACAGAATAAAACCGATCGCTCGATTGCTGGGCAAAATAAATGCCGAAGCTCTGATGCTCTCTGTTCGTTGTTCAATCTCTTGCTCCGAAATGCACCTGAGCCACAGGAACGCCTTGATCCCATTGTTAGAACACAAATTGGTTCTTAATAATATCTCTATGTTTTGATGATAATTATTATGAAATTTTGTAGTTAAGAATTATGTACTCTAAAATTTGCTTAAGAATGTTTGCTGCAGATATTAAAGTAAATATCACTCCAGAAGCAAATCAGATCTGAACATAAGAAATATGCAAGGCTCTGAAGCGTCAGATGCAACCATTAGAAGATTCTGGACGCTGTCATTAGAAGCTCCAGAAGAATCTGAAGCAATTCAGAAGCATCTGAACCAATGAAGAATTCTGTATGAAAAGTTTTCAAGCATAGTTAATTCAGAAGACTCTGAGAGTACTAACGCTGCCAGTACTGAGGATCTGACCCAAAACTCTGCTCTGAACTTATACACGCTAAAAGCACACTTGCTACAAAGACTCTGATTCAGCAAAACTCTGATCCACATCAGAAGGCTCTGATCAAATTAGACTCTGATGATTCTTGCTGAAAATTGTTGAAGAAGAATTCAAAGATTATGTCCGTTGGAATATCCAAACGACTCTTTCCTTATTTATGCTAGACACAAGAACACAGACAAAAAGGATTTCTCTGTGCTTTCTTCTTCTAGGAAAGGTCACTTGATGTGAAGACAAAAGGGCTCAGACCTTTTGGTACACACTTCTCAACGTGAAAAAACTCTTGGATCACTGTGCCTATAAAAGCAAGTCTCCACTCATCCTCTTCAGCTGACGATATACTTGAAAAGAATTCATTATTAAAGCTCTCATTCAACTCATATATTCTTGCTAGAATTAATTTATTTATTCTTAATCTTAAGTGAAAAATCACAGTTGTGATAAAGCTTTATTAGAAGCATCTTAACACTTGTATTTATTATTACATTTGATTGTAAGAAAACCTTAAGAAGATCCAGTTAGGATCAGTAGTTCTTGAGAAGACTTTGAACAGTTGTTCTTCGTGCTTACTATTATAATCAGTTCATTGAATAGTGGATTAAGTCCTTGATTGAGAAAGGCAAATCACTCTAGAAAGGGTGGACTGGAGTAGTTGAGTTCAACGAACCAGGATAAAAATACTTGAGTTTTTACTTCTAAGTTTTTATCTTCATACTTATTCAACCCCCCTTCTAAGTATTTTCTCACCTTCACCCATGCCTCGAGACCGAATGCTATGCAATGCAAAATGCTAAATGCGAAAATGAAACATAAGCCAAGTACAAAAATGAGAAGGCAAATTTTGGGGTGCTACACAAAGAATAATTTATAAATCTCCTCATGTACTACAAAAGTTTTCTAGTTACCTATGAGAAAAAGATGCTTATATTTTGAGTTATGAAGCTTCAAAGTTTGGAAAAATCTTTGAACACTTAGAAAATTTTCAAGACATCCTTATTACTTTAATTTTCAGCCAACTACAAGGCCAATTTTCATCATGATTCTTTTGGATTCAAGAATTTCACCAACCATGAAAGTTGTAGGACATGTTTAGGGCTTTTCAAAAAGTACAAGAACTCATCCATACCGTTTTTGAGCTAGGAGTATCGAAGGAGGAAAGTTAGCCCTCCCCACTTGAAGTTTTGTTTATTTCCATGCCAAGAACAAGTTGCAAGATCAAATAAATATGCAAAATCCATTGATTGACAACCTTGAGACTTGCATATCCATCTATAATCATAAGTTTGAACTACTTTTAGATTCATTACACAGAGTTTTGAACCATGATTCAAGTTCCATACCATTTATGGATGTTTTGGACATAAAGGTTGCAATGTCATTTTCAAAAAGCAACTTTAATGACAATTGGTTTTTCTTGAGATCACAACTTGTTCCATCTACAGAAACAAGATCTAGAGTATCCAACCACTCAAGATCTCCTTGTACTTTGCCTTGAAACCATGGAAAACTACCAAACCATAAGTTGAAATCCAACTAAACTTTAAAAACTATCAAGTTGCAAATGCTGCAAGATCTGATCTCCAATCTTCCCCTATAAATAGAGGTTTGATTTATGCTTTAGATCATCTTATAAGAGAAGAAAAACACACATAGAAGCATACCAATACTCCCACATCATAATTGAAATTTTAAGTCACCCTCTTGAAACCAAGAATCTTCATCTTGCAAGAACTCACCCAAAACCTTTTACAGTAACAAAATCCTAAAACTAATCATCCACACAAACCATAAAACAACTCCTAAAGGTGTACAAACCAACACCTTGATCAAAAATCTCATAAATCAAACAGTCAACTTTCAATCCAAATATCATTGACTTTTTGCACTTTCCAAGTCAAGTTTTCATCCAGACCACTTCCAATCATTCTAACACTTCCAACACACTCTATAAATCATCCTTAAACTATTCCAAACTTGGTTTTGCATCTGTAACTTCAATTACTTGAAGTTTCATTTTGGCCATTTTCCTTATTTTGCAAGACGAAAGTGATATTCTGTTCCAAGTATTTCCAACTGTTTCTAAGCATTTTAAAGCATTAAAACATTTATGTAGCATCTATCTTAGAAGTTTCAAATTTTCTCCAAGAGGTAAGTTTCCTCAAACTTGGAACTTTGCAAACCATGCTATTCTTTGATGTGCATTGACTATAGACATGTTTGATAGGTCATATGTGATGATGTTGAACTACTTTTAGTTATTATTCTTAACTGTGTATGACTGTGACATAGAAAATCCAAGAATGTGACTTTTTTTTATCATGTTATCGTGTTTTAAAATAGAGACATTGTTAGACAAAACCAATGGTACCACTGTTGTGAAATCAAGCTTCTCAAGATCAACTTATATTTTGATGAAGACAAACCACTTGACAAGAAGGCAAAGATGTTCAATCATTTTCAATACATCATGCTAAAGAATCAGGACAAAGACTTGACATGAAGAATAATCTCATTGGAAGGTATAATGAAAATTTTCATCAAGTATTTAAGTCCTAGTTGCTCAAATAATAAAAATCATGTGCAGTACTTTTTCACACTTTCACAAGCTTTTATTTGCAAGATTTTTCTAAGTTTTTTCCAGAGCATTCGATTGCACTCTTGGAGCAATCGATTGCATGATCAAATATTTTACTTTATTTTGGCTATAGTTTTTTTGTGCAATCGATTGGTGCTTTAGTGAAATCGATTACATACATGAAAAATCTTCTTATTTTTGCTATTGTTTTAGTGTGAAATCAATTGCTGCTTTGGTGCAATCGATTGCTCAGTTCAAAATTCAAATTTCAAGTGCTTTTTGTGAAGGTGCAATCGGTTGGTCTATATGTGCAATCAATTGCTCACTGGACATTTTTGAAAAATTGTTCTGAAAAATTGCACCTCTTCAACCATTCTTTTCTGAATTGTTTCCATTGAATCATGGCAATTGTTCATCATATTTTCTGAAGATTTGCATGATATTTCAAAGGGGTGCTTGTGACTTATAAATACCAAAACTTTCAATTTTCAAAAACAACCTCTTTCAAAATCTTTACTAATATTTTCATCTTTCCACATCTTGAGTCAAATCACTTTTCATAAAGAATTTTCTGCATATTTTCATATCTTTTGAAAGAAAATTCTTGAGCAACAAAGTTTTAAATATTTGTGGAAATTATTATTAAAAGAGAAGATCAATCACAACATTGGTAAACATTGAATACACAGATTTCAAACTCATAGTAAATCAAAGATTGTATCTATTCCCCTTGCTATTCAGGATTGTTGAAAGCAAGTGTGTGCATTGAAGAGGATTGTTCTTCTTGCACTTAGTGTTCAGATTTTAAAGGTGTTAACAGCCTTTAATCTACCTATAGGTTAGAAAGTAAGTTGTACACTTAGTCTAACTATAGTGAAATCTCTTTCGGTGTGAAAGGGGACTGGAGTACCTTTGGAGTGTGAAGGGAATCAGGATACTTCTTTGTGTTATTTACTTTCTACACTTTACTGCTTTCATAACCCCTTCATATTTCATAGAAAGTAATAACTTCATTCGATAAAACCAGAAAATTTCAAAGAACCTAATTCACCCCCCTTCTCTTAGGTGCAACTCAGACTATCTATTGACATTAGAGCAGGTGTTAAGTAACATGTTCCTAATAGATTAAGAATGGCTTCCGCAAACAACGAAGCTGTGTTTAAAGACGTTGGTAGTAGCAATAAGCCTCCACTGTTTTGTGGTGAATACTTTGACTTCTGAAAGATTCGCATGAAGGCTCAATTAGAAGCACAAGGAGATGGAATATGGGATGCTGTCCAAAATAGCCCCATTCGTTCCTTCAACGGTTGTTAATGGTGTTGGATCAATAAAGCCTAAAGGTTCATGGGATGACGATGATAAGAAAAAGGTTCTCTATGACAAAGAAAATCAATCTTCTACAAAGTGCCCTAAGCATGGACGAATTTTTTCGCGTCTCAACATGTACATCAACAAAGGAAATCTGGGATACTTTAGTGGAAACTTATGAAGGAACCACTGAAGTTAAAAGATCGAGATTGAATACGTTGAGTCAGAAATAAGAGTTATTCAGAATGCAGCCAGGAGAATCAATTCTTGATTTGCAAAAAAGATTTGTGGACTTGACAAATCATCTGAGATCACTTGGTAAGACATTAACTAACAATGAATTAAATCTTAAAGTGCTTAGATATTTGTCTAGAGAATGGCAAACCAAGGTGACAACAATTTCTGAAAAGAAAAGTCTATCCATGATGACATCCGCTACATTGTTTGGAAAACTTCAAGAATATGAGACAGAACTTGAGCGATTAGAAAAACATGAGAATCAAGAAAAGAAATCTAAAAGCATCGCATTAAAAGTTGACTCCAAAGAAGTAGAAAAGGAAGATGATTCGGTTGAATATGAAAACTTCATGCTTCTTGTGAAAAGGTTAGGAAAATATTTTGGTTCTAAGAATAATATTGGAAATTCTGACTATATCAAAAGGAAAAAGTTTTCAAAGAACAAAGAAAAGGAGGCATCAACATCCACACAAGATGTCAAATGCTATGAATGTGGAAAACAAGGACACATCAAACCAAACTGTCCTAAACTCTCCATGAACGGTGCCTATAAAAGCAAAAAAGGTTTCAAGAAGAATAAGGCCTACGTAGCATGAGAGGATAACGAGATAAGTTCCTCATCAAACTCAGATAGCGATCAAAGTGCAAATCTAGCATTAATGGCCTCACATCACTCTGACGATGAAGGCAATGAGGTTAGTAATAATTTTTCAATTTATGATAATGATGCTCAAGGGGAAATTGATGAACTTCTGAGTGAATGCAAAATTATGTACAAAACTATTTCATCATAAAAGAATCAAATCTCAACTTCATGTGAAAAGGTTGAGACAATGGAAAATAATTTCAAAGATGAAAAACAAAAATTAATTAGTGATCAAAAACAGAATTTTGTATGCACAAAATGTGAGTTACTTTCGTTTCAAATTGTCCAATTAAAAAAAGTCCTTGAAAGTTATGAAAAAGGACAAATTGGATTGGAGGTTGTTCTTAGTCAATAGAGGTTCTCAAATGATAAGAGTGGTCTTGGTTTCTCAAAATTTTCTAAACCAAGTTCCAATAAAACCATCTTTGTTAAGGCTAGTGAACAAACTCCTAAAGAGAAAGTGATTAAGCCTAAAGTGGTTCGTCAATACCCTAAGAAGAAAGTATTTAGTAAAAAGAAGTCTTATCCTCCTAGATACAAAAGTAACTTTGAGCCCACCTGTTTTTATTGTGGTATCAAAGGCCATACACCTAATGCCTGTTATGTAAGAACCTTCAGTTTTGCAAAAGGGCATTATATGTGGGTCAAGAAAGGCACTAACTATGAAGGACCCAAGGCAATTTGGGTACCTAATGAAACTTAAACTTGTTTTGTAGGTATGCTTGAAGATCTCTTCACATCAGTGGTATCTTGATAGTGGGTGTTCAAGGCATATGACGGGTGACCTTACCAAATTTTCACATCTAACGCTTAAGGCCAAAGGATTTGTAACCTATGGTGATAACAACAAAGGAAAGATCCTTGGCGTAGGCAGCATTGGTGCACCACCTTTTACAACTATAGAAGATGTCCTCTATGTAGAAGGCCTAAAGCAAAACCTACTTAGCATTAGCCAACTTTGTGATAAAGGTTTCAGAATCAACTTCACCAAAGATGAATGTTTTATAGAAAATGAAGTCACTCATGAGGTAATGTTAAAAGGTAATAGAATTAAAAATATTTTTATGATTTCCCTTGATAACATGTCTTTGAATGTTAAGTGTCTTATGGCGAAAAACAACGACTCTTGGTTATGGCACAAAAGGTTTGCTCATATTCATATGGAGCATTTGAACAAATTGATCAAACATGACTTGGTTGTTGGTCTTCCAAAGATCAAATTCATCAAAGATAGATTGTGCGGCACTTTCAAAAAAGGGAAACAAACTAAATCAACTTTCACATCCAAGAATGTGGTGTCCACAATAAGGCCACTACAGTTTCTACACATGGATCTCTTTGGACCATCAAGAACAAAAAGTTTTGGAGGTAATGTTTATGCATTAGCAATTGTTGATGACTTCTCTAGATATACATGGACTTTCTTCTTAGTGCAGAAAAGTGAAGCTTTCAAGGCATTCAAGAAGTATGCAAAACAAATTCAAAATGAGAAGTCACTTTCAATTGTCTCCATTAGAAGTGACCATAGTGGAGAGTTCCATAACGCTTTATTTGAGGAATTTTGGATGAAAGTGATGTATAACAAATTCAACTATGGTATATTCTATATCTTCTATTCTCAAAATATCATAGTATAACATGTTATTTTTCACTTTTCATTTCTTGCAATCGATTGCACCCTAGTGTCAATCGATTTCTCACTGTAACTTTTCCAAAAATACTGAATTTTTTAAGCATGCAATTGATTGCACCCTAGTGCCAATCAATTGCACCCTGTAACTTTTGATTTCTTTCGCTTCTGTTTTGTAGTGCAATTGATTGCACCTACTGTAACATCAATTTTTTTTTAATTTTTAAGTGGTCCATGGTTCTTTAATCCTTCCAACTACCCTACCAACTATACCTATGATCATTGAATGCTATCTTTACCCCTTAGCCCTAGTTTCAAGACTTTTACCATCAATTCTCATAGTTCCAAAGTCCTTAATCATCAATAACCATTACTACTCATCTTCCACATTAAATACTTCCTATCCCTACATATTCTCTACTCTCACAATCATTATAAAATCCCACTTCGTCTAAACCAACTTCTCATAACCAACTTCATCATCTCTCCCAAATCCTAGACTCTACAAATTTCATTCTTCCTCAAAAAACCCTAAAGCCACAACCTTTCATCATCTCTCATGGCTTCTCGTCCAAAAAGGAAAATCTCCACTCAAAGCAAAGGAAAAGCACCAGCATCATCATCCTCGGAGACTCCACTCGTTCTTCAGCATCTCACCAATGAACAATAAGAGAGATTTACCAAGTACTTTCAGAAAAGGTTGTCCAAAACCCAAATACGGTATTCTCTCATCTTTTCCTGAAGAATGTTTTTCCTTTCAAAATTTGCTAATTGCATGTAGCTTGGAGTCTTTGATCTCTTCACCCGGGCCATATTATCCAGATTTAGTAAGGTTATTTTATAGCAATTTATGCATGGCAGAAGGAAAAATTGTCACGTATGTTAGAGGCAAGAGAATGTATTTCAACTCAAAAACCATTGGAAGAATCTTGAACATTCCAAGTACCATGGGAGACTCTATGATGAAGAAGATGAAGTTTGGGAAGATTACAACAAAAGAGAATTTTACTACAGTCTCAGAAGAATGTCGGAGGCAAAATTCCATGCCAAGCGTGTGAGATCATTAGGCAGTATGGAACCCTCTCGAAAGAATGTCGGAGGCAATATTGATGATAGACTATTCCATTACTTTATGGTCTACATTATGTTTCCAAGGGCTGGAAACCATTGCATTGTAACTGACTTGGAAATGTAGATTTTGTATGCACTTAAGAGAGGCATTAATGTGAGTTGGGCTTACTTAATTTTGGTTCATATGATGTCCTTCAATGCAAAATCAAAATTTTTGCCGTATGCATGGTTTATTACCAAGATTTTGGAGCATTTTGAAGTTGATTTAGAAGGCTTTGATGTGTGTCTCATGGACTCAAATGGCAACAAAATCTCCATAAAAAATGTGGACTCAAGGATGGGTGTCAAGTATGACCCGAAATCATAAACAATTGTTTACCTCGGTGAAGGAATGGCTGGAAATGACGGCAAAGAGCAAGAGAATGATGGTGATGATGATGTTCCTCCTCCACCTACTCAACATGACCCTAGTAACTAAGAACTTATGAACTTCATGGCTCAACAATTTGGAAACCTTAACACTTCCATCAACAATCAATACAATGCCATTAATGAGTCAACCACCACTAGGATCAACAACTTTCAAGAGGCAGTTAATCAACAGTTCACATATCTCTACTCTCACCTCTACATTCCATCATACAATCCATCAAACCCGACTATTCTCCCACACCATCCATCACCACTCCAGCAAACTTTTCTGAACCAACAGACCTTTGACCCCAACATGGACCTTTCCTAAGTTGTTTACATGTTTTTATGTTTATCTTTCATATCTATGTACTTTTTAATTCGGCACTTTTTATTATCTATGTACTCTTTAAATTCTGCATTGTGTCTTACCTATTGTAATTTTCACTTTCAATCTATGGCTAGTGGTTATGTTACTTAAATTATTGTCTCTTATATATATATATATATATATATATATATATATATATATATATATATATATATATATATATATATATATATATATATATATATATATATATATATATATATATATATATATATATATATATATATATATATATATATATATATATATATATATATATATATATATATATATATATATATATATATATATATATATATATATATATATATATATATATATATATATATATATATATATATATATATATATATATATATATATATATATATATATATATATATATATATATATATATATATATATATATATAGAGAGAGAGAGAGAGAGAGAGAGAGAGAGAGAGAGAGAGAGAGAGAGAGATATGTTTTCTTTTATCCATCTTTCCCTTCTTTTTGATAATGTCAAAAGGGGGAGAAGGGTGTTACTCTTTCTTTCCTTGTTTTCATTCCTTGATCTTTAAGGTACAAATGCAAGGCTACTCCAAACAAAATCAGATTCTCTTAACACTTCACAAATTGAGGGGGAGATCTATATCTAAGGGGGAGAAGCTTGTCGGAAAGAACATCACAACAAAAGAGAATGCTTTGTCATTATCAAAAAGGATGGAGAATGTGAAATCAAGCTTCTCAAGATTAACTTATGTTTTGATAAAGACAAACCACTTGACAAGAAGGCAAAGATGTTCAATCATTTTCAAGACATCATGGTAAAGAATCAGGACAAAGACTTGACACGAAGAATAATTTCATTGGAAGGTATAATGAAAATCTTCATCAAGTATTTAAGTCCTAGTTGATCAAATAATAAAAATCATGTGCATTACTTTTTCACACTTTCACAAGCTTTTTTTTGCAAGATTTTTCTAAGTTTTTGCCAGAGCAATCATTGCACTCTTGGAGCAATCGATTGCATGATCAAAATTTTACTTCATTTTGGCTATTGCTTTTGTATCCAATCGATTGGTGCTTTAGTGCAATCGATTGCATACATGAAAAATCTTCTTATTTTTGCTACTGTTTTAGTGTGCAATCGATTGCTGCTTTGGTGCAATCGATTGCTCAGTTCAAAATTCAAATTTCAAGTGCTTTTTGTGAAGGTGCAATCCAGTGGTCTGTATGTGCAATTGATTGCTCACTGACCGCTTTTGAAAAATTGTTCTGAAAAATTGCAACTCTTCAACCATTCTTTTCTAAATTGTTTCCATTGAATCATGGTAATTGTTCATCATATTTTCTGAAGATTTGCATGATATTTCAAAGGGGTGCTTGTGACTTATAAATACCAAAACTTTCAATTTTCAAAAACAACCTCTTTCAAAATCTTTACTAATATTTTCATCTTTCCACATTTTGAGTCAAATCACTTTTCATAAAGAATTTTCTGCATATTTTCATATCTTTTGAAAGAAAATTCTTGAGCAACAAAGTCTTAAATATTTGTGGAAATTATCATTGAAAGAGAAGATCAATCTCAACATTGATAAACATTGTATACACAGATTTCAAACTCTATGTAAATCAAAGATTGTATCTATTCCCATTGCTATTCAGGATTTTTGAAAGCAAGTGTGTGCATTAAAGAGGATTGTTCTTCTTGCACTTAGTGTTCAGATTTTAAAGGTGTTAACAGCCTTTAATCTACCTATAGGTTAGAAAGTAAGTTGCACACTCAATCTAACTATAGTGAAATCTCTTTCAGTGTGAAAGGGGACTGGAGTACCTTCGGAGTATGAAGGGAACCAGGATACTTCTCTGTGTTATTTACTTTCTGCACTTTACTGCTTTCATAACCCCTTCATATTTCATAGAAAGTAATAACTTCATTCGATAAAACCAAAAAAATTCAAAGAACCTAATTCACCCCCCCCCTCTTAGGTGCAACTCAGACTATCAATTGTGATCCTTGTGAAAAATTGAGCAAATTTGATCTTTGAATCATCCATTTTCATGGAGTATTGAGGAAGTTATGCTTTATCTTGCAAAACTGATTTTTGAGGTCATGGCCATAGTGCCTTAGGGCAGTCTTCAGGGCACCTCTAGGCCGTTATTTTAATTTAGGGAGGTGATACAATGGATATATCACCATCCCAATGGTTTACCATGCACATTCAAGTACTCTCTTGCCTTTCCTGACCAGGGTTCGAGTCCCAGCGACCACCCTTTTGTGTTTTTTTCACTCATAAAGCTTGTTTCACATATAATGTCATATTTCCATATGATTCATAACGCCCACGTTGGTTGGATGGTTAGGGTTTTAACCTGTGAGCAGTAGTGTGTGGGTTCAAACCCCATTAAGTGCATTCCTTCTATTTTTAATACCTTATTTTCATGTTTTCTTTCACAAATTGATTTGATCATAACTCTCTTTATTTTTATCATTTTGACACCACTCTTCTTGATAAATGCTCATATGAATGTCGATTTTTTTGTCTATGTCAAGGAAAATCCCAAAAAAAATTATTTATTTGGTACTTATTCATATTCAAAGTATTTGACTTTTCAGGGTTTCTTAGGTTTTCTTTTGATCTTTTTGATTGATTCCATTGATTCTCCTTGCTATTTTTGAACCCTATACACCTTGCATGAACCTCACTTGATGTGTGAATTTGGACACCCTTGTGGTTATATGATGGTTATTTCTTTCTTCAAGTTCATGTTCATATGTGAATGCATGATTGAATATCATAAAACCTTGGTTGTTACCTTGCTCTTAACATGTGATTCTCTTCCATGATCAAATGATTTGAATGTGCATGTGCTTCTTGTCTCTCATACCTTTCCCTAAAGGTTCCTAAATACTTGTTTCATTGCTTTGAAAGTTGTTTAATATACATGTTTGTATAAATCACCCTTGAGATATTTCTCACCTTATTCAAAAGCCATGATTGAACCCCCTTTACATGTCACATTATTTTTCAAATGTTTGGTTGTTACCTTCACTTCTCTTGACTTGTATCCATGCCTTAAATATTGTTATGATTTATGCATGTTTACCTTGAGTTTTTAACTTTAGCATGATAAGTAATGTTTTAACTTATGCATGATTCGCTTGTACCTCAAATTATCATCTATGTTGTTTGGTCTTGTAAGAATCTTATTTCATAGCCATTTAGGTGTTGTAACATATATATTTACCTTTGGTTGTAACCATTTGGTTTAATTCTAAACTTCTATGGACGAATACTTGGTTGTAACATTGTTATTTACTTTGCTTGATGTTGCCACATGCTTTCCTTTACTTTCTTGGTTGTTACCATGATTTTATATCTTCATCATGTTTGAATGAATGTATATGTATGCTTAAGCTTTGCTAAATTTCCCCCAAGTGATGTAGCTTGTTAGCTCTCATCCTAAAAAATAGTTGCCTTGTGTTCCTAAGTCCAAAGGAAAGTTTCTCTATTGACTCAATGTTATAGATAGCTCGTTTATTCTCAAACCTCCCTTTAACCTTGTCAGAGTCATTAGGACTTTCAACTTAGACTTAAGTTAGAACCCACTATCTTTTGACTTTTTCAAGTCAATACCTTTAACATACCTTGTTAGGAGTCCTATAACTTAGAGCTTAGGTCTAGAGTTTGTTAAATCTATGTGTGTGCCATTGTTATGGGTACTCACTTTTCCCCTTTTGCCTTTTGTTAAAGTCAACCCCCAGTTAGTCTTTCAACTTAGACTTAGAGAGTTTGTTAACTCTATATAAGTATCATTTTTATGAATACTTATTCCCCTTGATACCTTGACCATAGTCAAGAGTTCTCTCCCTAGTTAGGATATCTACGGTTGCTCTGATTTCAGCTTTGTTAGGATACGTAGGCACGAGATGCAAGTCTTGGCGAGCATACTTAGTGTATATATCCATAGGTTTTTACCTTTAGCAATCCTTACCTTAGCACATAACCATTAGCAGACAAACATTAACAAGAACACAATTACCTAACAAGAGTCTCCTATAAAGTAATATAGATACTTAGGGTGTTAATACCTTCCTTTAGTATAACCAACCCCCGATCTCTTAGTTTCTTTGTCAGATAGCGTACTTAGGATTTTCTTCGATCTTTACCCTTTCCTTTTGATAAATCAAAGCTCGGTGGTGAACTTAAAGATTTGTGGTTCAAGTTAATCAATAGCTTAATATCCAATTCTCACCAAAACAGAAATGACGACTTCACTGGGGACATTCTGTGAGGGTTAAGCCCACTTTGTTTGTAATTGTGTTCATATCTATTTGCTTTATACATGTATATTTGTAAATATCTGTATATTATACCTGTTATATTGCATATGTGCATTGGGTTGGTATCTTGAAAGGTGATATAAGTCCTAGCCCGAACTTAAGTGTACACCTATGATAGGATTGTGGTATGATCAATAGTTGACGGTTGGGAGTAGTCCTAGCATGTTTGACATATGATGTAACCACACTCAGTAGATGCCCCTTTGGGATTACTGATAGCGTATGAGTAGTCGTATGTTCATTACTTTTTTCGACCTGGGAGTCTGTGAAACTGAGGACCTTTTAGTTACTCACTTACCCCACTTGGCCTTTTTAGGGCGTAGTGCAATGACTGTAAGGGAGTAGTCCCGAATGGTTGATACGCGATACTACACTCAGACGAGTTTATCTTGAGAATATTTTTGACCCACATGAGTAGTCATGTAGGTCGATAATATCCGAAAGATTTATCGATGACTCTGGGAACTTTGTAGAACCCGTTGTGCAGGTACAAACAACCCATAATACATATCTTTTGGGAAGGGTATACCATGGATCCATACTTGTAACCCAAACCTATGACCTTTGTTTGTGTGCATATGCATTATATATGTGAAAGTGTGAATACTTGTGTATGTGTTGTATGTGCATCATCTTATCATCTCATCATAAGAATTCATAAAATTGGTTTTAAGAAGCCCAGTTGTTTTCTTTATTGCAAAAAAACATTAGGTCATAGATTTTGAAAAAGAAACACTCGAAAGTACAACTTCAAGAAACCAGATTTAATAGAGTTAAGGAAATTGGTGGCTTTAGTGTCTTTCCCTGAAGACTTCAGAAAGAGATATGGAAGATTATTGGGACTTGTCAAGATCAAGATGCAAGAAGGAGTTCTTAACACTCTTGTGCAATTATATGACCCCCTTATATCTCTATTTCACCTTTCCCGATTATTAACTCGTCCAAACCTTGGAAGAGTAATCATATCATATTGGTCTGATAGTATTGGATAAGAAGACGTTCAGTGGTTTGGAGAAGTTCCCTTCACCAAAGGATATTGCAGATGCCATCCACCTAGAAGCTTCCGAAATTAAAGCCAGTCTCACCACCAAGTATCGACTCAGAGGTCTACCTGCTGAATTTTTTATAGGGAAAGCTGCATTCTTTGACAAAGAAAATATCCTAGATGCTTTTGAAGCAGTCCTTGCATTGCTCATTTATGGTTTGGTTCTCTTCCCCGAAGAAGAAGGTTTTATTGACATCAACACTATCCAGATCTTCATCATTGGTAATGCCATACCTACTATGCTTGGATATGCGTACCATTCTATTTACTATAGTACTCTAAAGGGAGATGGGATTATTCTATAATGTGCTCCTTTGTTGTATAGATGGTTTATTGCATATTTGTCGAGGACAGATCTTTTCAGAGAAAATCCAAATGGACTAAGGTGGTATCAAAGACTCATGGCTTTGACTTAGACCGATATATATTGGTATGATCCTGCTTATGATAAAGGAGTGATCATCGACAGTTGTGGTTCATTTCCCAACGTATCTCTTCTCAGTGTACAATGGAGGGATCAATTATAACCATATCCTTGCAAGACGTCAGTTTGGGTTTCCTATGAAAGAAAAGCCTAGTAACATACTGTTGTCAGGTTTCTTCTACCTCAACGCAGAAGCTAGTATAGGGTTTAGAGATAGTGTTGCAGACCCTTGGAAGACCATCCACAAGAAGACCAAGGCTAGTCTAGGGAAGAAGAACTATATAACATTTTAGCCTTTCACGCAATGGGTCCGTTCTAGAGCCTGTGATCTCAAGATGCCTTATCTCCTAGAAAAACCTTTACAGATTGTTTTTGCTTCTTCCTCTATCATTCTATTGAGCATATGGAGGAATATCAAAAAAAATTAGCTAGGATGAAATTTGAGTGAGATACTTGGGAGGGAAAGTACCATGTCATTCATTCCGAGAAGATGGAGATGAAGAGACAACTGAAAGAGAATGATGATTTGATTGAGTTGCTCATGTTAGCTCCTGATTGGCAGGCATTTTGGTAAAACTTGGTGAAATCATAAGATGTCCTACAAGATGTCTTGACATATGGTATTAAGGTTCTACAGGTAGCTATGTTTGTTGTAGCAGGACTTTGTTCATAATGTCAAGCATGATGTCCTGACTTGTGTGAACAAAACATTCTGTGAGAATGTGTTTGTTTATCTGTTACTTTTGTGCTGCTTTGATCTATCCTTTTTGGTGTAAATCTGCATATATTTAGTTCCTTTTCAAAAGCATTTTCTTGCTTATATCATGTAACATTTATGGATTCAAGTTGAAGAATATCTTGAAGATCTAGAGAGTGATTTGATTGGATCTTGGATCATATCAAATCTGTTTCATTGATGCTAATTATTTAGATTGATCTCTTCACAATCAACTGTTACTTTTGCCAAAGCCCAAAGCCCGTCCAAGTGTTGCTATTTAAGGATTTACAACCCTAGCTTGCAGATCAGAGAAGCTAGGTTTATTATTGTGTATTGTGTAAGGATTAGTGATGTCTAGCATTCGTGTGTTTTGTGTGAGCCATTCACCAATTGCTTTAATGTGTGAATTGGACTAAGTTTTGTATTGTAAGTTGTTCACTCAGAGTTTGTAAGAAAGACTGTATTGTACTTGATTGAAGCTTTTAAGCAAGATCAAGTTGTGTCTTTGAAGAGTGTCTTCTAAAGTCTTATTATTTGTTGCTGTTATCACTGTTGTGATTGAGGGGGAGTGAGATGTGTCTCTCATCTAGGAGTGTCCTAGGTAGAAACTGCAAGGGTAAAGATTAGGTGAGAAGATGGTAAACTAGAGAGAGTCTATTGTATATCTTCAAACTAATTCTACTTAGTGGATTTCCTTCCTGGCTTGGTAGCCCCCAAACGTAGGTGTGTTTTCACCGAAATGGGTTAGCAAGTGCTTGTGTCTTTTTGCGTTTGTTATATGTTTGTCTTTGTTCTTAGTAATGATTGAACAGATATTAGTGTCATAACATCGTCTTCGACATCTGATATCTGATACCAGAATTTCAGCTCGAAAGGAGGGTTGTTGACAGATATGTGGCACAAGAGAATTTATTTTTCTCTAGTGTTCAGCCAGTGCTTAGTACCCATGAGTACTCTAACACCCTACCTACATCCGATGCTTGGAATGGAATCATCAACAAGCTAGTATTGAAGAATGCAGAGTTGAAAAGACAGAAAAGGACACACATATAGAAATTTTCTAGCTAGATTCTAATGAGACCATAGGACCTAATTTCTCTTTCCTCTTGTATTTTAAAAGCCTCTTGTATTGTACTTTGAAGTGTAACTTTTTCCAACATTAATGAATTAAGGGTTTTTGTGCCAAAAGTGTTCCTTTTTCAAATCTATCTTCTGAGTTTTTTAAAATCAATTGCATTGCATCTCATTGTTTTGTTAACATTCGAGGAGCCCAATCTTTTTGTAGACATTGTAATGGACTCAAGAAAGAAAACAACTCCAAGATGCACATTCAAGAGCCCGATATTGGAAAGTCTGAGGATACTAGGAGGCTTAGTGAAAGATCCTTTGTCGTTTAGCAACAAGTATGGAAACCTTCTTCCTCTATTGGAGCTCCAAGTAGACGAGGAGATGTTGATGGCGTTCGTACAGTTCTACGATCCAATTTACCATTACTTCACATTTCCAGACTATCAACTGCTACCAACATTGGAAGAGTATTCTATTTTGATAGGGTTATGTGTCACTCCTCAACCATTCTCTGGAATAGAAAGAATACCAAATAGAAGAGTCTTGGCTGAAGCCTTACACCTAGAACCATCTGACCTTCAGACTCATTTGTATGTCAAAGATGTATTCTCTAGTTTGCAAACAAGACCCTTGATGGAAAGAGTTGAGGCTCACGCTGATAAGAAAGACACATAAATCGTTTAGGCTATCTTGAACTTATTGATTTATGGACTCCTTCTGTTCCCAAGGGCCGGCGAGCTCATAGACCTAAACACCATTAACCTATTTCTGATCAGGAACCCTGTTCCCACCTTGCTAGTTGATACGTACTTCTCTATTCATTTGAAGAACTCTCATGGAGAAGGCCAGATTAGTTGCTACGCCGCTCTCCTTCACAAGTGGTTTATTTCTCACTTGCCAAGAACCGCCTCTCTATGGAATCTGAAGGACAGTCTGGCATGGACATAAAAGCTTCTATCGCTCAAACACTGTGACATCCGTTGGTACAATCCTAAATATGGAGGATTTACCATGATTCGCAACTGTGGGGACTTCCCTAATGTGCCTCTTCTTGGCACAAAAGGATGCATTAGTTACAATCCCATCCTAGCTCCCCGACAGCTAGGGTATCCTGCAGAGGAAGAACCTAATTCGACCCTTCAGGAAGATGTTTTCTTGAAGAAGGGAGATACTCAAATCTCAAAGTATAAATTGCATACGCTTGGCGTCACCTTAATGCCCAAGGGATGATTGTTATGGGGAATCGAGACTGTACCACCTCAGAGGCGTATCTTCTTTGGTCTAAAGAGATAGCTTTAAAGATGTTTTACACTCGCTTCGAGCCTACTCCAACAACTTCTAAAGAACTTTTTTCTTTGGAGGAGTTGAAGGATGCTTTAGTCAAAGATGAAAAAGAGAAGAAGACGTGGGAGGATAAACACTTCATGGTTGTTCAAGAGAACGAAGAACTCTAGAAGCTGCTCCGCTAGAACCAGAAGGAAGAAATTGCAAGGAAGATGAAGCTTCAAGAAGGGGAAGGATCTTCTTGTCAGAAAGACTAGGTCTCTTAGTTTCAGTTTCCTCTTGTAACTTATGTTCACACTTTGGCTTTTGATGTGTAATCCCTTTTCCTGTAAAACTTTCATTTGTCAATAAAAAGTTACTCTGCTTCATTTTTTTTCTCCATTATTAATGTTTGTAAACATAATTTGGGGTTCTTTGAATGATAGCTTTGCATTTGCATTAGCATTTCATGAGCATTGCATATGCATTTCCTGTTCTATGGCTTATCTGTGATGTTTAACCTCTAGTATGTCACACTGAGTCCTCAGTATCCTTGCAACATTAAGGCTCAAGATTGAAAGAAGATGGACCGTTTGGAACAAGAAAATCAGGCACTTCAAGAAGAAATTTATGCTTTAAGGACTAACATGGAGGCCTTCTCTGCCGCCATTAAAGATTTGGTAGACACTCAAGAACAAGAAAATCAAAAGCTTCAGGATGAAGTAACAAGCCTGAAGGCTGCTAAAAGGAACCTGACAAATTTGGTCAAGGATTTGGTCATATCCCAACGACAGGATAGTACTTCTTCATCTACTAATCAGCTGTCAAAATAAAATGATGAATCCAGGGGTATTCCTATGCACTATGCCCGATTATTCCCTTTACTCTTACAAAATGGCTTGATCAAGAAAGAAACTCCACTAGCTATCCCTCAGGCCCACAAGATTTATTTTAAAGCTGATGCTTTATGCGCCTTCCACCAAGGAGCACCTGGCCACAACATTGAAGAATGATATGTTCTCAAAGAAAAGGTGAAGGAAATGATTCAAATAGGGGCTCTATCTTTCAAAATGTTCAAACCTAAAATTTGAATCGACCTTTTGCTTGGACAAGAAGCAATTCCCTCCCTGCATATGGTGGATCGATGAAGAAGACCCTAGATTTGTAATATCGGATTGTAGCATTTTAGTTGTATTTTCTTGCATTTGTTATGTATTTGCTTTAGTTTAGTAAAAATCTGTACCTAGTCAGTGGAGGCAAGAGCGAAGACGAATTGCCAAGGGTTGGGTTACAAACCAACTCATGACAAGACTCAAGAGTTTGCCAAAGGACGACTTAAGACCATCAATGAGGTTTTTATCAGTGGAGGTATCCAAATCAACGCAGTTGAAAAGGATTTTGAAGACGACTATGTTGATCAGCTGGTATATCATGATGAGGCTGTTCTGAACAATTGGGAGGCTGTTGAATTTCCTGTTATCTTTTCTGTGACGAAGTAAATTTCTTGTTTTCTTTTGTAGTTTCCTTTAAAAAGTTTTCCATAACCATGCCCGAGGTTATCAGATTATTTTGTATGAGCCACAAGCTTTCAAAATTATTATGATCAATGAAGATGTTTTATTACAATCTTCATTTGTTTCATTTACTATTTTTGCTTCTAATTTAAAAGAAAATGGCATTTCTTTTGAAAACTAGCAAAAATATATTTCCTTCTATTATGTTGTACTTATCTTTGTGTGTTTAATAAATCAAGCCATTCCAAACATGCATATAAATTCCAAAACTTATTGAATCCAATGACTATGTCTTCCCTCCTGACTTTGATTAACCTATATATCAATCTGAAGACGAGGACGTCGAAGATTTTGAGATTTCAGATGAGTTGGCAAAATGCCTAAGTACGAGTACACGGATCAAAGATGAGGTCAAAAAGCAGATAGATGTAGGTTTTCTAGCAGTGTAAAAATATCCAGAATGGATAGCCAACATTGTACCTGTGCCAAAAAAGGATGGGAAAGTCAGAATGTGCGTAGATTACATGGATCTGAACAAAGCTAGTCCAAAGGACGGCTTCCCTCTGCCACATATCGATACCTTAGTGGATAACAATGCTAGATTCGATGTCTTCTCTTTCATGGATGGTTTCTCAAGATAAAATCAGATAAGGATGGATCCTGAGGACATGGAAAAAACCACGTTTATCACACCATGGGACACTTATTGTTATAAAGTCATGCCTTTTGGTTTGAAGAATGCAGGAGCCGTTTACTAGAGAGCTATGGTCACATTATTTCATGACATGATGCACAAAGAAATCGAGGTATATGTCGATGATATGATAGCCAAGTCTCAAAGTGAACATGATCATCTGGATCACCTGTTGAAGTTATTCGTAAGGCTCAGGAAGTATCAATTAAGATTGAATCCTGCAAAATGTACTTTTGGATTAAGGTCTAGAAAATTACTCGGCTTCATCGTTAGTCAGCATGGAATTGAGCTGGCCCTAACAAGGTTCGAGCTATTCAAGATATGTCTGCTCCAAAGATAGAAAAACAAGTTAGAGGTTTCCTTGGGAAACTAAACTACATTTCTAGATTCATCTCCAACATGACTCTAACCTATGAGTCAATCTTCAAGTTGTTGTGAAAGGATCAAACAGTTGTTTGGAATGAAGATTGTCGACAAGCCTTCGACAAAATCAAAGGTTATCTCCAAGAGCCTCCAATCTTGATTCCTCCTATAATGGGAAAACCTCTCTTCATGTACATGACAGTGCCGAGGGATCTATGGTTTGTGTATTGGGTCAACATGACGAGTCCGGACGAAAGGAACATACCATCTATTATCTCAGCAAGAAGTTCACTGATTGTGAAAGTCGTTACTCACTTTTAGAAAAGACTTGTTGTGCTTTAGCTTGGGAGGCCAAACGGCTGAGACAATATATGATATGTCATACCACTTTGTTGATTTCCAAAATAGATCTGATAAAGTATATTTTTGAGAAACCTGCTCAGACAGGAAGGCTCGCCCGTTGTCATATGCTCTTATCAGAGTATGATATCCAGTTCGTCGCTCAAAAGTCCATCAAAGGTAGCATCTTGTTAGATTACCTCATTGATCAGCCAATAGAAGACTATGAGCCTCTCAAGTTTGACTTCCCAGATGAAGACATTATGCTAATGAAGAAAGACTATGAAGAGCCAGGCCCGGATGAAGGTCCTGAACCCAGTTCCCGATGGAAGATGATGTTTGACGATGCTTCCAACCAAAAGGGGGATCTTAAATGTGCTATTTTAATAAACCCCGCTGGTGGGTATACTTCTTTCACAACAAGATTGTGTTTTGAATGTACTAACAACATTGTTGAGTATGAGGCTTGTGTTTTGGGGCTAGAATTAGCCATTGATCTCCGCATCAAAATTCTAGAAGTGAACTCAACTTTAGTTGTCTATCAAGTTAAAGGTGAATGGGAAACCAAATATGAGAAACTAATCCCATATAGAGCTTATATTATGGAAATGATTGAGTATTTCAACAAAATAACCTTCAAGCATGTGCCAAGGTCCAAAAATCATATCACCGATGCTTTAGCTATGATGGGTGCTATGTGGTAGGTCCATTTTGTTAATGAAGCAACACTCCTCCGAATTGAGAGGAAAACTAAGTCTGCTTACTGCCAGATGGTGGAAGAAGAGTCTGATGGGAAACCATGGTTTCACGATATTAAACAATACTTACAAAATCAAGAGTATCCAATTGATGCAACTTCGCTCGACAAGAAAACTTTGAGAAGGTTGGCATCCAAGTTCTTTCTCTATAATGATGTGTTCTTCAAAAGAAATTACGACATGGTCTTGCTTAGGTGTGTCGATAGACAAGAAGCAGACTTGTTAATGCAAGACATCCATGAAGGAACGTTTGGCACCCACGCCAACGACTATCTCATGTCACAGAAAATTCTAAGAGCTAGATACTACTGGTTAAATATGGAAATTGATTGCATCCAATATGCCAGGAAATATCATACATGCCAAATCTACACGGACAAGGTGCACGTGCCTCCAACTTTGTTAAATGTTTTATCATCACTGTGGCCTTTCTCTATGCAAGGCATTGACATGATTGGGGTACTTGAGGAAAAGGCTTCCCATGGACACCGTTTCATCCTTGTTGCTATCGACTATTTCACAAAGTGGGTTGAAGTTGCATCCTATGCCAATGTGACCAAACAAGTGGTTGCCCGATTCATCAGGAAGGAGATTATCTGCCGATATGGAATCCCTAACCTTATCATTACAGATAATGGAACCAATATGAACAACAAAACTATGAAAGAGCTGTGTGATAGCTTCAAGATCGAGCATCACAACTCTTCTCCTTATCGCCCAAAGATGAATGGAGCTGTTGAAGCTGTAAACAAGAACATTAATAAGATCGTGAAAAAAAATGGTTGTAACCTACAAAGATTGGCATGAGATGTTACCATTTTCCTTACGCGGATACAGAACATTTGTTCGCACTTCAACAGGGGAAACCCCCTTTTCCTTGGTATACAGAATGGACGCAGTCCTAGCCATTGAAGTAGATATACCATCTTTGAGAGTCCTGATGGAAGCAAAGTTGGAGGAAGCCGAGTGGGTCAAGGAAAGGTTCGATTAGTTGAACCTCGTTGACTAAAAATGAATGAATGCCATGTGCCACAACCAGCTATATCAGAAAAGGATCAAAAGAGTCTTTGAGAAGAAGGTCTGTGTCCGAGAGTTCCAAGAAGGGGAACTTGTACTCAGGAAGATATTGCCAACTCATAAAGACTTACGTGGGAAGTGAATTTCCAATTATGATGGCCCCTTTGTTGTGAAGATAACTTTCTATAGAGGCTCACTCATCCTCACAACAATGGATGGAGAACAACTCGCTTACCCTGTGAACTCTGATGCAATCAGAAAATATTATGCTTAAAAACCCGATGAGTCAAAAACCCGCAAGGGCAGCTTAGGAAAAAATGGGTATCCCGGTGGATCATAACCTATGAAGGAGATCCATGAAAAATTAGGGATGAAACAAAAAAAAAAGGGCTCGCTAAGTCGAAAACCTGCAAGGGTGGTTTAGGGGAAAATGAGCGTCCCAGTGAGTCGAAAACCCGAAAGGGCAATTCAGGCAAAAGTTAGGGGCAAAAGTTAGGGACAAATTCATTTCGCTGCATCAGAGGTTGTTACGACTATGGAAAATTACTAAGGAAATTCACTTCCATCACTCTTGCCAGAGGCGAAGATCTGGGGAACTCTTAGATGGAAGGGCAGGATAGTCATTGGATTTGATTAAGTTTTTCCCTTTTTTACCATTTTCAAATTGTAAATATTCCATGGAGCTTTGCCGTTAGCAAGCTACCATTCATAAATAAAATCACTTTGGACCATTCAAATATTTGTGATCTACTGTGTTCTTTACTTTTCTTTGTTATACAAAATATCACTTATTTGTTCATAATGATTTTTGAAAGCAAGTTTTGAATCAAAAACGATTTTAAAAGAAAACTAAAACAGAACAAGCAGTTATTTTGGTATGGAAGATATCAGGGGAAATTAGTTTATTTCCCAAGAAGTCTAAAAGCAGTTGAGATCTTGATATTGCCACCTCAAGCAATATTAGCCCCACTAAAAAACAATGTCTCTGGTACCCCTCACCTGACGGAAGTTTTGAAGACCCATCCTCCGAGTAGACACTTTGACTCTCCAAAGAGGTTTGTGCTATTAGTTGGCTTGCTTAAGCCTTATGTTGTCCCCAATGAAGTGAATGGGTTTAGCCTCTGTGTGTTGTTGAGGACGCCTTGGTTCAGTGTAAACACTTGGTTTCCCCTGGCGAAGTATATTGTTATCTATTTTCCCTTTGAGCCTTCTATTTCCGTGTCTCTTCTTAGAGTTAGTTCTTTCGCATGTTTGAACATTTGCATCATATCACAACATGTGCATTTAGCATTTCTTTTCAGGTTGCGTTTGCTTGGCTGTTGCTTTCATTTCTAAGTCCAGTTGTAACTGGCAATCTTTTGCATCTATTGTGACTGTTGTCCGCCTTTATCTCCCGCAGAGTCGCCTGACCCTCTTTTTTGAGATCTTTGGTTGTTACCAAAACTTTCAAGACCAGTTGTTACCGACATCTATTACCTTTTGGTTGTTACCAATTTCCCCTGAAGTCTAGTTGTAACTAGCAATCTCCAGTAGATAATCCAATTATCATTGATACTTTTTGTCTGGTAGTTGTCATACCCCAAATTTGTCCTACCTTTTTCAAAATTTTCATTTGCCTGACTTGTATTTTGCATCACTTGTACAGCATGACGCATTTTACTGTACATTTTATCGTAAATAATTCACAAAATGATTAGCCAGAACAAATTTCTTGGATATACAAACAGACTCGTAAAATTGTGTCTCGAATATACGAGAAAAATCAACTATTAAAATCTTTCGAGTTTAAGCTTGCAGGCGCTAGTTTTTGACCTACTTTCCTTTAAAACCTGACTTAGCGCACTCATCTTATCTCTTGACGAACTTTTAATCACTTTGACCAATATGAGCATTTTTACCGGTCTCGGTCGATTCTCAAAATTGACTGAGTACTGTATCTTTTCAGGTTATTTATTTCGCGTTAATTTTTTTGTGTACATTTGTTTTAATTCTTTTAAGCATCTCTGTCACCCAATTTCTGTTTATTTTCATCCGATTTATTTATATATTTTCATAAAAACGTCAAGAATAATTAATGTGAATTTTTCAGGCTCGCATTTCATTTTTTAGCATATTTATTTGATAAGGGGTGATTTTTAAATTTTCACCTTAGCCTAATGAATTTGTGACATGTGGCATTTTTAATTTATTATTATTTTTGTTGTATAATTTCATTTTATAATATGTTAATAATAATATAATGATAATAAGATTTTAATGTAATGTTAATTATTAATTTATTAATTAATTTTAAAAAAATAATTAGAAAAAGATTGAGAAATAGAATTAGAAAAAGAAAAAGAAAAAACAAAAAGAAAAAAAGGCAGAAAGAGATGGGATAAAAGGGGGGGGGGGGGGGGACTGTTCATCTTCTGGGGAAAAAAACCCTAGCCACAAAGACTTCCTCTTCCTTCTCACAGCGGAGACCTACCCCCCACCAGACCTTAGCTCCTCACTATTTTTTCTTCAATCCGCAAAGCACCATTATCTTTGGTCTTCTTCTTCTCTCCCAGAACAGCCGCCACCTCCATTTTCACGCACCACCATCCCTCTATTTTTTCCTCTCACCCACATAACCCTTCCTTCAACCTTCGAAACATCATCTCGAACCCATCCCCACCGAGCCACCATCTCAAATCGCTCACCATAACATCATTCTCCTTCATGTTCCGAAAAACCCTAGCCGCCATTTTCACTTCACCTCTCTCCCTTCGTTTTTTCAACCCCAACCTCAAATCGCCGCCATCTTCATCGATTTGTTGCCGCCGCGACTCCGAGCTTCGCCAACGGAACACCACCATCAACTAACCCTTCTGTCTCACTCACCATCTCAAACCTTCCACCGCACCACCATTTTTTTTCTCTGAGAAACCCTCGCCATCAATGATTCCCTTCACTTGTGGATCTCACCTTCAATCATCAACCTTCATCACACTCGTCCATCTCTTCCATTCAATCACCACCGCCCTTCATAACCTTTCTTATCCATCTTTTCACACACTACAAGTATATTCATTTGGTTTAATTATTCGAGCTTTTGAATCTTTCTCCTGATTACTTGGGCCCGAGGAGCCTTTCTTAAGCCTCGAGTAATCGTCATTCATAAACTACTCTAATTATATCGAAGTTCTTTCATAATATAAGATGAAAAGAGAGAGAGTCAAGCCTTTGACTCACTTTCTTGATTACTTGGACCCGAGGTGCCTTTCTTAAGCTTCAAGTAATCCTCATCCGTTTAAAACATTTTAACTATTTTCCATCGTTCAAAACATAACCTCCTTTTGAGATGGAAAAGAGAGGGAGTCAAGCCTTTGACTCGCTTTCCTGATTACTTGGGCCTGAGAAGCCTTTCTTAAGCTTCGAGTAATCACCATCCGAATAACTTACTTGAACCATATCCAATCCTTTCACAATTAAGGTTGAAAAAGAGATAGAGTCAAGCCTTTGACTCCCTTTCTCGATTACTTGGGCCCGATGAGCCTTTCTTAAGCCTCGGGTAACCGTCACCTCTAGCTAAACATCCAATATGTCAAACTCTCTTTTCTCACCCCCGTGCGATTGAAACTTCTCATTAATCCAATTGCTCGCCCCGTGGATTAAATTTTTCCCAAAGAACATTGGTTAGTCCATTCTTCCGCGCATACAAACTCGTGCTTCAGCCTCCCCTAGCGAGCAGACAAACCAATGTTTAGCAGTTAGAATGCGACATAAAGACTCGTTCATGAACCAAACAACCGTAGTCCTAACTAATGACGCTCTAATTCTTCATTCTCTTCTGAATGTAAGATATATAGGCACAAGATTGCGATGATCTTGGCGAGCACAATTCCCTCTTTTTCCCGTAGTCCTACAAACTACGATGCTCTGACTTTCCCATTGCACGAGGGAGTACGTAGGCACAAGGGCCCCAATTCTTGGCGAGCAACCTAACTAAAAACCATCCATTCCTCTATAAGCAAATCCTTTAGAAGATAAACAAACTTAGCTAAGTTCTCTCATGAATTGAATCAAGAGGTTCCCGTTGAGTACAGCGGACGTAGAGGGTACTAATACCTTCCCTTTGCGTAATCGACTCCCGAACCTAGAATTTGGTTGCGATGACCATGTTCTTATTTCTTTAAAGGTTTTATCGATATTTTCCTATTCCTTCCTTGGAATGAATAAAGTTCGGTGGCGACTCTATTTGAACGTTTTTTTCGCACCCATCGCGTGGATCGTATTTTTCGAGGTACGACAGTAGTTACCAGTATCACCTTGTAAGGCTAGTTGTTACTATTTCCTCAAATCATTTTTTCTATCTTGTGGTTACCAGCCTTTTCCCATGAAGTTTAGCCGTTGCTAGCTCTCCTGAAAGTCCAGTAGTTACTGGCATTGCTTTAAATCCATCTGTTATTGGTATTGCCGATTTGGTCATTACCATATCCGCTTGAAAGTCCAGTAGTTACTGGAATTTCTTTAAATCCAACTGTTATTGGTATTGCCGATTTGGTCATTACCATATCCGCTTGAAAGTCTAGTAGTTAATGGCATTGCTTAAATCCAATTGTTATTAGTATTTCCGATTTGGCCGTTACCATATCTGCTTGAAAGGCCAGTAATTACTGGCATTGCTTAAATCCAATTGCTATTGCTATTTCCGATTTAGTTGTCACCATATCCGCTTGAAAGTCCAGTAGTTAGTGGCATTGTTTACATCCAGTTGTTATTGATATTGTTGATTTGGTCGTTACCATATCTGTTTGAAAGTCTAGTAGTTACTGGCATTACTTAAAATCCAATTATTATTGGCATCACTGTTTTGGTCGTCACCAATCGCTAGGTACATGGATGATCATATAAACTCAAAGTAAAGTCCTTTGATTAAATTGACCAAATATTGAGGTAACTTATTAATGAAGGCATGGAAATAAACACATGAACCTTTGACTTTTCTTGAGGAACAAGCTACTAAAACTTGAGATATCCTTGATCAAAAATGAAGTTGAATGATACTTGAGATCAATCACTTTGAGATTAGAGGGCATGCCTTGTGAAGAGGCCCTTGAGAATCAATGGTTGACCATACTTTGACTTGAGGGACAAAAATTCTAGCTGGAGAACCATGCTTGATGCTCTTGATACAAAACCTTACCTTGTAAAGAAGCAAAAGGGGAAAAGCATATTTTTTATTTATATTTTGATTAGTGATTGGTAAAAAATAAAGCATATAAATGCAAATGAAAAGATACCAAGAAAGGTGCTTTGTGATCTCTGCAAAGACAAACCCCAAGGATGAGAGGGTAAGGAAACAACCAAGTTTGTGATCTTGTTGCATGGTAAAGATGCAAAGAAGGAGGGATCTTAGGGGTAAAAATTAAGGTATGATAATTATTTAGATTATTCTTCCTATCTGAGCTTTATATGGGAATCGTAAGTGACATTATCTTAAGTTGAGCTCTTCACACGAAGTGCAAGTACAAATAATTATCTCACCACCTCTTGATATCTAGCCGCTCTAGAGGTCGTGGCGAGTCTAATATATGTCAAACTTGAACCACATTTTCACTCGGGGGCATGGGAAGGAGTATTAAACCTTGGTCGGGCATGGTCCTAAAAGAAGTATAATAAACTTTGAGCATAAACTTGGAGGAAATGGTGAGTCCCAAAGAATCAAAAATGGGCCCACAATCGACACCATAAAACAGGTAAAATACGAATAAGTAATAAAATGAATTATATATATGTTATGTTACAAAAGTTTCAAATATTCACGTACGCCCGTAAAAAGCACGACAGTGAAAAAAAAGAGAAAAATAATCTGTCAAAGAGACCACTCTCTCACCCTCGATATTCTGATCAAGAAAAACTTGATCATGGGAGACCAGAACAGTAGCATAAAAATACTTTCATGCTTCAAGATTCTCTCAAAGGATTCCTTGGAAATGGGTAAAGCCTCTTGTATTAACTTGGCAAACTCCTTAGAGAGATCAAGACACTCTTAGAGCATTGCAAGAAAAGTGACATCAGCCTTATTTTGACTTTGCGAAGATTCTTTCAGAGACTTCTCTAGTTCTTCTATCATTTTTTAGAAAGATGTAAGGACCGATTTGCTTCTTCCAGAGTGGCTTCTACCTTGGACAAAGATGTCTAATAAAAACACAAAACCTCGTTCTTCTCAATAACTACCTGGACTAACGGCTTGACCATTTCAACCAAAATGTTAGGGTACTTGAAAGACTTCACAACTGCCTCCATAGCCAAGAATGAGTTGGAAGCACCATGGATCTCCTTTAGGTACCTATTACGATAAAGTGTAAGGTCATCAACACACTCCTTGAGCTTTTCCCTCTCTCTCTCTCTCTCTCTCTCTCTCTCTCTCTCTCTTTTGTTGGAGACAGATAAGTAAGATGACTTTCCTTGATCAGCATCCTGAATGCTAAAATGGTTGATGCCCGACAAGTATGGAAAGCCAATTCTTACAATTCCCTTTGTCGATATTCCTCAGAGAGACTCTAGAAGTAAGTATAATCTTCATCAAAAATTGAAGACGAAAATTCCATGGCCATTCTTGGGCCAAGACGAGCTAACAACATAAGATTTGGCTCCACGTAAATGGAAGTATGATATCTTGCAAATCTAATATGAGGACTGTCGCAACTACGAAAACCAACCGGCGAAAAAAACAGAAGAGTCGCCACTTTTGTTATTTATCCCAAAGAGAGGGAAAGGAAACGATTGGAAAACCTAAAGAAAAAGGGAAAGACAAGACAATCGCAACCATGTCTGGATTCGGGAGTCGGTTACGCAAGGGGAAGGTATTATCACCCCTCACGTCCGTCGTACTCGACGGGATGCACGCTTTTTTGTCTATCTAAAAGGGTGTGTAGAAAATATTTAGCTAAAGGCTTGGGGAAAAAAGAAAACTAAAATAGAAGTGACTCGGCAGAGCATCGCCGCCCTGTGCCTACGTACTCCCTCGTGCAATGGGAAAGTCAGAGTCAACGTAGTTCGACTAACTACAGCTAAAGAAGGGGGAAAGGTTGCTCGCCAAGACATCGCGTCTTGTGCCTACGTACTTTCCTCTGGTATGAAATATCAGAGCAAACATAGTTCAGGCTTAAGAGACCACATGTTGGTTCAAAAGTTTTTAGGCCCGAAAAGGGTTAACAAATAGTTATAGTAGTTGGTGTATGCAGCTCGACCATTGGAGACTTAGGCGTTACCGTTTGCGGTAGAACTAAGAGTTAACGACACTCTTTTATCTGAAAAGATTTTCCTGATTAAGATCCTGAAGAATGAAAAAGGTTTGAAATGTTTTTGTGTTTTTTAGAGAAGAAGTGTTTTGAATTTGATTTGTAACTCATGTGGCACTAAAGACTATGATCTAGGAGCGAATGCGTCGTATATCGTCCAAAGGACATATACTAACATTCTAGACAATTGAGAGGCAACCACCCAATCATCATTTCGCAAATAGATTAAGGCTTGTAGCGTATAACACTTGTCATTCTTTATTAAGTGTTTTATGAAGGTTTGAAGATGAGAAGAGAAGAAAGAAAACTAATGGGAGACTAATCCATCCTAAAAGTTATCATGCAAAGTACACCTAAAGTTGAGATTTAAAAGGGAACTACCTAGTGTTATCATGCATGGTTAGGCACCTAACGTCTATCATAACCTCAAGAGGTTAGAGAACTTATGGGGAGCATGGCAAGGAAAAGCAAAAGAAGAAAAAGAAGAAGAAGAATGCATATGCAAATGAAGATGCAAACATAAGATGCACAAATAGAATGAAAGTGGGAGGAAAATAGTGTGGGGAAGTAGCCTCCACAAGCTCATATCAACCAAGCATGCATATGGAAATGCAAGAAAAGAAAGAAGAAGAAGAGCACAAGAAGAAATTAGTCAAACAAGACCAAACCACACAAAGATGCACCAAAAGTGGGATGAAATGACCTAAGTCAAACAACATCAACCACACCCCAAAATTAAATCACAATGAGAGGTAAAGCAAAATCCATAGCCACGTGAGGATGGGAGACCAAATGAGGTCATCAAGGGCCTCATAATAGGTACTAAACCATAAGCATCACAAGCCAAATGCAAAGGAAACACAAAAGAGTCCTCAAAGATCCATCATTTTAGGTATACTTCAAGTACCTCCTCAGGAGGGACTAAGATACCTTAAATGAGGTTCCAAAGTCATTGGACAGAAAGGAGATAAAGAGAGGAAAGCTCAAAAGCAATATTAAAACAAAACAAGAAGAAATGCAAGTAAGAGCACAAAGGAAGCAAACATGCATCACATAGGAGTTCAAGTTGAAAGCTCAAAAAGAAATGCACAAATGAACAAGGAAGAAACAATGTCATGACCTAAAATTGAACCAAATTCATCCTTAACATGTTAGCAACATGAAGAAAAAAAGGCATTAAGGGTTCAAGGGATCCAAAAATGTCATATCCAAATCAAACTAGGTCAAGGTACATGTGTGAACCTCCCTTGGAGGTAACTTGACTTGCAAGTTACCTCAAAAATAGGAAAATGGTTCAAAAATAATCAAATAAAATGCACAAGGTAGCTAAACATGTTGGTAAACAGAGGCCAAAAGCTCAAAGCAAATATCCCCTCAAAGCACCATCAAAAGAAAATAATATTCAAGATGTACCACTTTGAAATGGTAGAATCGAGGGTCAAAAGAAAAGCACCAAAAGTCAACCCTAAAGTCAACCAACCAGGGGAAAAATGGTCCTCAAAAATTGTTCAACTCATCATGGATATGAGGATCAATTTTCATTCATTGGACCCAAATAAAATGCAAGGAACAATTAGAAGAACAAACCATGTCACAATTTAATCCATTTAAAACAATTCCAATGTTTAATCATTTTTTAAACTGAAAATAAAATCAAAAAATACAATAAAAATATCCTAAAAATAAAGGACATCTCAAAGTTCATAGAAAATATTTTTGTGTGATTTTAGGGATATTGGAATTATTTTTAATGATTTAAATTGAAACAAAATTAAAACAAAAATAAAAAAGTGAAATAAAAAAAGAAATAAAAGAGACCAGGGGTGCAAGTAGCAATGAGATTCAGTTCAAATCAAGGTTGGGCCCAACAGGGGGGTGCGCATAGCAAGCGTGGCCCAGTCCAAATCATAATTAAAAGAAAATCAGATTAATCACACGCGCCAGGTCAAACAAAGACCACCATAGGTCTTAATCACACGCGTTGATTCAAAAAGTATTCAGATCCTATGCTCCTAAGCCATGCCACGTCACTAGGTCAAGGTCAGCTTAAATGAAATTAAATCTTGCGCGTTGGATCTACATACTAAGCCCAAGGAGGTCACACAATCCAACGGTACCTGAGTCATCTTCCTCCTTTCAAACTGAAACAAAAGGGAGGGAAGTCTGTGGTGGCCAGAGAAGACTCAGGTCGTCTTCTCCGGCGAGGGGAAAAAAGCCAGGTTCTCAAACATCACCAAATCCAACCATTCTTATACCAATCTCTTCCTCTCTCCACGTAGATCATGATTCCAAGACTCACTTACTTTTTTCTCTCAAGAATAATCCAATACGAAGCCAAACAGAAAATGACACTTCCATAAAATCATCACAATTAGCCATGATTCTAATCCTAAATCCATCTAGGCACTAACAGAAACCTAACCATATGCTCAATCTAACTTAATCGCACATAATTAAGGAGAATTTTGGAAGGGAAGAAACCTGAAAAAAAGCTTTACACAGAAACACGATCTGATGATGAAGCTTGCTCAAATCAGTCCAGAATCACTCAATGATGAATGCTGAAGCTATCTTGAGGCTTGATTCTTCTTGAAATGGCTTGAATCTCCAAATCCGATTCTCACTTCCAAGCTCCAAATTCTCCACTGCTCCAACTGAATTTCCCTCCAAAACGCATCCAACCCCATCTGAAATTGATCTATGACTTATATAGAATGTGTTTGGATTCATTTTAGGCCCAATGGAGGTCCAAACAGTCCAATTCACTTTTCACTTTTTCTTCCATTTTTCCCCTCATGACAGTTATGAAAATGGCCTTATTTTCCTTCTAATTTGGTTCAAACTCATTGCTGGGACGGTGGTGAGAATGAAGGGACATGATTCATCCCTTGATTTCAATCAATGGATGATATTTGTTGTGTAACTTCATGATAAAGTAAACTTGGAAATGGCTCACCAAAACATATCAAACTCAAATTCTAAAATTTCCAATGTGTTTAAAACATGTTTTGCACTCAAAACATGTACCTATTTGCACAAAAATGATCAAAAATGAATTAATTCCAATTTTGCCCTTTTAAGCTTTTTTCCATGAAAATTCTCCCGTCAATTCTTCATTCCAAGCCTAATCCATGACTTCTCAATGCTTGGTTAAACAAATAACACCATTTGGAGCACGTTTGATGTTGGAAAAAGCTTCATTTGAAGAGTGCAAGTTGGTGAAATGGACCTATAATTTTATTACCTATAATCTCGCTTTCCCAAAATACCCCTGACTTGTAAGCCTCATAACTTGAGTTCTACAAATCAGATGAAAGACTTATAGTACTTTTTGGAAAGCTAAGACAAGACCTACAACTTTCATATTGGCCAAAAGTTGAGGAGAAACATCCTTCTAGGTAAAATATGGCTTGGAAGTTGGTTGACTTTTGTTGACCAAAATCACATTCATCTGATGACCTGTAACTTGTCTGGATCATAACGTGAGTTATATAAATCTAATCAAGGACTTCTAGTACTCAAAATAAAGCTAAGAACATGCTCTACAAGTTCCATGTTGGTCAAAAGTTGAGATGAAACTTGTATCTTGAGATAGGTGGTCTTGAAGTTAGGCACTAAATAGGGGATTTTACTCTGAGAACCCTAATTTAGTAACTTCTCACACTCTTGATTCTTGCTGAATTGATCTTGAAATGATGTCTCACATATCTCAACACAACATCCCATGACCATAGAGACTTTGAATTGAGTTTTAATCTCCTTCAATTTCACAATTGACTGAGGATTTACCAGATGAAAACCCTAATTGCAACACCTTCAACTGTAACTTTTCACACTTAGTATAAACACTTGGATGACCTCCATAATAACCCTCAAGGAACTCAATGAGATCTCTCAACATCTCATATCCATAATCATGAATCCACAATCCTCTAATGATCTTGAACTGGCCTCCAAGTTAGGAGCTGACCCCCACATATCCATCAATCCTTTCACAAGAACATTGCCCACTTCTAGATGACTTGATGACCATTCAAACCTAAGTAACACCCCTTGCTCATGCTCAAACCTCTGTGTAAACTCCTCTTGATATGCACAAACTCTTGATCCCCTGTTCAATGCAAAATGTTATGCAATGCAAATGCTAGAAAGCAATGAAATGAAACATAATCCAAGTTAAGAAAAAGGTTGGGCAAATTTTGGGGTGCAACAGCTGCCCCTATTCAAACGACATGGACCTGACTGGATGAAAAGCGAACGACTTTCAAACAATCAAGGTAAAAGACGGTTGAACACCAAAGAACCCAGAAATTTTCCAACCGCAGAAATAAACTAAAAAACTCTAATTAGGGAACAAATATCCAGAAAAACTGAACGCAGACAGTTGCAACGGTAACCGGCTGACTGATCATCCAAATAAGAACACCTGACGTTGCTGCCAGTCATCTGTGTAACGCCACAGACATCAAAACCAAAGGCTAGATCAACACACAGTTGGTAAATTTACCTCAGGAAGAGAATAATACTCACATCGTCTAAAAGTAGACGGAAAGGCACCCAAATATGTCCGCGTTGTCCACGGATAGATAGAAAGAAATATCAATACTCACGCCGTCTAGAAGTAGACGGAAAGACACCAAATACTCACATCGTCTAATGGTAGACAGAAAGTCACCGCTAAAAGCTGGATCAACATGCATTTGATCCCTTCACATTGCCTATGGATAGACAGCAAGAAAACCAATACTCACGTCGTCTAATGGTAGACGGGAAGACTCCAAATATGTTTATGTTGTCTTAGGATAGACAGAAACAAGAACAATACTCACGTCGTCTAATAGTAGACGGAAAGAAACACAATATCCAACATTCACATTGTCTCTGAATAGACAGAAAGAAAAGCCATACTCACATTGTCTAATGGTAGACGGGAAGACACCAAATACTCACATCGTCTAAAAGTAGACGGGAAGACACCAAAACCGCATTTCAAAACCGTTTGTCGAATTGTAGAATTCTTTCGTCCATAAGAGTTGATGGAAAGAAAAATATCTTCAAAGGGCCACATTGTCAATAGGAATTGACAGAAAGAAAACCACCTTCAAAGAGCCATGTCGTCAATAGAAATCAACAACAAGGAAATCAAACATTCTTCAGAGAGCCAACGACATCAATATGTATTGGCAGCACAAAAACCTTCTTAGAACAACATCTCATCCGATAAACTGAAAGAAAACCATATCTGAAACTCACATCGTCTAAGGATAGACAGAGAGAAAACCAATATCTGAAGCTCACATCGTCTAAGGATAGACGGAGAGAAACAACTTGCTGGGGAGATACATCGTCAATAGGAATTGACAGAAAGAAACTCTGCTCAGAGAACCACATCGTCAATAGGAATTGACGGAAAGAGAAACTGTCGGCATCAGAGGACTGATGGACAACGAAACTCTGCTTGGGGATGTCATCATCAGAGGACTGATGGACAAAATCATAACCGTCGGATGATCTGAAATCCGAGTAAACTGATAAGCTGTCTGAATAAAGCTGCTGGATAAATGCCCCTGTATTGATTGCAAAGTGATTCAAGTTGCCACGGAAGGCTGACAGAAACTGGCTTATGCTTCGAATGCATATGCGTATGTTTGAATATGGCGTAATGCTCCATACGAAATGGAAATGCTACGCATTTGAGGATGAAATGCAAGGATGATGCAAATATGATAACTACATGCAAAGATGCAGATGCAGGCTCAGGCCGCCGAGGAAAACTGGATACAACAGAACATTCCAACAAAATAAATGCTGGAAAGGTGAAGCCAACTCCAATGGGGATAACCAGATGCGCCAAGTATGATTGGACTCTACTGGGGATAGCTTACACGTGCCAATGATGATTGGACTTTTGCTGGAGAAAACAAATGAAGTCTTTTGGCATACCAAAGGGAATTGGATTTGCAAAGGATCAGGTACGACTGATGCTGGAAAAATACCCTGTCAGAACTCATAAGTTTTTGGTTAAGGGGTCCAGGGATAGTAACATGACCTCCCGACATTCGTCTTGCACTCGAAAGTTAGATGAATCTGCTTGAACATCTCTTGAGATATGGAGAGGAACAACTCCTACGCTTCCAAATTTGCCCCATCTCGTGGGATCTCTATGGGGATATTCCTTGAAAGGAAATCTAAAATTTCTGCCCTGATGGTTGGATATGCACCGCCTAAACACCTTGAACCTCGGAGAGGTACTTCACATTAATTGCCCCACGGACAAGAAATAACTCCTGCGCTCTTGGGGTGGCGTGCCCCAGTCTTACAATGACTTTGCCCCTGATTGGATGACCTGTGGGGAGAGTGCTTCTTGGCTGCGAGAGATTCACCGAATCTCGACTTGACTGCCTTAAATTAACTGACTTCCGGATGGCAGACTCCCATGATAAGATCATTTGATACAACTTGCCCCAGTTTGATGGAATATTCAGGCATTCCGTATTCTATCCTGATCAATCTTTCCACTGTGTAAACTTTCCTGCTGTCAAGTGTTTACTCACAAGTAAAACAAGTTGTCCTGCATAAAAGATATATTAAATGCAACGCATATGACAGTTTTCAAAATCCAATCTGTTCACTGGAAAAAATTTGTGATATAAAGTGAATA
This sequence comes from Lathyrus sativus, assembly GCA_963859935.3. Taxonomy (NCBI): domain Eukaryota; kingdom Viridiplantae; phylum Streptophyta; class Magnoliopsida; order Fabales; family Fabaceae; genus Lathyrus; species Lathyrus sativus. The sequence continues at coordinate 30,868,484 of OZ012740.1, read as the reverse complement.
AATCATTTATCAACATGTCAACATTAGTACAACGCTGTAAGAGAAATCCTTTTAGGAGTCAGTTTCGATGCGATCTTTATCGAAGTATGCTTTCAAAACAAACTTGCTTCAATTAGGACTTTTTCAGGTTGTAACTTGGTCGGGTTCACGGTTTACAAGGAAAAAATAAAGGCTCAAAATTTATTTAAACCCACCCATTCTCCGTGATGTTCTCCAATCCTACATTCAGCTAATTCGACACTAGAGCTCACCTTTCAAAGGTTAAGGACAAGAGTGATGGTTCAGGAAACCACCCGTTTCTTAAAGTGACAGTCACTCACTTTTTCGTCTTTGGTGCCTGAATCACACGACTTGTTTTTTTTCATTATCATTTTTTTATTTCCCTAACTTTTGGCTGGACTGGCTCTTTCGAGCTTCTTTTGATTTCAAGGTCCAGCGGGATGCCCTAATTTTTGCCTAAGTCGCTTTTTTTTCAAGATTCGACTTAGCGGGCTTTTCTAATGATTCTTTTCTTTCTTTTCTTTTCTTTCCTTTTTTGAACAAATTGTGTGACACCGGCTTGTCTGACTCTTTGGGGAATAACGTGATTGTTTCACTCCTTATCGGCAAGGTTTACCCATCGTGGTTCTTTAGGCACGACCTATACAGGTGTGATCTATCCTCGAACAGGAACAACTCCTATTGCAATTTGGATGCTCGGTCCAATTAGCTGACATCTACGCCGCCCCAGGTTAAAATTGAGGGTTTTTGGTTTTCAGAAAGAAACTCCTACTACTAGGCTCAAAGGGGTTGACAAGGGATTATCATCCTTATATCTCCAGTGTTTAGGAATTCGAAACAATGCCTGTACATCATCAGTAGGATTTATTTCAAAAGCATACAATTGGAAGCTTACGCGTCTTTAAACTTCGTCATCCTCCCCGGATTCCACTTAAACAAGCGTATAACATCTGTAAAAAACAATTAGTGAACAAGAATGGATTAAATCAAAACATGCATATTCATTTCATTAATATCAATCAACGAAAACAACAAGTTTTACAAATGAGATTGCACTTTAAACAGGAATGAAATTACAAACATAAAAAAATAACATGATAAAATGAAAGTTGCCAGCTTCTGGGAACTGGGCTTTCACACTGATTAGCAGCTGAGAGAAATGCGACCCTTGAAGTATTCAAACTCAATCAGACGAGTGATGTGACATAGGCACTGGACGCATAAAAGCACTCCTTTTTTTCAGATTGTTGCGAGGCCTATTCCGATTCTGGTACTGATAGCCTTGCTGCAAGGACCCAAAAGGTTGTGGACTCTGAACAGCAGAAACATCCGGCGACTGGGCTTGGACTCTTGAGGACTTTCCTTGCTCAGGCGCTTTCATCCTTAAACTTGACCCAGGAACAGGCAGCAACTGTGGGCAAGGGGACTCTGACACCAAAGATTGTAGGATATACTCTTGACCTACTGCAGCTTTAGGAATGGGAATAGGAGTATCCATCCCATTTGCATGATAGGGAGTAAATTCGCTTGATACCTTCATGCCGCCCGGCGCAAATTCAATTGCTTTCGAGTCAATCAAGTCTTGAACCTTATGCTTAAAAGCTTTACAGTTCGCTATGTTGTGCCCCTGTCCCCCATAGTTGAAATCACAATAAGCATTGATGTCAAAGCCTGGTGGTGGTTGGCCAGTAAGTGGAGTCGAAATCCGAGGCTTAACCAACTGAAGTTGGAGCAAGAGTTGCACCAACTGAGCATAATCCATGGGGATCTGATTGAAGATTCTATCTTGAGATCTTATCCTCTTACCATATCTTCTAACCCTGGTATTCTCCTGAGAAACAGGACACAGCTGATGGCACGAAAATTTTGGAACCTCCGGTTGTGCAACAGACTTCTGACACACATCATGCTCTGGCATAGGTTCCACAGACAGAAGTGGAACAAGCATCTTTGCGGCAGCCTCAGGTATCTGGTCACCGTCTTTCCTGAGCACGTTTCTTATCACTTCCATGATTAAGCCCACCTGAGTTTTCAACTGTTGGTTATCCTCTCTGAGCGCATTCTGATCCAAGTGCAACGCTTGCATGTCCACAATGAACTGCCTCATCTGGCTCTTGACTTCTCTCATCTCTGCTTGGACTTTCTCCATGACTTTGCGGGAAATCTTGTATCTGATTGTAAAACCTGCAACAAACTAGGGAGTACATGAAGTCAGATTAACAGCTCCGAGGTACTTGTTACACAAAAACAAAATGCAAGATGCAAACAAGCATGCAACAGGGGAATCTTAGAATAGCACCAAGGCAAAAAGGAACCCAAGATCCAAACAGGGATAACCATATATCCACCACATAGGAGTAACTGAATAAAAACAGAGTGACCTCGACCAACAAGCCTGGCGATGGTCAGCATACAGTAATGTACAAATCCTACACAGGGATACAACCCTCAACTGAGTCTTCGGTTTGATACTCTTCTAAACAAATACTCTTGGTGAACTCCTCCGAAACATGAGCTGATACACCCGCTTGACTAGATAAGAGAGGATCATTGATTTGAACACCCTGGCATGTGACTGAGATCTTGTTGGAATCCAGCAAAGCCTACATCTGGCTCCTAAGCACCTTACAATCTTCTGTTGAATGCCCCTGTGCCCCAGCATGGTACTCACAGCGGGCGCTGACATCGAAGCCTGGAGGATATGGCGGGATTTCTAGATTAATCTTTTTCGGCACTATCAACCCACCTCTGATCAAATCCGGCAACAACTTACTATACGACATCGGTAGTTGAGTAAACTGCCTTTCTGGTTTCCTGGGTCTTCGTCTAGCGTGCTGACGCGATTGATGATGGTAAGACTGCTGACTCTGGCGGAAAACAGATACCTGATACACAGACCCAACAGACTGCTGACTCTGAGCACTCGAAGTATTGAAAACTGAACTTGAGAGATAGGAGATTCTGAGAGGATATCACTTCCTTTTTCCCATTCTTCCTGAGAACTCACCACTGACTCATTCTCCTCAACTGAGATATAGGGGATGTTTCGAATCTTTCCGCTCTTGATTCCACTCTTGACACGTTCACCCATTATCACTAAGTCAGCAAAGTTTGACATTTCACCGCTGATCAACTTATCAAAGTAATGGCCTTTCAAGTACCCAAGAATATGTCCACTAACTCTCTATCCTGAAGTGGAGGTTGAACACGAGCAGCTAACTCTCTCCATCTCTGCACATATCCTCTGAAGGATTCATTGTCTGCTTGAGATAATCCTTGCAACTGCACGCGACTAGGAGCCATGTGGAGATTGTAGTTGTACTGCTTCACAAAGGCATTGGCTAAATCTGACCATGATCGGATACCACCATTCTCCAACTGCATATACCAACTCATCGATGCTCCACTCAGACTGTCCTGGAAGCAGTGAATCATAAGCTCATAATTATGGACATGTGAAGTCATTTTCCTGCAGAACATTACCAAATGCTGCTTCGGACAACTATCCCCTTTGAACTTCTCAAAATTTGGCATTCTAAACTTCGGCGGCATCACAAGACCGGGCACCAGACACATGCTCGCAGCACTCAGATCAAAAGTATCCTGACTCATCAGGGCATCAAGCTTTTCTTCCAACAATTGACATTTTCCCATAAATTCAACAGTCTGTGGGTCTTCAACATTAGCCTTTGGAACAGTCCTCTGAGAATCTGGCACAGAGAATGTGAAACTATGATATTCTGTGTTATGAAGGGAAGAAAAATCTCTATCTCTGACAATGGGATGCTCTTCAATAGGAACCGGCACAGGATGAGCTTGAGCAACATTGTTTACTGGAGTCTTCTGAATACCAGCCCCTCCTCTAGTCATAGCTGACATAGCTTCCACGGGTTAACTCAACTAATTCTTCATCAATTCAAACTCTGCTCTCGTAACAACCAAGTTCTGCTCTCCTGAGTTCATGATCCTTCCAGAAGTTAACTCAAATCCAATACAAATATCAGGAAATCAACTGACGAAGCAGACAAAAGACGGGTAAGCTCCCTGTTCCGGCCGAGGATGGATATGCAAAAATGAAATGCAAATGCAAAACAAAAATGCAAAATGCTAATGCAACACACAAGGGATCACGACTGATGTGCTGCTGACTGAGGAATATCAAAGCTCTGCTTCAGCAAGAACAAAGTACCGACAATAGGACCCCCTGATAAACAGATTCACACTGTAAAGAACCGGGTATTCTGAAAGCCAAAGTTTCCTGCATAACCCAATCCCCCTCACAGGTATGGACCTATCCAGGGAGAAAGGTTTGGCATCCTATGCGTTCATCAATGTCACAGACTTCCGAAAAATGAGGATACGTTTACCATTTCTGGTTTGGCATCATCATCCCATGAAGAGGCCTCACTTAGTTGAATCACAGATGATCGGTCCCCAGAGTCGACAACCCTCAAATTTGAAATCTTCTCAACGGCCCACTGGGCTGGAAAGAAAGTTATCAAAGAGAGTCTCGTCTGAGCGCAAATTTCATAGGAACTAGTGTATGCCTAACATACAGGTTCACCACTACTTTTCACTTCTAATACTATGTTTGTACTTAAGCCCAGGTCTGGCTTATCACTCAGCAGAACTTCCCATTCCCACAGCACAGCACAAATGATATATGATGCGGAAAATAAATGCGGGAAAGTAAAATGTGGAAGTAAATAAAGTACATATATACAACACCCAAAGATAAACAGACAAGTGCTAGGATTGACTCGCATAGAGAACCAAAGTCCCCAGCAGAGTCGCCAGTTGTCGCAACTGTGAAAACCAACCGGCGGAAAAAACAGAAGAGTCGCCACTTTCGTTATTTATCCCAAAGAGAGGGAAAGGAAATGATCGGAAAAACCTAAAGAAAAAGGGAAAGACAAGGTCATCGCAACCATGTCTGGATTTAGGAGTCGGTTATGCAAGGGGAAGGTATTAGCACCCCTCACGTCTGTCGTAGTCGACGGGATCCATGCATTGTTGTCTATCTAAAAGGGTGTGTTGAAAGATCTAGCTAAAGGCTCGGGGACAAAATAAAAAGAAAAGAGAAGTGACTCGGCAGAGCATCACCGCCCTGTGCCTACGTACTCCCTCGTGCAATGGGAAAGTCAGAGTCAACGTAGTTCAACTAACTACAGCTAAAGAAGGGGGGAAGGTTGCTCGCCAAGACATCGCGTCTTGTGCCTATGTACTTTCATCTGGTATGAAAGATCAGAGCAAACGTAGTTTGGGCTTAAGAGACCACAGGTTGGTTCAAATGTTTTTAGGCCCGAGTAGGGTTAACAAAGAGTTCTAGCAGTTGGTGTATGTAGCTCGACCATTGGAGACTTAGGCGTTACCGTTTGCGGTAGAACTAAGAGTTAACGACACTCTTTTATCTGAAAAGATTTTCCCGATTAAGATCCCGAAGGATGAAAATGGTTTGAAATGTTTTTGTATTTTTTAGAGAAGAAGTGTTTTGAATTTGATTTGTAACTCATGTTGCACTAAAGACTATGATCTAGGAGCGAATGCGTCGTATATCGTCCAAAGGACATATACTAACATTCTAGACAATTGAAAGGCAACCACCCAATCATCATTTCCCAAATAGATTAAGGCTTGTAGCGTACAACACTTGTCATTCTTTATTAAGTGTTTTATGAAGGTTTGAAGATGAGAAGAGAAGAAAGAAAACTAATGGGAGACTAATCAATCCTAAAAGTTATCATGCAAAGTACACCTAAAGTTGAGATTCAAAAGGGAACTACCTAGTGTTATCATGCATGGTTAGGCACCTAATGTCTATTATAACCTCAAGAGGTTAGAGAATTTATGGGGAGCATGGCAAGGAAAAGCAAAAGAAGAAAAAGAAGAAGAAGAATGCATATGCAAATGAAGATGCAAACATAAGATGCACAAATAGAATGAAAGTGGGAGGAAAATAGTGTGGGGCAGTAGCCTCCACAAGCTCATCTCAACCAAGCATGCATATGGAAATGCAAGAAAAGAAAGAAGAAGAAGAGCACAAGAAGAAATTAGTCAAACAAGACCAAACCACACAAAGATGCACCAAAAGTGGGATGAAATGACCTAAGTCAAACAACATCAACCACACCCCAAAATTAAACCACAATGAGAGGTAAAGCAAAAGCCAAAGCCACATGAGGATGGGAGACCAAATGAGGGCAGCAAGGGCCTTATAATAGGTACTCAACCATAAGCATCACAAGCCAAATGCAAAGGAAGCACAAAAGAGTCCTCAAAAATCCATCATTTTAGGTATACTTCAAGTACCTCCTCAGGAGGGACTAAGATACCTTAAATGAGGTTCCAAAGTCATTGGACAGAAAGGAGATGAAGAGAGGAAAACTCAAAATCAATATTAAAACAAAACAAGAAGAAATGCAAGTAAGAGCACAAAGGAAGCAAACATGCATCACATAGGAGTTCAAGTTGAAAGCTCAAAAAGAAATGCACAAATGAACAAGGAAGAAACAATGTCATGACCTAAAATTGAACCAAAGTCATCCTTAACATGTTAGCAACATGAAGAAAAAAAAAAGGCATTAAGGGTTCAAGGGATCCAAAAATGTCATATCCAAATCAAACTAGGTCAAGGTACATGTGTGAACCTCCCTTGGAGGTAACTTGACTTGCAAGTTACCTCAAAAATAGGAAAATGGTTCAAAAATAATCAAATAAAATGCACAAGGTAGCTAAACATGTTGGCAAACAGAGGCCAAAAGCTCAAAGCAAATATCCCCTCAAAGCACCATCAAAAGAAAATAATATTCAAGATGTACCACTTTGAAATGGGAGAATCGAGGGTCAAAAGAAAAGCACCAAAAGTCAACCCTAAAGTCAACCAACCAGGGGCAAAATGCTCCTAAAAAATTGTTCAACTCATCATGGATATGAGGATCAATTTTCATTCATTGGACCCAAAGAAAATGCAAGGAACAATTAGAAGAACAAACCATGTCACAATTTAATCCATTTAAAACAATTCCAATGTTTAATCATTTTTTAAATTGAAAATAAAATAAAAAAATACAATAAAAATATCCTAAAAATAAAGGACATCTCAAAGTTCATAGAAAATATTTTTGTGTGATTTTAGGGACATTGGAATTATTTTTAATGATTTAAATTGAAACAGAATTAAAACAAAATAAAAAAGTGAAATAAAAAAAGAAATAAAAGAGACCAGGGGTGCAAGTAGCAATGAGATTCAGTTCAAATCAAGGTTGGGCCCAACAGGGGGGTGCGCGTAGCAAGCGTGGCCCATTCCAAATCATAATTAAAAGAAAATCAGGTTAATCACATGCGTCAGGTCAAACAAAGACCACCATAGCTCTTAATCACACGCGTTGATCCAAAAAGTATTTAGATCCTATGCTCCTAAGCCATGCCACGTCACTAGGCAAGGTCAGCTTAAATGAAATTAAATCTTGTGCGTTGGATCTACATACTAAGTCCAAGGAGGTCACACAACCCAACGGTACCTGAGTCATCTTCCTCCTTTCAAACTGAAACAAAAGGGAGGGAAGTCTGTGGTGGCCGGAGAAGACTCCAGTCGTATTCTCCAGTGAGGCAAAAAAAGCCAGGTTCTCAAACATCACCAAATCCAACCATTCTTATACCAATCTCTTCCTCTCTCCATGTAGATCATGATTCCAAGACTCATTTACTTTTTTCTCTCAAGAATAGTCCAATACGAAGCCAAACAGAAAATGGCACTTCCATAAAATCATCACAATTAGCCATGATTCTAATCCTAAATCCATCTAGGCACTAACAGAAACCTAACCATATGCTCAATCTAAATTAATTGCACATAATTAAGGAGAATTTTGGAAGGGAAGAAACCTGGAAAAAAGCTTTACACAAATACACGATCTGATGATGAAGCTTGCTCAAATCAGTCCAGAATCACTCAATGATGAATGCTGAAGCTATCTTGAGGCTTGATTCTTCTTGAAATGGCTTGAATCTCCAAATCCGATTCTCACTTGCAAGCTCCAAATTCTCCACTGCTCCAACTGAATTTCCCTCCAAAACGCATCCAACCCCATCTGAAATTGATCTATGACTTATATAGAATGCGTTTGGATCCATTTCAGGCCCAATGGAGGTCCAAATAGTCCAATTCACTTTTCACTTTTTCTTCCATTTTTTCCCTCATGACAGTCACAAAAATGGCCTTGTTTTCCTTCTAATTTGGTCCAAACTCATTGTTGGGAAGGTGGTGAGAATGAAGGGACATGATTCATCCCTTGATTTCAATCAATGGATGATATTTGTTGTGTAACTTCATGATAAAGTAAACTTGGAAATGGCTCACCAAAACATATCAAACTCAAATTCTAAAATTTCCAATGTGTTTAAAACATGTGTTGCACTCAAAATATGTACCTATTTGCACAAAAATGATCAAAAATGAATTAATTCCAATTTTGCCCTTTTAAGCTTTTTTCCATGAAAATTCTCCCATCAATTCTTCATTCCAAGCCTAATCCATGACTTCTTAATGCTTGGTTAAACAAATAACACCATTTTTAGCAAGTTTGATGTTGGAAAAATCTTCATTTGAAGTGTTCAAGTTGGTGAAATGGACCTATAATTTTATGACCTATAATCTCGCTTTCCCAAAATACCCCAAACTTGCAAGCCTCATAACTTGTGTTCTAAAACTCAGATGAAAGACTTCTAGTACTTTTTGGAAAGATAAGACCAATACCTACAACTTTCATGTTGGCCAAAAGTTGAGTAAAAACATCATTCTAGGTCAAAAATGGCTTGGAAGTTGGTTGACTTTTGTTGACCAAAATCACATTCATATGATGACCTGTAACTTGTCTGGATCATAACTTGAGTTCTATAAATCCAATCACGGACTTCTAGTACTCAAAATAAAGCTAATAACATGCTCTACAAGTTCCATGTTGGTCAAAAGTTGATATGAAACTTGTATCTTGAGATAGGTGGTCTCGAAGTTAGGCACTAAATAGGGGAGTTTACTATGAGAACCCTAATTTAGCAACTTCTCACACTCTTGATTCCTGATGAATTGATCTTGAAATGATGTCTCACATATCTCAACACAACATCTCATGACCATAGAGACTTTGAATTGAGTTTTAATCTCCTTCAATTTCACAGTTGATTGAGGATTTACTAGATGAAAACCCTAATTGCAACACCTTCAATTGTAACTTTTCATACTTAGTATAAACACTTGGATGACCTCCAAAATAACCCTCAAGGCACTCAATGAGCTCGCTCAACATCTCATATCCATAATCATGAATCCACAATCCTCTGATGATCTTGAACTGGCCTCCAAGTTAGGAGTTGACCCCCACATATCCATCAATCCTTTCACAAGATCATTGTCCACTTATAGATGACTTGATGACCATTCAAACCTGAGTAACACCCCTTGCTCATGCTCAAACCTCTGAGTAAACTCCTCTTGATATGCACAAACTCTTGATCCCTTATTCAATGCAAAATGCTAGAAAGAAATGAAATGAAACATAATCCAAGTTAAGAAAAAGGTTGGGCAAATTTTGGGGTGCAACAAGGACATTTATGATGAGGTCTCTCAACCTGGATCTCTTTAAGTGGAAGCCAACCCTTCCCCGACTTATTTACATAGAGATGATAAGAATTCATCTACCATAATCCAGTCAATAGAAACCCAAAATTACAATTGAGTAAGAGAAGGGGTAGTCCAAACAACCTGTTTGGCCATGGACTAGAAGGCATTCTAGTTGGCGTACCAGAGGCACAAGCTTCCCTAACAAAAGATGTACTCAGATTGCAAACTAAATTAGAAGTGGCTTGGACCTCCTTCCTTATTTTATGCATATCATATTCAGTCTTCATCATATCTATGCAACTACTAAAATAAACGTCGTAAAGGATTCAAAAAAATTAAATATGGAAAATAAGGCTCTTGTGCCACTTACCAAATATTTTCCTCATTTACTCTTTTAATTTGGCATCCACCAGCCAACATGCATGAATGAACTTTTTCAGTCGATTCCTTGATGCCTTGTTAGATGGGAAAACTTTGCCAACATAGCTAAGATCCTAACAGAAGGCTAACAACTAGTTCTTAAAGTATAACTCCTACAAAGACAGGTCTCTCTCCTTGTAAGCATATGACCTACCCTCGTCAAGTAGTGACTTTGGATCCAACACTTATGAAATGCGTTCATGCACATGGGGAGGGGGACCATGTTCTAAGTTATAGATCTTTATGTATGCTTCTTCATTAAGAGGATTAACAATGTAAAAGAGACCATTGAAATTCTTCACAATATTGGAATAAGTCTGCAAGAATCGAGCCAGAGCCAGCACAACCCAGCCAATAGAGCATTTTTCAAGTTTTTTAACTGTGCAATTGATTGCACTATTGGTCCAATCGATTGCACCCTGCATTTTTTTGCCTAGATTTTGAAGTTTTCAGTAGTACAATCTATTCGCGCTACAGTGCAATCGATTGCACAAGGACAGAATTGGCTAAAACCAGCATTTTTCAAAATTTGAAGCATTTGACATCAATTTCATAATTTGAGAATATTCTAGATCACCCAAAAATAATTCCACTACCTCATCACAATTAATTCCCACCATACACCCTCATTAATCACCACTTGACCATTAATTTCCCTCCAAATTCAAATTCCAAGCCTAATTTTGTTTCCAAACCAAATTCCAATCCACCAAATTTTCCAAGCCTAAATCCTATAAATAGAGGTCTCATTTCTCAAGCTTTTGATAGCCAAATTCACCTTGTCAAATTTCTTCTTGACTCTCTTTTTTCTCCAATTATCAAATTTACCAAAGCTCTTTCTTCCTTTGAAAGTTAGTAAGTTCATCATTAAAACTTACTGATCTTTGAGATAAATCTACATCCATTCACTTTTTCATCACCACTTTTTGTAGATCAAGGCTTTAGAGTGTAGTTTTTGGAGTTGATTTAAAGAATTTTCAGATTTGAAGTGGTAAAACCTTATTCCACCATTGTTGTGCTTGATCCATCTTCCACAATGTGATTTATTGTTGATTCTTGTTGCTTTATCTTTGGATCTTGAAAATTGTATTCCATTGGTGCTATTTGCTGTTATTTTACTTGAATTTTCATGCTCAATTGCATCCTTGATCAAGAGATGTTGGAAGAAATGATCGATCATGGTTTTGCCTTGTAAATGATGATTTTATTGTTGTCTGTGTGCAATCGATTGCACTATTTGTGCAATCGATTGCACAATGTTTTTTTGGCCCGGAATTGCTAATTTTCTGCTGTGCAATTGATTTGCACACTGGTGCAATTGATTTGCATAGTGCAGAATGTGTTTTTTTGGCTTTGTTTTGGGACTGTTTTGGTTCTTTCTTCTTCTTCTTCCATTTCCTTTTGATTTTTTCCTTGGAATGTACTTTTAAAGGTCCTTTTCCTCTTTAAATTCATTGGACTTAGGGTGTAGATGAAGTTGGATAAACATCCATTAATTCAAATCTATCTTTAAAGTGAATTGTTCAATTAATTTTAGGTGCTTTGAGTTAATGATATGTTTAGTACTTTAACCCACCAAGATAAGTGGATGAACTTAAAGATGGAATGATCTTGAACTTGTAATTCAATTTGGCATTCCCTCTCCTCTTCTCTTTTTTCTTTTGATCGATGAAATCTATGGATCATGGATTGTTGATTGTCAAGGTTGTTTAATCCTCATTATTTTAAAGCTATAGACGAATGATCATTGAGATAATTCTCCGTACTTTGGAATAGTGATAGATTACCTTTGATTAATCGATAAAAATCTTGATTAAGATGAGATCACCACCTTCTTTTCTTTTCATGCGGTATTGCTTTCGGAGAGTGATTTAAATATCACTTCTCTAGCATGCATTAGCACTAACATTGTTATTGACCGGCCTCAGACAGTCGTAGTTTCTAGATAAACCCGATTACGATTATTTAACATAGCAATAAATTGTCCCGTAATCGGAAAGTGATCATTCGTGACTCAAACCTATGTTTAAAAGTCCAAGTATAGTTGATTATTTATCTTAAGTTCATCACCTATGAAGCTTGTTGTTAGGAGGCTTTGATTTTATCAATCCTCTAATGAGTCTTCATCAACTTTGGCTTAAGTGCAAGGGTTAACCATCGTTGATCATTTGCTATAACGACTAAATACTAACTCACTAACGATATCATTTTACTAATTTTTTTTATGTTTCCTTCTTGCTCCATATCTCTCTTTTATCTTTATGCTCCATTATTATCATCTCATATCATATTTTTGTTTATGCTTCCGTTATTTATTTTTCTTTGTCCATTGGACACATGTTTATGTTTCCGTCATTCCTCTTTTGTCCACTTAGACCATACTTTGTTTAAAACACTAATAAAGGATTAAACCTATAAAAGACTTGGTGCTCTTAACTTTGTGGCTATGCTCTTGGACTATTCTTGGACCTTTGGACTTAGAATTAGGTCTATTTCCATATGCTTGGAGTATTATGGATCTTTGCCTTTATTTGGCTTGCTTATTGGCTTATGCTTCAAGATGGATGGAATTCTTATTTGACTTGCTATGGAGTGTGCTACAAGTTGGTTAGATTCTTCTTATCTCTAGCTTTTATTTTGCTTTCTAGTGTAGTCACTTCATCTTCTCCCCTTCTTAAATTTTCAAAATCTTCTCACTCTGTTAAAAACCTTCTTGTTTTCAAACTTCAAAACCGCTTTCATAATAAAACCTTGACTTTTGTCATGTGATTTTTAGAATTTGTTTTTATTAATAAAAGTCAATCAATGTTAATAATGCTTTGACCAATTTCAAAAGACATAAAAAATACAAAAAAAAACTCATCACTCCTTTGGTGCCTTTATGCACTTTTCATTTTAAGACTTTTTATAAAGTTTAGATATGAGTCATATCCATAGTTGACATATAATTCTCCTATTCCCCATAGTATTAAGATTTTGACATTTTCCACTTAGATGTTGAGTGATAGACTTGTTGATAATCCAAGCAAAATCCTCCATCTTTAGGTGATGCAAATGTTGTCTTATACTTGTGGGCGACTAGTCATAGTTTTCTCCTTAAAATGACAACTTGTCTTTACATTTAAAATCAATCAAAACCAACAATTTTTTTGTTATTTGTACCACGAACTACGGGGTTTTGATCCAATATTGCACTTTGTGGGTACGTAGGCATAAGGCGATAAGTCTCTCCAAACACAAAAATCTAAAAAAAAATAATTCTCTTCTCATCTTCCCAATCTCTTTTCAAATAAACCTTTTTCAAACCAAAAAGCGTAAATATTTCAAAGGGCTCCTATAGAGTACTATAGACGTTTTGGGTGCTAACACCTTCCCATTGCGTAACCAACCCCCTTACCCAGATCTCTATTTATTTGTTCTTGTTTTAGAACTCTCAGGTTTTGTTCGCCCTTTTTCCTTTCCTTTTTTTTTGGATAAAATAAAAGTATGGTGGAGACTCTTGCAATTTTGAGTTAAGCTAATCAATAGCTAACACTCACAAATTTCCCCGCTACACATAGATTTCGTGGCCGAGTAAATATATGTGTAAAAAAAAGTTGACTTACAAATTAGAAACAATGGCTTGGGGGAAATTGTTCCAGGCTGTCCGCAAGGTCGAGAAGACAAAGGCTCAATGGTGAAGCATCGAAGCACTGCATGTAGAACAGGAAGACCCTTTCTTTCCATTAAGTAGGCAATCATTCATTTGATTATCATGCCAACTATTGATGGTGTGCAAACTGCAAGTACACGGTTGTTTCAAGTAGTAAAAATTATCGTTCCCATAGAAATATATATGATCACCAATTCTTGTTTCAAGTTTGTTTACCTAATGTGGTCGAAATTGGTTTGTTTCATTGTAGATTAAATTGAAATTAAGAAATAATAAAAATTAAAACTGGGAATTATGATCGTCCATCTGGCGTACCCCTAAAATTATTCTGAATTACGATAATTTCTTAGTCATTTTTACAGAAAATTAGATAAATTTGTGCATCACCCACTTCTGTGGTGTGTACATCTAAACATGTTTGGGGCGTATCTATGCGTATCAATCAAGAGCGTAAGCCTTATCTTGTGACGCCATTTTCTTGATTGTTTCTCAACTGAGATCAAGCCGCCTTGTCAGTGGTGTTGCACCCTAAAATTTGCTCAACCATATTCATGTGGTTCATGGTTCATTGTCACTAGCATTTGCATATAGAGTCATGTACATAGACTAACCATCTGCATAGCATAAGCATAGCCAGTCATTCAACAGGGGACCAATCATTATTTTCATCTCTAGAGGCCTAGCAAGAGGTTATTATCCCAATTCAATCTCATTCAAGTCATCAGGAAAGAATTTGAAAGCAAAGAGTTCAGCAGATCAAGCCTTGAGTCCATCTCCTAGCTGAGGGTGTTTGAGGATCAATAAGAGGGTTATGAGCTATGAAATGAAGACATGGAGGGGATCTAGACACCTTGAGAGACTTATAAAGTCATTTGGAGAAGAAAACAAGTTATTGATGAAGGCACAAGAGCTATAGTTGAAGACAGTCAACTAGGGTTTCACCTGGGTCAACCCTAGGTCAACCCTAGGTCAGTTGACTGGTTTAAAAGAGCATTCAAGGCTATTGGAGAGATGTGGGGATCAATATTGGACATGGAGAATAAAGATATGGAGATATGACAAGGAGAATTCAAGAAAAATCAAGGAGAAGAGGAGTTACTAAATTAGGGTTTCTCTGTAAAATCCCCTAGTTTAGGTCAAATTTCCAAGCAAGATAAGTCAAAATGCTAGCTTCAAATGGCTTCTTGGCCAACATGAAACTTGTAGAGGATCTCAAGACCTTTAATTTGAGTGGTGGAAGACCTCAAGGAGATTTATAGAACTCAAGTTATGGTCCTTACAAGTTACAGGTCATCTGGGGTGTCTGAATTTTTGTCTGTGAAAGTGACTTGACTTCCAAGCTAGTTTTGCCCCTCAAGGAGATTTCAAATGAATTCTTGGTCAACATAAGAGTTGTTCCTCATTGTCTTAGCTTTCTAGAATGGTATGGCATGCCTTCATATGATGTGTGGAACTCAACTTATGGTCTTGGCAAGCAAAGGGTATTTTGGGCATTTGTGAATTACAGGTCATTTTAACCTATACCCAAAACTCATACAAGGAGGCTTCAAATGGAAAAACTTACAACATCAAACTTGCTCCAAATGGGATTTTAAGTCAAGAAAGAAGACCATGTAAGTTTGGAAATGCTTGTAACTCATGCTTGTAGAAATGACCTAAAAAAGGCATAAATTTAATACATGAAATGTCCATTTTTGGGAATTTTATACTACATGATCAAAATGGGGCAAGTGACATATCATTTTGACTAGAAAGCATATTTTGTGATCATTGGCATTATTAGATTTTGGATTTGAGGTCATAATTTGGGACTTGCCATGGATTGCTTATAATTCAAGTTACATATCCAACTCACATAAGGGATTAACACACAAGCTTGCAAGGCTTTTCAACATGTTCAAAATACCATTTGGGGAGATTTTCAATTAATAATCATGGGCTGTAACAAGGAGAACTTGGAATGAACTATGCATAGCATGAAATGAAAAAGTCATGACATGAGAAACTCAATTTCTCATAAGAAGAGTCCAGTTGGTTCTAGATGATTCTAACATCATCTATATATGGATTGGAGTGTGCTCAGATGCAAGGGTTAGAGAGAATTGCTGCAGAAAGAGAGATTGAAATCCAAGTTCCTCCATAGCAAGTCATTCTCCAATTTCTCATTTCTTCTCCATTCTGTTCAATTTCTTGATCTGGTTCAGTTCTATCATCATCATTGAAGGTGTGGCAATCAAAATCAGAGGGAATTCAAGGCCAAATCGTGTTCTGTACCTTGAGTTTGGCAGCTTGCAGCTTCAGATCCATTTCCAAGATTCAGAGCTTTTCAACCTTCCTTTTTGCATACAGAAGCTAGAAGATGGATCACTGAATGATTCTGGAGGAATTCAGGCATTGATTTGAAGAATTCTACCATCTGTGCATCTCATTTCACCAGGTTTGTAAATTTCTTCGTGCACCTTAATCTAAGTAGAATTGATTAGAATTAGTAGGTTAGAACGGTTAGAAATCATTAGGGGAAGCTTTCTGGAAAGTTAGAGATGATTTGGTGATGATTTTGTTAGAGGTGCCATTTCTGTGTGGACCAAGAACTCCCTCGATATTGAATGATAATCTTAGTTCTTTAGGGGGAAATGATCTAGGTGAAGAGAGGAACATGCCTGTGCCTTTAATTTTGAAGATAGTGAGAATCAGTTCTTGATCTTTTCTTGGAGGTAGCTATCGGATTTAGGGTTAGAGGAGATTTCAGTTAGTTGTGACACCATGGTTGGATTCCTGGTAAGTTTTGGAGCGGATTTGATTTTTATATGTTGACGTTTCATGGAGAATCGAGGGAGTTAGGGTTTGAAGCAGGTGGAGTGTTCATCCATGGAGTTCCCTCCAAGCCCTGAACCAAGGAGGAAGATGATATTTTCACCCTCAGATCACCTTTTGACCAGTTGACTGACTTTGGATCCAACGGCTGATGTTTAAACTTCGTTTGTGAGGGAAAGCTGAGCTAAGACCAAACGCGGCGTTTCACTAATTGGGGGGTTGGGCTCAGAGCGCTATCCACACCCCCCATGTTATCAGGCCCAATTCTCTGAACGTGCTTTTCTGCTTTTCTCACCCCCTCCTTCATTTCATTTCTTTTTATTTTCTTATTTCATTTCATTATTTTACCAATCTTCTAAAATCCATAATAAATTCATAAAAAATGCTTTTTAATCCATTCTTTTTACCATATTCTCATTAACATGTCTAGAACATTATAGGAAAATAAAATTTCATTTTTAGTTTTATTTCATATTTTTTTCATATTTTCTAAATAAATAGCATATTAAATATATTCATTTCATGCATCATTTTTATGATTTTTGTTCTCTCACATGCTTTAATATTTTTTGATCATTCTTTTCATATTGTTTAGATGAGATGTTAAGCTTGTAGAAATATTTTATTTCCCATTTTTAGGAGTTACTTTTAGGTGATTAATAGATGCTTGAATATCATGAATAAAACTAGGGTTTTTAGGTAACAACTTAGGAAGTTCAATTTTCTCCCTTAGGACTTAGGGTTTGAATAGATTAGTTATGGGACTATAGGGGCTATGGGTAGCTATTAGATCCCTTAGAGAAAATTAGGATTCCCCTACTGATATTATTACTGTCTGTATATCTGCTGTCTGGTGTGGTGTGCCCTCTGGGAATTGTTGATTGTTTGATTGGGTATTGGGTTTGTCTGGGGCCCTGGGGAAGCTGAAGATTTGTGGAGATGAAGCCATTGAAGAGTCAAAGATTGAAGATCAACTGCCAGAGTTGAGGATGAGTTTCTTGCTATCAGTTGCTGAGGAGACTAGGGTTTAGGAGCTAGGCAGAGCTCTAGATTAGAATGATTGTTTCTCAAACATGGATTGCCTTGTCTGCATCCATTCTTCTCTGTGATTCAGAGTCTCTCTAAGGCACTCACCCCCTTCCTTTGGAAGGCTTGGTGATGGTGTCTATGAGATAGAACTCTTGAGAGAAACTGTCTCTTGTGTTAGAAGCAGTCTGTTCACCACCTTTGGTAGTCAACTGATTGCTTAACACCCAATTCACTCTTGTGACTAATCCCTCATCCTGGAGCTTTGAGCTTGAAGAAAAGCCATTGCAGATGGAAGACTGATGATCAAAACCCTTGCCTGAAGGTCATGAAGATGGAGATTGATGCTTGTTGAAGCCTGTAGCTGATTGGAGGTTGCTTGAAGCCAGTTGTTGATTCAGAGCTGCTGAAGCTGTTTATTCTTTTGCTGTATTTCATTGCTGATGTATTGATTGGTTTTCTGGACTGTATTGTTTGCTGTTTACCCTGCTGGGTTGAAAGTGAAGCCTGTTCACTTTCGCCTATTGTTTTCTAGGTTCGAGGTTGAGTGGGACTCCCTTGCCTCGCTTGTGCTGCTGCATCCATGCATTTTACTGCTTTGCTGTATATATCTGATATTGTTTCTGTTTCTGCCTATCCCGTAGGATCTCTGTTTCTCTCTGCGCAAGAGAGGAGCATGATAGACACTAGGTCTTAACCCATGCATGATAACATTAGGATAGTTTGATTCCCTTCGCAACCGTAGGTTAGAGTTCTGTCTCTTTCTTTCTCAAAACAAACAGAAAAACACATAAAGATTTCAAACACAATAAAAGACACTTCTTTCGTAAAAGAATGTGAACTCATCAAAACGTCATTTTTGTCCGCTGGGACTGTTGATCAGAAAACCTTTTTCAGAAGGAATAAAATCAACCAAGGCAAGCTTGTGTCGTACGTGGCCCGAACTACGTTTGCTCTGATCTTTCATGCTGTATGAAAGTACGTAGGCATAGGATGCGATATCCTAGCGAGCAACCTTCCCCTCCTTTCCCGTAGGTAGGCGAACTACGTTGACTCTGATTTCTCGTTCCAGGCGAGAATACGTAGGCATAAAGTGCGATACTTTGCCGAGTCATTTTTATTTTCATTTTATTTTCTTTTTAACCCTTGACCTATAGTTTAGATAGAATAACAATCCATACCCGAAAACAAGCGTGGATCCCGTCGAGTACGACGGACGTGAGGGGTGCTAATACCTTCCCCTTGCGTAACCGACTCCCGAATCCAGGTTTTGGTTGCGACGACCATACCTTTCCCGTGTTGTGCGAGGTTTACTCTGAGCGTTTCCTTTCCCTCCCGTGGGATAAATAACGCACGGTGGCGACTCTTCTGTTCAGCCGGCGCCGATTTTCGCAGTAGCGATGGTTCTTATGCATTTGGGATCCAACGTCCCTTGAGAGAGTCAATCCTAGCGCTTGTTTTCCCGTCGAGGATTTTGTATGGAGTTATTGTATATTTCTAACCCTGTATTTTTCAGCTTTATATATATTGTTTATTATTGCTGTATTTGGGGTGTGACGGGTGTTCTGATATTGAGAGATAAGCCGGACCTGGGCTTGAGTGCACCTAGAATTAGAGTAGAAATTAGTGGGCGCCCGCTTGCTTTGCTTGCTTTGGTGTCCCATGAAATCTACACTCAGACGAGGTTCCTCTGGTTGGCCTCCTGCCCCTTCCTTTGGTTGGCGTGGGTTGCTGGTTAGTTGGATTGTCGACTCTGGGGACCGATCATTTGGAAGTTGGCTGAGTGAGGCCTCTTCAGGATTTGATGATGCCACTCCTTCTGGGAATCGTATCATCAACCCTGAAAGTCTGTGACGCCGACGACCGCATAGGATGCCGTACCTTGTGCCAGTTATAGGGCCACCTACCTGTGAGGGGATTCAGGGTTATGCAGGTAACTAAACCTCCAGACTACCGGTTGTTTCTTGATCAGAGATCCTGGTTATTTATGGAGAGTTATGAGGTCTGTCAGAGATCATGTGGAGACTTATTCTGAGGTCTGTCAGAGACCATTTGGAGATGTACTGTGAGGTCTGTCAGAGACCATTGGGAGATGTGTTATGAGGTCTGTCAGAGACCAGTTATAGATGGGATTTGAGGTCTATCAGAGACCAGTTCGAGTTATGGTTTGAGGTCTGTCAGAGACCAGTGTTGGAGTTCTATTTTAGGTCTATCTGAGACCAGGGTTTGATGACTTCTGGATGGTCTGTCTGAGACCTTTCTTGATTGGGTTTAGGCTATTCAGCTGCAGCTTTGGTCCCTGTTGAATGTTACTTGCATTGCATCCTTGCATATCCATTATCATTTGCATTTCACTAACGTGTGTCTGTGCTGCAGGTGCATTTGCATTTCCCTAGTTCTAGTGCCCAGACTTTTGAGTATTTGATCATGACTAGCCTACGGAGAACGGTTGCTTACAAATTGCCTACGCCTGATATTGTTCCTTTGCTTGGGTTGATCTCTCTTGCTGATGAGGGTGTTTGTAGGAGTTTCCGGATGAGTTATGGTAGATTACTGAGATTGGTGTGCAAACCTACAGAGGTAGAGTTAGATGGGCTGTATGCTTTGTTGCAATTCTACGACCCTGCTTTGAGGTGCTTTACGTTCTCTGATTTTATTATGGGACCAACTCTGGAGGAATACGCTGAGTATGTTGAGCTGCCCGTGCAGAACCAGGTTCCATTCATTCATTATAATGCCAAACCTAAGCCGGAGGAATTGGCCAAAGCCTTGCATGTGGATGCTTCTGAACTTGTGACTACTGTTTCCCGTGGAGTTCCAGGCTTCTCATTTCAGTTCTTGGTTGGTAAAGCCCAAGAGTACGCCAAGAGTGGGTGTTGGGTTGCTTTCAACGCTGTGTTGGCCTTGTGCATCTATGGCATAGTACTGTTCCCCAATATACCGGATTTTGTGGACTTCGATGCTTTCTACTTGTTTGCTGCTGGTAATCCTGTACCTACCTTACTCGGAGACCTATATCACTCACTGCACTACAAGAATGAGAAGGGAAGAGGGAAGAATGTTCATCTTTGTGTACCCTTGTTGAGTATATGGTTTGAGAGTCATCTTCCTAAGAGAGGATCTGCTGCAGAGACTACAGTTCCAGTTGGTTGGCCGGAGCGTTTGATGAGGTTATCGTCGGAAGATATGGAGTGGTTTGATAGAGACCTGTTGGGATCTGAGCTCATCTTTAGCTGTGCTGGTTACCCTAATGTCCCATTGATTGGAAGAAAAGGGTGTATCAACTACAACCCTTCTTTATTCATTCGCCAGTTCGGATATGCGCTGAAGAATCCACCTCAAGAGGAAGAAGTACAGGAATCTCTGTACTTCACCGGTGACGTGAAGGGGGAGTTATTAGCCAAGTTGCGACATGCTTGGACGCGTATTAACCGCAAAGGGAAGCCGTTGTTAGGAAAGAATGACTGTCAGGCCTATGCACCTTATAGAGCTTGGGTTCAGGAGAGGGCTAGTCAGTTGAAGATGCCATTCCCAAATGCACCAATCTTTGATCCTATTCCGGTAGAAGAGCCGACTACTGTTTCTAGGGAAGTCTATGAACAAGTTGTGAAAGAAAAAGAAGCCTTGATGAAGATTAACGAAGGGTTAGAGCAAGAGCTAGCCCAGGCACGCAGCGAGAAGAACAAAGCCGTATATGCTTTCCAACAACAGATTGAGCTGGTAAACAGGTTAGGAGCTGAGTTGACCGAGGAAAAGAAAAAGCGCGAACGTCTGGGGCAAGAGTTCAGAAGTTCCCATGACATGCTGGAAGCCAAAAAGAAAGCGCTCGACGCAGCACACCGAGAGATATCCTCTTGCAATAAGACTTGGAATGCTACTCTCACCAACAACAAGCAGAGGGAAGATAAGCTAAAGCAGCAAATTTCCGACCTCGAGGAGAAGTTGAAGTCTAGCATCAAGAAGTGTGAGGAAGAAGTGATGAACCGGTATAGTGTCCAGCATGCACTGAACAAGGCAATCAAATCCAGAGATGAAGCGGTATCTCAGAAGCGAAAGCTAGAAGATTGCTTCGGAGAAGCAACATGGGAAGAAACTGCTGAAGACGTACGCCGTGTCCTTAAGAAGAGAAACCAGCTTGTTGAAGGGCTGCTTGATCGACCAAGCCATCCGGAGACCAAGAAGTTGATAGAGGAGTACCAGACTTTTGGGAGGATCTGAGCATTCCATTATTTGTATGCTTTATTTGCATAGTGCTGACCATCACCAGGATTGTTGGTTGAGGTCATGCCTTCTTTGTACTCTCAGTGATATTGTACCCTGGGCTTATTGATTCTCTCTGTTATATATGAGGCTTTCTATGATTCAGCTCCGGTATTCTTATTGTCAATACTGTCACCGCACCGGCACTTTCGCACTAGAACTGGGGGAATGAACTTCCCTAATGCACAGACACATTGCATTGCATTCATATTCATATTGCATAACAGGTAATCTATGAATGGTGTCTTATCTCTTGCTTTGATCCAGGTACTTAACAGGATTCCAGATCAACATCCGCACCGCTATCCTACACGATCCAACTGTCGGAAAGTCATGGACCAGATTCAGAACGAGATGCAGGATGTACGCGAGAAGCTCGCCCTCTTCATGCAAACCATGGAGGCTATAGCAAAAGGGCAGGAGAACTTGCAGGCCATGGTCCAGCCTCTGTTGGCTCGCAACGCTGGTCATGGTAACGAAGATCATCAGTCTGTCCGGGTTGATACTGCTCATGGAGATGGCACTCCAACGCCAGTGGCTCCGCCTGTCGTCAATGTGAATGCTGCTAATGTCAACAACGCTACCACTGCTGTGAATGGTAACGTCGGAGTTGGAAATGAAACTGCTGTCCACAACGCTGGGCTGGGTGATGTCAATGTGGGAGATAATCTCGGAGGCAATGGCTTTGTCAACGCTGGGTTCGGATTTAACGATCAGGGGTTCGACAACACTGGCAAGTATGGCTTTAATGCTCAAGGCTTTGGGCAAGATGGTTATGGTATGGTCAATCAGGGCTACGGAGGTTTTGGAAACGGAAACGGTGCTGGATTTATGGCTGGTGGTCCTGCTGGAGGTGTTCAAGGGTATGGCAATAGAGGCCGAGTTCCGGGAATGAATCAGGTCAGAGCTGGACGTAATAATGCGTATGATGGATATGGGGCTGGAAACGGTATGTGGCAAGAGGATCAACAGGAAGACGCCTTCTCTGGAGGAGGCTTTGAAGGGCCGATGGATGATTCTCAAAAGATTAGAATGCTGGAAGAGCAAATGAAGGGAGTCCTAAACCAGAGTGCTGTGGGTCTGGACATGGCAACAATGGGCTTGGTACCTGGGCTGAGGGTGCCCATTAAATTCAAAGCGCCTGCGTTCGATAAGTACAAAGGAGATACATGCCCGAAGGTGCATGTACGAGCTTATTACAGAAAGATGTCAGCATACTCCACTGACGAAAGAATGCTCATGCATTTCTTTCAGGATAGTCTATCGGGTCCTTCCTTAGAGTGGTACATGGGGTTGGAGCCCACTGATATCAAGACTTGGAAGCAATTAGCAGAGGCGTTCGTAGCCCATTACAAATATAACAGCGACCTGGCGCCCAATCGGGTCCAGTTGGCCGGGCTTTCGCAGAAGAAGGGGGAGAGTTTTAAAGAATACGCGCAAAGGTGGCGCGATATGGCTGCCAGAGTTCGTCCTCCTGTGGAAGATAAAGAAATGAACGATATGTTTGTCGGCACATTCACCGGGCTGTTTCATGATATGTTGTTTCATACGTCTCTGGCAAGTTTTTCAGATCTGATTTTAATGGGTGAAAAGATTGAGCGGAACATTAAGCAAGGAAAGTTCCAAGTTGACGAGTCAGCTGCATCTGGCAGCAATAGGAAAGCTTATGGTGGGCGCCGTCAGGGCGAAGCTAGTGCTGTATTTGGAGGCCGAGGCCGAGGCCGAGGCAGGGGAAGAAATCAATATCGTCAGCAGCAGCAAGTGTCGAGTGTCACTATCCCTTATCAGCAACAACCAATCCAGCAACAACAACCGGTTCAGCAGCAGCCAATGCCACAGCAGCAGCAGCCTCAGCAGGGGGCACAGCAAGCTCAGAGAAGATTCCAGGGTAATAAGCCGAGAAGGGTGTTCGAGAAGCCTCCCTCTAACTATGCTGATTTATTGCAGACCTTGTTGGGATTGAATCTGGTGGAGAAAAGAACCTTGGCACCGATAACGGGAACTCCCCCGTTCGGCTATGATGCGAATAGGCGCTGCGAGTTTCATTCTGGGGCCCCGGGCCATGATATTGAAGGTTGTCATGCTTTTAAGCACGTTGTGCAAGATCTCTTGGACAACAAGTCTATCAACTTCGGAACGACCGGTGCGAATATAGTCCAGAAACCCATGCCTAATCATGGGGCGAATGCCGTGCTGACTGAGGAAGGTCTGAATCTGATTATGAATGTTGAGGATTTAAAGACGCCGCTGAGCGAAATAAAAAGCCGACTGTTGCAAGGAGGTGTTTACCCGGGTTGTAATGAGTACTGCTTAGATTGTTGGGCCCTGTCTGGGGGGTGTGAGGATCTGAAGAAAGGCATTCAGGCCTTGATTGATGAAGGTGTACTGCAGTTTGATAGAACAGCAACTGATGAGCCGGCAGGGGCAGTAGTGGATAATCGGAGTGATGTTGCCACAGTGACAATTCCTAGGAAGACGATCACCATTTCAGCACCAGCTCAGCGACCACCGATTACTATAACTAAAGCCGGGCCAATCCCGTATGAGAGCACGAAAGCGGTCCCATGGTCATATGGGCTAGAGGTGTATTGTGACGGGATTAAAATCGATGTTAACAAGCAGTCAGCGGAGGTTGTGGATAACGTTGTGGGCTCAGGAGGCATGACAAGAAGCGGCAGGATCTTTATATCTCCTGAAGTGGAAGCCGAAAGGATAGCGAAAGGAAAAGGGGAAAGCGGTTGAGAATGTTCCGGTTCAAGCAAATGAAAAAGAAGCAGCATCTAAGGATGTCGAAGAATTCATGCGCTTAATTCGGAAAAGTGATTATAGAATCGTGGAGCATCTGCAGCAAACGCCGTCCAAAATATCTATCCTGTCTTTGCTGTTGTGTTCGGAAGCTCACAGGAACGCTTTGCTGAAAGTCCTGGACACTTCTTTTGTACCACAGGATGTCTCCGTGAACCAGCTAGAAGGGGTATTGGCACACGTAAATGCAGGCCACAGTCTGGGCTTTACTGATTTCGATTTGACTCCGAAAGGAAGGGATCATAATATGGCATTACATGTATCTGTTGAGTGCAGAGGGTCGACAATGTCGCACGTATTGGTTGACACCGGGTCGTCTTTGAATGTGCTGCCTAAGAAGGCTATGATGAAGCTGGATGTTCGAGGAATTTTGTGCACACCAAGTGATTTGGTAGTCAGAGCGTTTGACGGCACGCGGAGAACAGTCTTCGGATCGATCACCTTGCCCCTGCAAGTGGGGCCGGAAGTGTTTGCCACGGAGTTTTATATCATGGATATACAGCCTGCGTACAGCTGCTTGCTGGGAAGACCTTGGATTCACGGTGCAGGGGCAGTTACGTCTACCCTGCATCAGAAGTTAAAGTATATGGTCGGAGACAGTGTAGTCACCGTGTGCGGAGAAGAAGACATCCTGGTCAGCCATCTTTCTTCGTTCAAATATGTGGAAGTCGACGGGGAGATCCACGAGACGCCATGCCAGGCGTTCGAAGGTTTGCGCATAAAGGACAAGAGTCCCGGGCCAAGCAAAGTGCCAGAGATAGCTGTCTCATCGTACAAAGAAGCTCAAGCGCTAGTGAAGGCAGGAGAAGCCAAGGGCTGGGGCAAAGTATTGGACATTCCGGTGAAAATGGACCGGTTCGGACTGGGGTACCGACCGTCGTCATCAACTCCTTCTGTGGGGGCCCCGCATTTCAGAAAGTCAATCACCATCTCTGCCAGTGGAGTATGCCATGAATCTGTCAATGCTGCTTCAGAATCCGAGGAAGGGGACAGCGACTGTGATATGGATGCCTGGATTCAGCCAAGCACGCCAGGACAAGGACTGTGCAACTGGTCCATTCAGGAGCTTGTTCCTGTGACCTTTAAACAGTAATGCTTTGCTTTATTAATTGTTGAATAATCTGATGTCTTGCCCGGGGCATCAGGATTTGCTTAGGGCTGTGTTGTTATAAACATTGCTTTGTTAATCATTAAATAAATGGCGTTTTTTTCATGTGTAAATACTGTAATCCTTGTTTTTCTTGTTTTGTATTTTTTCAATAAAACGGCAACGTGGTTATCCGCTTTATACGCATTTTGAAGCACTTAACCCTTTCTTTTGCAGGATAACATTTTCAGATGACATCCTTGAGCCACCTATGACTCGTCCCGACTTCGAGCACCCGGTATTCCAGACCGAAGAAGAGGTTGTCGAAGATAGCGACGTTCCTGAAGAACTGTCTTGGTTGGTGAAGCAAGAGGAAAGAGCCATTCTGCCTCACGACGAGGTGATCGAGATTATCAATTTGGGGTCGGAAGGGGTTGAGAAGAACATTCGTATCGGAGCTGCACTGCAGAGTGATATCAAGCGAAAACTGGTTGAAATGCTCCGAGAGTATAATGATGTATTCGCTTGGTCGTATCAAGATATGCCAGGGCTCGATACTGATATGGTTGTGCATCGCCTGCCACTGAAAGAAGACTGTCCGCCTGTCAAACAAAAACTTCGCAGGACTCGCCCAGATATGGCAATGAAGATCAAAGATGAGGTTCAGAAACAGTGGGACGCTGGTTTCCTGGCTGTGACGAAGTATCCCTCCTGGGTTGCCAACATCGTACCAGTGCCAAAGAAAGATGGCAAGGTGCGAATGTGCGTGGATTACAGAGATTTGAATAAAGCAAGCCCAAAAGACGATTTTCCACTTCCTCATATTGACGTATTAGTTGATAATACCGCTCAATACTCCGTATTCTCCTTCATGGATGGCTTTTCAGGCTATAATCAAATTAAAATGGCGCCAGAGGATATGGAGAAGACTACTTTCATAACGCCTTGGGGAACATTTTGCTATAAAGTGATGCCCTTTGGTTTGAAAAATGCTGGGGCAACATATCAGCGTGCGATGACGACTCTCTTTCATGACATGATGCATAAAGAGATTGAAGTTTATGTTGACGATATGATTGCCAAATCCCAGACGGAGGAAGAGCATCTGGTGAATCTGTTGAAGTTGTTTAAAAGGCTTAGGAAGTTCAGGCTGAGGCTGAACCCTAACAAATGCACCTTCGGGGTGAGATCGGGTAAGCTCCTGGGGTTCATAGTAAGCGAAAGAGGAATAGAGGTCGATCCTGCTAAAATAAAAGCGATTCAAGAAATGCCGACGCCTAAAACAGAGAAAGAGGTGCGCGGGTTTTTGGGGAGATTGAACTACATTGCCCGGTTCATATCTCACCTAACTGCCACGTGTGAACCATTATTCAAGTTGCTAAAGAAAGATCAAGCTGTGACATGGAACGAAAATTGTCAAAAGGCGTTCGACAAAATAAAGAAGTACTTGCAGGAGCCTCCTATTTTGATACCCCCGGTGGCAGGGAAACCCTTGATAATGTATTTAACGGTTCTTGAGGGAAGCATGGGTTGCGTTCTCGGTCAACACGACGAGACGGGGAGAAAAGAGCATGCGATCTATTATCTGAGTAAGAAATTTACAGACTGCGAATCTCGATACTCAATGCTGGAGAAAACTTGCTGCGCGCTAGCCTGGGCCGCCAAGCGTTTGAGGCAGTACATGCTGAATCATACAACCATGCTCATCTCGAAGATGGATCCAATCAAATATATATTTGAAAAGCAGGCGTTGTCAGGTAGAATTGCCCGGTGGCAGATGATCTTGACTGAGTACGATATTCAATACGTCTCGCAAAAGGCGATAAAGGGGAGTGTGTTGTCTGAATATCTGGCGGGGCAGCCTATTGAAGAGTATCAATCGATGAGATTTGACTTTCCTGACGAGGATATCATGTACCTCAAGATGAAAGATTGCGAAGAGCCGTTACCAGACGAAGGACCAGAGCCGGGGTCCAAATGGCAGATGATATTTGATGGAGCTGTGAATGCTTACGGGAGCGGAATAGGGGCAATTATCACTACGCCACACGGGTCGCACATCCCGTTTACTGCCCGATTGACCTTTGCCGTTACCAACAATGAGGCCGAATACGAAGCTTGTATAATGGGGCTTGAAGAAGCCATTGATTTGCGGATCAAACATTTAGACGTATACGGAGACTCAGCTCTGGTGGTGAATCAGATCAAAGGGGAATGGGAGACACGGCAGCCTAATTTGATACATTATATGAATTATGCAAGGAGATTGTTGCCTTTCTTCGACAAAGTTGAATTGCATCACGTGCCACGGGCAGAAAATCAAATGGCTGACGCCCTTGCCACCTTGTCTTCCATGTACAAGGTCAACTTCTGGAACGAAGCTCCCCAGATCACTATCTCTCGGTTAGACAGGCCAGCTTATGTATTTGCTATTGATGAAGCGTCTGATGGCAAACCGTGGTATTTTGATATCCTTAATTTCCTGAAGAATAAAGAGTATCCGGCTGGGGCATCCAGTCAAGATCAGAAGACTCTCAGGAGATTAGCGGGTAATTTCTATTTGAACCCGGATGGCGTCTTGTACAGAAGAAACCACGACTTGGTGTTGTTGCGTTGTGTAGACGAGAAAGAGGCAAAGCTTCTTATGGAGGAAATTCACGAAGGTGCCTTTGGTACGCATGCTGGTGGGCATGCTATGACGAGAAAACTGCTGCGGGCAGGTTATTTTTGGCTGACGATGGAAACTGATTGTTTCAAATTTGCAAGAAAGTGCCACAAGTGCCAAATTTATGCTGACAAAATACATGTACCTCCGAGTCCTCTGAATGTGATGTCATCTCCATGGCCATTCTCAATGTGGGGAATCGATATGATTGGAAAGATTGAGCCGACGGCTTCTAACGGGCATCGATTCATCCTCGTAGCAATCGATTATTTCACCAAGTGGGTGGAAGCAGCGTCTTACGCAAATGTAACGAAGCAAGTGGTGGCTAGATTCATCAAGAGAGATATCATTTGCCGATACGGGATTCCCGAGCGGATAATCACGGATAATGGTTCTAATCTGAACAACAAAATGATGAAGGAGCTCTGTCAGAATTTCAAGATCGAACATCACAACTCCTCCCCTTACCGACCCAAGATGAATGGCGCTGTCGAAGCGGCCAATAAGAATATCAAGAAGATCGTCCAGAAAATGGTGGTGACGTATAAGGATTGGCACGAGATGCTACCTTTCGCTCTGCACGGTTATCGTACGACGGTACGCACATCAACCGGGGCAACTCCGTTCTCGTTGGTATACGGAATGGAAGCGGTGTTACCATTGGAGGTGGAGATCCCTTCTCTGAGGGTATTGCGAGACGTTCAGCTGGACGAGGCAGAATGGGTAACGAATAGATTGAACCAACTGAGTTTGATGGATGAGAAGAGGCTAGCTTCTCTGGCATACGGTCGTTTGTATCAAAGACGAATGAAGAAAGCGTACGACAAGAAGATACTTCCGCGGAGCTTTCAGACGGGCGACCTTGTGTTGAAAAGGATTCTCCCACCGCAAGCAGATCACAGGGGCAAGTGGACCCCCAATTACGAAGGGCCATACGTTGTCAGTAAGGTCTTTTCAGGAGGAGCTTTATTGTTGTCCACCATGGACGGGGAAGACTTTGCATCACCTGTGAATTCGGACGCAGTTAAAAAATACTTTGCTTAAAATAGACCCGCTGGACAGAAAAAAGAGAGTCCAGGCAAAAATGGGGCATCCTGGCGAACCAAAAACAGAATGAAAGGTTCGGGCAAAAGTTAGGGATAAAATTGAAAAAATGTACACCCGCGAAGTTGAAAACCTACACTGGGCGGCTTCGGCAAAAAGGGGTATCCCGGTGAACTGAAAACCCGTAAAGGGCGGTTCACGCAAAAGTTAGGGATGAGAAAAGCAAATGACTGCGGTCCGAATTCGAATTCAATGAGCATCAATGCGGGAGAATATGTTTGAGGAATTAGTTATCGGATACAACCTCTTCAGAAGACGGATACAGGGAAAGCATTAGAGTCGGACGAGTCATGGGAGGATCAGTTCGTGGTGTTCATCTGCAATCAGTTGCCGACATGTGTACAAAATTTAATTTGTCAATATTTATGCTTCTTGTGAATACTTGCATACTTGTATATTTGCTTTGCGTAGCTTCCTCTTTTCAGGAGTTACATCCCGTGTACAAAAACTCCGCCCATTCAGGGGCCCAATCAATGAAAATGTGTTATTCAGTACTTGATGCCTGTTCTTTACTGTTTTGCGCATGATAAAACGCCTAAGTTTATCGAAACTAGCATGAGTATAACATCACTGGCCCTTGCCAACAATTGTTAAAGCTTTGAATTAACTGAGTGTAACGTCACTAACCTGAATTGATTTGGATTGCATAGGCTTGTCGTGTCTTGTTTGTGTTGTTGCAGGTTTCATAACCGTACGAGGAAGGTGATCAAAAGATTGCAATAGTGAAAGGCTTGATCCCCACGCAGGTCATGCATGTTCTTCCTGAAGAAGGATAGAATTTTCCAGCTAGCTGTAGCTTATCCAAAGGACGTGCTCCAGAGAAGTTACTCGTCCTCCGCAGAGTTTGGTGATTCCGGGATCGTAAGGCTGTATTCAGACAGGTTCGTCTCCCCCCGTAGGGTCAAGCACTTTCCCCCGGTGGAGTCAGTAAATTTTCCCCAAGAGAATCCAGCCATCCCCGGCGGAGTTCTCTTTTCAGTAAATGTTCTTTCCTTCCAGTGGAATTCGAAGGTCAAGGCTCTCCGACGCAGAGTCGATGGTGGGTCCTGTCATTTATTTTGGCAGGAATACTGGTGATATCGGTTCATGTTCCAGCAGAAAGATCAATCATACCAGGTGCATCTGCTATTCCCCAGCAGAGTTATTATTCCCCAGCAGGGGGTTACTTCAACAAGACGTGTGGTTTGAGTTCCCAACTTCCCTACAGGGTCGGCTTCATCATACCGGCATTTATTTTGCCGGAATAATTTTGTAGCATCAGGCTATCCCCGGCGAGTCGACGTTATCCTTCCAGCATTTATTTTGCTGAAGCAGTTTCTGTACTCTAGTAGTCCAGGTGGAGAGAGCTCTTGCTCAAATAAATTACCAAACAGTCAAGGTCTCGGCAGGAGATATTCAATGACAATGTCAGTTTCGGCGGTATTCCCCACAGAGTTATCGTGATAAAACTCTCTTTGTCTCCAGCAAAGTCATTTATGCAAATGCATCTTATCTTCCCCAGCCAGAGTGGCCAGGATAAGAATCTCCTTATTCCCAAGCAGAGTTTGTTTGTCATCAACGAGTCGCATGAATCAGAATTTCGAAGCGGGTGTCCGATAGTTGGTTTTCAGACATCCCCAGTAGAGTCCGCCTCAAAGTCGCTGTCACGTCAGTGCTAAGAAGTTTATGGGTGAGGATTATTGAAGAACTAAGTCCTGACGTGGACCATTTACTCCTAGAATGACGGGGTCTCTTCAGAAGTGGGCGTCCTAACGTGGACAGGTTTGTGTTACCAGATTGGTAAGATGTGTTAATCCTGACGCGGATAGATTCGGTCTTTTGAAATTTGGAGAAAGGGAGGTTATGACGTTGACAAAAGATTGGTTACTCTTCGTGTTGGTATCCTGACGTGGATCACTTTGTTTTCGGCAGATATCTTTATTTGTAATGGTGAAATGTGCGTCCTGACGTGGACAAGTTTGTAGTTCTTTGTAATGACAAGGTACAAGAATCCTGACGTGGACAAATTTATCCTTCTTCGTGTTGTTGGCAAGGTGTAAGTCCTAACGTGGATATGTCCCCAGCAAGTCGAAGACGTGTGAGTCCTAGCGTGGACAAGTCTTATTTCCTCAGTGAGTCGAGGACGCCGGAGTCCTTACGTGGACAAATCAAGACGAGATCAGTGTCCTAACGCGGACAGATCAAAGAGATTATCATTCCTAACGTGGAAAGACGGAGGTTCCTAACGTGGACGATGTAGTCCTTACGCGGACGTACCAGAAGAAGTTTCCTTATGTGGAAATGACAGTATTCCTAACGTGGAAAGAGAAAGTCCTTACGTGGACAGATTAAGATGGTCCTTACGTGGAAAGACGAGTTTATTCCTTACGGGGAAAGGTTGAGTCCTCACGCGGACAAATCAGAAAGAAGTTGGTATTCCTTACGTGGAAAGATCAGAGTCCTTATGTGGGCATATCAAGAGCATTCCTTACGTGGAAGAAAGATGGTTTCCTTACGTGGAAAGACGAGTTTATTCCTTACGTGGAAAGATCAGAGTCCTTACGTGGACATATCAAGATTGATTCCTGACGTGGAAAGAAATGGATTATTCCTGACGTGGAAAGAGAGTTTAGTCCTGACGCGGACAGATCGAAGAGGTATGCCTAACATAGTAGAAGAAGTTTATTCCTTACGCGGAGACATTGGAGTCCTGACGTGGACAAGTTCAGAAATGGTTGTATTCCTTACGTGGAAAGGTTGGAGTCCTGACGGGGACATGGCAAGTGGTATTGGAGTCCTTACATGGATAGATTGATGTAGTTTTCCTAACGCGGAAAGAAGATTGTTTCCTGACGTGGAAAGATGAAAGGGTTAGTCCTGACGTGGACAGACGCAGAAAAATGATTCCTAATGTGGACAGGTGTTACTCCTAACGTGGAAGAGTGTTATTCCTAACGTGGACGATTCAGCTTATTGAAATGCAGGTGAATTATCCCCAGCGGAGTTGCTGCGATTTTTCTGGGTTGACAGTAAGTGGAGTCCTAACGTGGACCAATTCTAGTTGAGATTTCTTCGTATCGACGACAGACAGAGTCCTAGCGGGGGCAAGCAAGCAATCTGTTATGACAGAATCCTCTTCAGAACGATGAAGACAATCCCCAGCACGGTCGTGCGAGATCAGTGGGTTACTCTAACAGTCAGATTCAGCTGATGAATGTCATTCCTCAAGCAGGAGCGTAGTTTATTTCTGTGGTTGGCAAATTTCTGGTTTCACTAGTATTCAACCGTCTCGTACCGCGAATGTCTGAAGGCTCCGGGCTTCATCCAATCGGGTCCAAGTCGCTTGAATAGGGGCAGCTGTTGCACCCTAAAATTTGCTCAACCATATTCATGTGGTTCATGGTTCATTGTCACTAGCATTTGCATATAGAGTCATGTACATAGACTAACCATCTGCATAGCATAAGCATAGCCAGTCATTCAACAGGGGACCAATCATTATTTTCATCTCTAGAGGCCTAGCAAGAGGTTATTATCCCAATTCAATCTCATTCAAGTCATCAGGAAAGAATTTGAAAGCAAAGAGTTCAGCAGATCAAGCCTTGAGTCCATCTCCTAGCTGAGGGTGTTTGAGGATCAATAAGAGGGTTATGAGCTATGAAATGAAGACATGGAGGGGATCTAGACACCTTGAGAGACTTATAAAGTCATTTGGAGAAGAAAACAAGTTATTGATGAAGGCACAAGAGCTATAGTTGAAGACAGTCAACTAGGGTTTCACCTGGGTCAACCCTAGGTCAACCCTAGGTCAGTTGACTGGTTTAAAAGAGCATTCAAGGCTATTGGAGAGATGTGGGGATCAATATTGGACATGGAGAATAAAGATATGGAGATATGACAAGGAGAATTCAAGAAAAATCAAGGAGAAGAGGAGTTACTAAATTAGGGTTTCTCTGTAAAATCCCCTAGTTTAGGTCAAATTTCCAAGCAAGATAAGTCAAAATGCTAGCTTCAAATGGCTTCTTGGCCAACATGAAACTTGTAGAGGATCTCAAGACCTTTAATTTGAGTGGTGGAAGACCTCAAGGAGATTTATAGAACTCAAGTTATGGTCCTTACAAGTTACAGGTCATCTGGGGTGTCTGAATTTTTGTCTGTGAAAGTGACTTGACTTCCAAGCTAGTTTTGCCCCTCAAGGAGATTTCAAATGAATTCTTGGTCAACATAAGAGTTGTTCCTCATTGTCTTAGCTTTCTAGAATGGTATGGCATGCCTTCATATGATGTGTGGAACTCAACTTATGGTCTTGGCAAGCAAAGGGTATTTTGGGCATTTGTGAATTACAGGTCATTTTAACCTATACCCAAAACTCATACAAGGAGGCTTCAAATGGAAAAACTTACAACATCAAACTTGCTCCAAATGGGATTTTAAGTCAAGAAAGAAGACCATGTAAGTTTGGAAATGCTTGTAACTCATGCTTGTAGAAATGACCTAAAAAAGGCATAAATTTAATACATGAAATGTCCATTTTTGGGAATTTTATACTACATGATCAAAATGGGGCAAGTGACATATCATTTTGACTAGAAAGCATATTTTGTGATCATTGGCATTATTAGATTTTGGATTTGAGGTCATAATTTGGGACTTGCCATGGATTGCTTATAATTCAAGTTACATATCCAACTCACATAAGGGATTAACACACAAGCTTGCAAGGCTTTTCAACATGTTCAAAATACCATTTGGGGAGATTTTCAATTAATAATCATGGGCTGTAACAAGGAGAACTTGGAATGAACTATGCATAGCATGAAATGAAAAAGTCATGACATGAGAAACTCAATTTCTCATAAGAAGAGTCCAGTTGGTTCTAGATGATTCTAACATCATCTATATATGGATTGGAGTGTGCTCAGATGCAAGGGTTAGAGAGAATTGCTGCAGAAAGAGAGATTGAAATCCAAGTTCCTCCATAGCAAGTCATTCTCCAATTTCTCATTTCTTCTCCATTCTGTTCAATTTCTTGATCTGGTTCAGTTCTATCATCATCATTGAAGGTGTGGCAATCAAAATCAGAGGGAATTCAAGGCCAAATCGTGTTCTGTACCTTGAGTTTGGCAGCTTGCAGCTTCAGATCCATTTCCAAGATTCAGAGCTTTTCAACCTTCCTTTTTGCATACAGAAGCTAGAAGATGGATCACTGAATGATTCTGGAGGAATTCAGGCATTGATTTGAAGAATTCTACCATCTGTGCATCTCATTTCACCAGGTTTGTAAATTTCTTCGTGCACCTTAATCTAAGTAGAATTGATTAGAATTAGTAGGTTAGAACGGTTAGAAATCATTAGGGGAAGCTTTCTGGAAAGTTAGAGATGATTTGGTGATGATTTTGTTAGAGGTGCCATTTCTGTGTGGACCAAGAACTCCCTCGATATTGAATGATAATCTTAGTTCTTTAGGGGGAAATGATCTAGGTGAAGAGAGGAACATGCCTGTGCCTTTAATTTTGAAGATAGTGAGAATCAGTTCTTGATCTTTTCTTGGAGGTAGCTATCGGATTTAGGGTTAGAGGAGATTTCAGTTAGTTGTGACACCATGGTTGGATTCCTGGTAAGTTTTGGAGCGGATTTGATTTTTATATGTTGACGTTTCATGGAGAATCGAGGGAGTTAGGGTTTGAAGCAGGTGGAGTGTTCATCCATGGAGTTCCCTCCAAGCCCTGAACCAAGGAGGAAGATGATATTTTCACCCTCAGATCACCTTTTGACCAGTTGACTGACTTTGGATCCAACGGCTGATGTTTAAACTTCGTTTGTGAGGGAAAGCTGAGCTAAGACCAAACGCGGCGTTTCACTAATTGGGGGGTTGGGCTCAGAGCGCTATCCACACCCCCCATGTTATCAGGCCCAATTCTCTGAACGTGCTTTTCTGCTTTTCTCACCCCCTCCTTCATTTCATTTCTTTTTATTTTCTTATTTCATTTCATTATTTTACCAATCTTCTAAAATCCATAATAAATTCATAAAAAATGCTTTTTAATCCATTCTTTTTACCATATTCTCATTAACATGTCTAGAACATTATAGGAAAATAAAATTTCATTTTTAGTTTTATTTCATATTTTTTTCATATTTTCTAAATAAATAGCATATTAAATATATTCATTTCATGCATCATTTTTATGATTTTTGTTCTCTCACATGCTTTAATATTTTTTGATCATTCTTTTCATATTGTTTAGATGAGATGTTAAGCTTGTAGAAATATTTTATTTCCCATTTTTAGGAGTTACTTTTAGGTGATTAATAGATGCTTGAATATCATGAATAAAACTAGGGTTTTTAGGTAACAACTTAGGAAGTTCAATTTTCTCCCTTAGGACTTAGGGTTTGAATAGATTAGTTATGGGACTATAGGGGCTATGGGTAGCTATTAGATCCCTTAGAGAAAATTAGGATTCCCCTACTGATATTATTACTGTCTGTATATCTGCTGTCTGGTGTGGTGTGCCCTCTGGGAATTGTTGATTGTTTGATTGGGTATTGGGTTTGTCTGGGGCCCTGGGGAAGCTGAAGATTTGTGGAGATGAAGCCATTGAAGAGTCAAAGATTGAAGATCAACTGCCAGAGTTGAGGATGAGTTTCTTGCTATCAGTTGCTGAGGAGACTAGGGTTTAGGAGCTAGGCAGAGCTCTAGATTAGAATGATTGTTTCTCAAACATGGATTGCCTTGTCTGCATCCATTCTTCTCTGTGATTCAGAGTCTCTCTAAGGCACTCACCCCCTTCCTTTGGAAGGCTTGGTGATGGTGTCTATGAGATAGAACTCTTGAGAGAAACTGTCTCTTGTGTTAGAAGCAGTCTGTTCACCACCTTTGGTAGTCAACTGATTGCTTAACACCCAATTCACTCTTGTGACTAATCCCTCATCCTGGAGCTTTGAGCTTGAAGAAAAGCCATTGCAGATGGAAGACTGATGATCAAAACCCTTGCCTGAAGGTCATGAAGATGGAGATTGATGCTTGTTGAAGCCTGTAGCTGATTGGAGGTTGCTTGAAGCCAGTTGTTGATTCAGAGCTGCTGAAGCTGTTTATTCTTTTGCTGTATTTCATTGCTGATGTATTGATTGGTTTTCTGGACTGTATTGTTTGCTGTTTACCCTGCTGGGTTGAAAGTGAAGCCTGTTCACTTTCGCCTATTGTTTTCTAGGTTCGAGGTTGAGTGGGACTCCCTTGCCTCGCTTGTGCTGCTGCATCCATGCATTTTACTGCTTTGCTGTATATATCTGATATTGTTTCTGTTTCTGCCTATCCCGTAGGATCTCTGTTTCTCTCTGCGCAAGAGAGGAGCATGATAGACACTAGGTCTTAACCCATGCATGATAACATTAGGATAGTTTGATTCCCTTCGCAACCGTAGGTTAGAGTTCTGTCTCTTTCTTTCTCAAAACAAACAGAAAAACACATAAAGATTTCAAACACAATAAAAGACACTTCTTTCGTAAAAGAATGTGAACTCATCAAAACGTCATTTTTGTCCGCTGGGACTGTTGATCAGAAAACCTTTTTCAGAAGGAATAAAATCAACCAAGGCAAGCTTGTGTCGTACGTGGCCCGAACTACGTTTGCTCTGATCTTTCATGCTGTATGAAAGTACGTAGGCATAGGATGCGATATCCTAGCGAGCAACCTTCCCCTCCTTTCCCGTAGGTAGGCGAACTACGTTGACTCTGATTTCTCGTTCCAGGCGAGAATACGTAGGCATAAAGTGCGATACTTTGCCGAGTCATTTTTATTTTCATTTTATTTTCTTTTTAACCCTTGACCTATAGTTTAGATAGAATAACAATCCATACCCGAAAACAAGCGTGGATCCCGTCGAGTACGACGGACGTGAGGGGTGCTAATACCTTCCCCTTGCGTAACCGACTCCCGAATCCAGGTTTTGGTTGCGACGACCATACCTTTCCCGTGTTGTGCGAGGTTTACTCTGAGCGTTTCCTTTCCCTCCCGTGGGATAAATAACGCACGGTGGCGACTCTTCTGTTCAGCCGGCGCCGATTTTCGCAGTAGCGACAAGTGGCACCTCGAACTCAATTGTTTAGTATCTTACTTTTAGATGTCGAATCATTATCTTTTGATACATGATCGACATCTATTTTAACTTTACTTTCACAACCATCATATACATGGACTAGAATTCAAGTTCTAAAATAAAGAAAACTTAGATTTCTCGAAATTGCAAATGAATAACTTAATAGAGGTTAGACATGAGATGGACTTTCATAACCACATGTCCCTAAACATCTACTCCCTCATGGTGAGATGGACAACAACAATAAACAAATTAAAGGAAATTACAAGAATAATAGATAAAAGGTAAAGAAATAACAAACAACTAACTAAAATAAAGATGAAGGCGAGATTAAGATAAACATACTGGAAATTACAAAGGATTGATAATAACTTAAGCTAAGAACAAATAAACAATAATTGTTTAAAGTGGTAGAGTGATAGATGATGGATCCTCCCTAAGTGTCACCCTTAGATGTCTCCCCCTTTTTGCTTGATGCATAAGCCTATTTTTATACTAATCCAAGCCATAAGTAACTCATAACTAACACTAATTTTGAGCATAATTTTCACTTAACACTAATAAATAAAGAAACGGAGGTTTAGGATGCTAAAGGGTAACAAAAAGTTATGAAATGATCAAAGTTTTGTATTTGCCTAAGTGTTGACACGGGTAATTTCAAGGAACACGGGCTAGCCATGTCATGCTCAGGTTTGGTATATGGAGGGAATTCGAGGGCCTAACACGACCAGTGTCATGGAACACAGCCAGACCGTGTTGTCCTCTAAATTTTTGCATGGGAAGTGTCCTGATTTCTGCGATCTTGGGACTTTTTTACTCTAGTTTGCTTCATCAACCTCTTACTTCCTAAAACAAAGAAAGGAAACAAAAATGCATAAACCTGAACTAAAAATGACAAAAATACACAAGAAATAGAAGGTAAAACACACAAGAAACATGATAATTTTACCGCTTATCAAATACCCCCAAACATAAACTATTGTTTGTACTCAAGCAACAAGCATGCTTATAAAGTTTTGGATCAAACGATTTTTTTTATTCTTAAAAATAAAAAGATGATACTTGTCAATACTCATACGTGGTCCATCACTCCGAGTGGCTAAGACTCAAGTTCCCCCGTACTCACCAACACTAAGGGCATTACTGGAACACAAAACCATAAAACAGATATAGTCAATAGTTTCCTACTCTTGTCACATCTCTAGCTATGCTTTCGACTTAAGTATCTTTTCTATTTCCTTCCCCTTTTGTTTTAACAATCAATTTAAGACAATTTTAATTCTTATAATCATCACACACACAAAATCTATTGAGAAAATTTTGTTTAGACACCAAATACGCAACAATTTCTATCTTTATTTACCGATGAAATTACACGCTTTTGTGTGCTTATTTATTGTCCACTTTGGGACGAAGTTTGGGGTTCATCCATTGTTGGGCTGAATAACCAGGTGATGGTTGTCAGAACAAGATTTGTTCTTGATATATTCTCTTTTAGTTTTGATGATAACAAAAGTATTAAAATAACAATGGTTTATTTGATATGAGTTTTATTTATGCAGGTTCTTGTACATAAATAATCAGAATCTATTTTACTTAGACACACTTGGAGTTGCTTCATTGCTAGCTTCTGGTAGTAGAGTTGGAAGAACAATTGCTAGTGTGGTTTGACGAAGACTCTAAACTGAAGGCCTCAGCATTCAGACGAGTTTTTACACTTAGTAATTGTATATCAGCATCTGGTACCATTCATAGTTGGTGATAAGGTTGTGGATTATCCATACTACTGAAAGTAAGCTATATTATTTTAACAGCCTGTCAGCTCGAGTCTACAATATTGCAAGGCTCAAGAAAAGCTGGAACGTTCTATGGATGTCTACTACCAACGACTCTATTAGTATAGAACCTCTTGAAGACTCGAAGGTTAAACATGTTACACATTAGATTCAGAATCTGTTGTGCATCCATCTTTAACGCCTCTTGTACTATGGAGAAAAATCAAAGACACTTGATCAAGTCACCTTCTCAACGGCTAGTTTTTGGAAAGACTATATATATGACTGAAGATTCAAATTTGAATTTTAACAAGGATTCTTTCGTTGAAGGAGTAACAAGACCAAGCAATTATCAACTCTATGTAATATATCGATTTTATGTTTTAGGTTGTAATTATAAAAGCCTTAAGATTTCTTAACCCTGTATATATTAGAAATCTTAAGTGCTTTAGGTCTTTGTTATGGTGATATCCCATACCTCTAATGCTTGCATCATGTACACCTTGTTCTCTATTCTACCGAGCCTTCAGTAGTTTAGATTAAGTCTCCTGCTATGTGCTTGAGAAAAAAGTCTTATCTCATTGGGATTCAAGCAACAAGTCTTGAGCCAAGATGATTAAGCTACGTAAGTCTAATTTCTTAAGTGCTTGAGATGTGAAAGTCTTCTTCAACTAGTTTGATTGAGCAAGTGGGGAAGTCTCTATTTGAGGAGCAAGAGCAAGAAGTCTCGAGTGTAACTTGAGAAAGGAAAGTCTGAGTCTGAATGTCCAAAAGAGTAGGTGGCTCGGCCAGAGGATGTGACCAAAGGAAGTCTTAGACATATGCTTTAAGCAAAGGGAAATCTCAACTAGAAGACAGATGAGCAAGCGGCTCAGTCAGATGGTGTGAACAAAGGTTAAGTCTTAGACATGAGCTCTAAGAAAGGGAAGTCTCAGACAATTGGCCTGAGCAGTTGTAAAAGTCTTATGCAGAAGCATAAGCGATTGTAATCATAAAGTGGTTATAATGAAAATCTCTTGCAAGGCAAGGGGACTGGACTACTCTCAGTTAGGGAAGGAACCAATATTAATCTTTTGTGTCTTCTACAGTTATTTTATTTACTTCTTTGTATCCGCTGCCAAACGAATTAACTCAGAATCTGAATATCAGTTCTAATTCTGAAACTCTGATCATAATCTAAATAATAAGAAATTGTGAAACATAATTCAACCCCCTTCTTGTGTACTTTTCACACCTCCAATTGGTATTAGAGCATGGTTTGTGCTTAACACTTAACAATGGTGCAGATATTGATCCAATAAGAAAAGTATATTTCTTCTTCAAGAAGGAATCAAGTCCCACATGAAAAATATCATATAGATTTCCTAACATATTCAAATGGGTGATTCCATTGAATTTAAATGATGGAAAATCTAAACATATTTTTAACTCATTAGACTTAATAAAAGGTTGTTGAAGGTCTACTGAATATGCTTGAAAAAGGTATTACTATAGAGGTTGATGGTGTTAAAGATGATCATCTTGAAAATCTCTTTCACCAACTCAGAAGATGCATATTGAATATCTTCAAAGGTAGTTGCATTCTGGTAGATGCATTATCTCACTTCTGAGTATATCAATATCATTGATATGTCTGATGCTTGGTTTATCTTTGAAGTCTTGTGCTTGGGTTTGTGGAGATCAATTTTTGAAGCTTGAAGTAGTTACAGTTCATCTAATCTTTTCAAGCAAATTCTGAGAAGATTGTTCCTTGAATTATATTTAACGTCACATTTTTTTATGTTTACATCTTGAATCTGCTGTGTTATGAAGGTTTTTCTTGCAGTCTTCAAAGGAAAGAAATGAAGATTGGATGATGAAAAAATAATCAGCATATCACCTTCTCCTTTTAGCTTAAGTTCTTTGGAGTGACTAATGATGAGAAACTTAGGTTTCTTGTCAGAAGGACTTCCATACTGGCTGAACGGATTGTGATATCTATTGATAGAAGAGTAACTTCAAGAGCTTCTGAAATAATTTATTTCAAATGATTTCCCAAATCTGGAAAAAAGAAGAAAATTCTACCAGAACCTAATATCAGATGCTCTTCAATGTTTAATTGTTTGAAGCTGATATTAGTGCATGATACAGATGAAAAGAAGCATATGTGTTCTTAAATAAATAAAAAATCAACTATTGAAAAGCAAGAGATGTTCTTAAAGCTATCTTGTTTCAAAATATTTGATTATGTGGATTTTTCTCTTTAAGGTGATATCTTAAGAAACTTCATTGCTTCTTGGTTAAGGACCATCATGGAAGTTGTTTTAAAAAGACATTTCTATGAGAAATCTTCAACTTCTCTTTGAGCTTTGTTAGCCATACTAAGACATTACTCTGATCGGCTTTATGTCAATCTCTGATAGCTAACACCATATGGTTCTGAGCTTGTCAATGATTTCAAAGTCATAAGATTTAATCCAAAATAATGAGATTATTGACATTGCTTAGAACAAGATTTTGTTCCTATTATATCTCATTATAGACTCATACTTTGGAGTGACTTATAATCTGCTGTTAGATTGAGATGTAAGGCATAAAAGAGTATGTTAGTACTTACATGTATGATCTTATAGAAATATGAGTATCATAATGTATCTGCTACAAATATCAAGGAAAGAAGTAGAGGCATCTTCCATAAGGTTGTTTACAAAATTGATTGGAAGAAGAGCCAACAGCCTAGATTCAAGTACTGGTGGTACTGAATTTGGTGAGAGTATTGGAATCAGTGGTTAGACAGCCATTGAATCAAAATCTACTCAAAGTTATGTTCATACTCTATTGGTCAAGTCTGAGTACTGAATCAAGTCTGGTCAAAAACAAATGTGGTATGTTTAGTCTTTTCTGGCTTATATTTTGATTCAATTAAACATTTGTTTAGATATAAATACAAAGTTTCTGTTAGATCTATAGATAATTTCTTTTGAAAAAGAGAACTTCATAAATCTTTAAAAGGAAACTCTGTTGTGTTTGTCTATACTGAATGTCTTATCAAGCCAGATAATGATCACATTTATGAAAACAGTTTTCTCACTTTTGTGTTGAAATTGTTGCTTGTTAGCTATCTAAAGAAGACACTTCAATATTCATCTATCACTCATGACTTATGTTTCAAGATAAAGTGCTAGTTCTGAATAGAATCTTAGAGACTTGTGACTAA
Source organism: Lathyrus sativus (assembly GCA_963859935.3). NCBI lineage: Eukaryota > Viridiplantae > Streptophyta > Magnoliopsida > Fabales > Fabaceae > Lathyrus > Lathyrus sativus. The sequence continues at coordinate 30,825,983 of OZ012740.1, read as the reverse complement.
CAGATGATATATCTGTCTAAGTCTAGACATACTAGCCTCTGATGGATGATAGCTTTTGAAAGTTGTCAGTTTCTGAGATTTAGATGAAGATTCTCTTTTATTGTCATAGCAGTTTAAGTGAAAAGTTTCCTAAAAGCTTTTATAATACTTATCCTTTCATAAAGGTGAAACTCATCTGGTGGAATTGAAATATCTGTTGGATAAAGAACCTTTGGGTAATGATGTTTTCTCTTTTAGTATTTATTATTACTATTCCATGTCTTGTGAAACATCATTATGTCCTTTTTCTGATAAGATTCTTATTTATGTAAGATTCTTATTCAGTTTCTCTTCTTCTTCTTCTTCTTCTTCTTCTTCTTCTTCTTCTTCTTCTTTTTCTTCTTTTCTCTTGTTTGTATGCTGACCAAACCAAACCTGAGATGAGTTCTTCAGTTTATTCTCCTTTGAATCAGCTGGTTGTCATCAATGAAAAGTTTGTGTGTTTTACTGAGTTGCTTAAGGTTGTTTCAACTTATGGGAGATTGTGTCTAAACAAAGGTGGAATGACTACTTTGAGATGCTCTGTTGTTTCACTTATCCAAGTCTTGTCAAAGAGTTTTGGATCAACGCCTCCATTATTGAGCTGAACTCTGAGTGTGTTATTTTGTCTAGAGTAACGGTTGTTTCTATTAGAGTAACCTCTAAAGCGATTGCAAATGTGATCAACTGTGAGGATATTGGAGAAATCACAAGAACTCTTATCTGGAAAAAGTATCTTCCTACTTTGCATATCTTTGTAGATCCATCTAATACATCAGTAGTTTTTAAACATCTTCTTGATGCTATTGTTTGGAGTCAGATTCTGAAATCAAACTTATTGCCTAGGGATAGAGATTTAGACCAAATGGACCTTATTGAAAACGACCTGTTTCTACTTCTTAATTTAAATTTTAAGATTGATCTTCCTCAAGTTATGTTTGACCATCTGAAGAGGTCTCTTTCTTCTTTTCAAAAGGGAAATACCTTCTCCATACCTTTTGGACGAGTTATTTCTGAAATACTTGTTCAGCAAGGGGTTAACATGAGTTCTAAGGCTAGTTCTTCCAAGATTTGGAGAGACAAGTTTGAAGCTATCTATGAAAGATTCTGATGTTAGATTTTTGCATAGTTATTCTTTGTATTGCTATTGAAATCTTTTTTATTAAGTGTCTTATTAATAAATTAAAAGTTTGTTCATGCTTGTATTCAGTTTTAACTAATTAATATTTATTCTTGTTGTTTATTCATAATCTAAAATAAATAAAAGAACTCAAATGTTTACAATTTATTTTATTAATAAAAAGAAAGCTATTACAAGACAATTAGATTGTTCTAGTTTAATGGATGTGTCCTAAGGAACTTTCTAGGATCATCTGACATGTCTAGATTCTCTAAGAAATATTTCCATTCTTCATTAGCAAACTCTAAAGCCTCCTTCCTCAGTTTGTTTTTGCGTCTGGATCTAGAAGATCTTCTTCTTCTGTGTGTCTTCACAAAGCATGTTGAAGAGGAGAGCACTTATAAAGTTGTCTATTTGCTTGCAGGTTCTTCAGTTGTTGTGTTACTTTGATTGGCTTGAATTGCTGCATTTAGTAGTGCTGCCTTCCTAAAATATCTCCTTGGAACCTAAATTTGCTTGCAGGTTCTTCAGTTGTTGTGTTACTTTGATTTGCTTGAATTGCTGCATTCAGTAGTGCTGCCCTCCTAAAATATCTCCTTGGAACCCAAATTTGTTTTTGCTTATACATCTTGGTGTTTTAATGATTAAGTGATGATGGAAGAAAGCTTACTAGAGTCCTTTTATAGACGTGTTACATTTATTGTCTTCAGTTTAATATTATTTAAGTACTGATTAAATTTTATCAGTATTTTAATAATGACTCTTGGTAATGTAATTCAGTAGTCTAACCTATTAAGATTCTCTGAATAACCGAGTTTATGTTTTATTTATTCTAACTTTCATTTATGTGTTAGTTTCACTTTGATAGTGTACCTTTAGAAAATCTAGAGAAATTTATGGAATGTAAATGCATGCTAAAGAAGTATTGGTATGAAATTTTTTTTCATTAATTAACTTCTCATTGCATCTCGTACCCAACGGCGTCCACTGTTGTTATAGTCCACCTTCTCATCTTCTGAATCAATCACTTCTTCCTCTTCTATGTCTAAAAGAGAGCGGTAGAACTTATTTTTTACCCTCCTTTTCTTCTTCCTTGATCTCTTCATGCTTCTCCTCTGAGGCTTCAAGGCAGCTATTGTTGAACCACCTTCTGAAGTTCGTTCAGATGCTGCTGAAGTAACCTCTTTAGAAGCAAGTTGTGTTAATAGCGGAGGTACATTTGTAGAGGACTCAGAAGCAGCTTGCCTCTAGAGGGTTTGGGTTGTCAAGATTATAGAGCTATCGGTTGTGTCTGTTATGACAGATGCATTATGACTCCCAGCTGGTGGTTCCATATCCTTAGGATTTGTGATTGATGAAAATGACTTAGGAGTTGCATGTTTTTATAATGAGTTATGTGGATACCAAAAGTCTTAAATTAATCCTTATTTAATTCTTGGAATAGTAACGATTACTAAGACTTCAAAGCGAGCACTTTATAAACCTTAGTGACTCTTATTACTTGATTATTCTTCCTTTTTGGAAACTAATCATATAATGATGATCTGAGTTACATTTATTAGTGATATTTTTTCTCTTTCCTTCTTTTCCTTTTATTCTTTTTGATGTGACAAAAGGGGGGAAATAATAGTAAGTATTTAAGTGGAAGCTGAACCCATTGAATATCTGTCATGTACATATTGGTCATTTATTTTCTTATCATTTATTCTTTTTGTTACCTTGCCCAAGGCGCATTTCTAACTTTCTTGTACATAGGTCTAAGGAAGAGCTTACAAACCTCAGATTTAACCTATCAGACCTAGAAGGAGCTTACAAACCTCATATTCTGGTGTTGCCAAGGAAAGTTAAGAAGGGTAACATATTTTAACTCTCATGTACATAATGTTAAGAAAGAGACTACAAACCTATGACTTAGCCTATGAGAGTCAGAAGGGGCTTACGAACCTCGTTTTCTGGTGTTGCCAAAAGGAGTTAAAATGTTATTATCTTAGTGTTCTTAAATATGGAACTAAGGGGGAGCTTACAAACCTCAATCTTGGAACTTTTTAACTTAGGGGGAGCTTACAAACCTCAGACCCTGATATTACTAAAAAGACTAATTTATTTTTCTTGAAAAATGGTTCTTAATGCTAGAGTAAATTAAACTCAGCTGTGAACTATCAGACTCAGGGGGAGCTTACAAACCTTATACCCTGTTGTTGCAGAGAAAATTGAATGTCCAAAATTGTCCTTTAAATACTTGTCTTTGTTATCATCAAAATGGGGGAGATTGTTTGAACAAAATTTTTTATTCATATATTCACTTTTAGTTTTGATGGTAATAAAAGTATTAAAAGAACAATGGTCTATTTGATGTGTGTTTTATTTATGCAGGTTCTTGTATATAAATAATCAGAATCTTTTTTACTTAGACACACTTGGAGTTGCTTCATTGCTAGCTTCTGGTGGCAGAGTTTGAAGAAAAATTGCTAGTGTGGTTTTACAAAGACTCAGAACTGAAGGCCTCAGTATTTAGATGAGTTTCTACACTTAGTATTGTATATCAACATCTAGTACCATTTAGAGTTGGTGATAAAGTTGTGGACTATTCGTACTACTGAAAGCAAGTTGTATTGTCTTATCCGCCTGTCAGCTCGAGTCTACAAGATTGCAAGGCTCGAGAAAAGCTGGTATATTCTATGGATGTCTGCTACCAACGACTCTATTAGTACAGAACCTCTTAAAGACTCAAAGGTTAAACGTGTTACACACTGGATTCAAAATCTGCTATCCATCCATCTTCAACGTCTCTTGTACTATGGAGCAAAAGCAAAGACACTTGATCAAGTCACCTTCTCAACGGCTAATTTCTAGAATGACTATATGGATGAAGGTTCAAGCTTGAATTTTAACAAGGATTCTTCTGTTGAAGGAGTAGCAAGATTAAGGAATTATCAACTCTATGTAATATGCAAATTTTATGTTTTAGATTGTAATTGTAAAAGCCTTAAGATTTCTTACCCCTGTATATATTAGAAATCTTAAGTGCTTTAGGTCTTTATTATGGTCATCTCTTGTACCTCTGATGCTTGTATCATGTACACCTTGTTCTCTATTCTACTGAGCCTTTAGTAGTTTAGATTATGTATCCTGCTATGGCTCGACCAAAAAGTCTTGTCTCATTGGAATTCAAGCAACAAGTCTTGAGCCAAGATGCTTAAGCCACGTAAGCCTCATTGCTTAAGTGCTTGAGTTGTGAAAGTCTTATTCAGCTAGTTTGATTGAGCAAGTGGGAAAGTCTCCGCCTGAGGGGCGAGAGCAAGAAGTCTCGAGTGCAGCTTGAGCAAGGGAGGTCTCAGTCTCGATGGCCAAAAGAGCAGGTAGCTCGGCCAGAGGATGTGAGAAAAGGCAGTCTTAGACATGTGCTCTAAGCAAAGGGAAGTCTCCACCAGAAGACAGATGAGAAGGCGACTAAGTCAGATGGTGTGAGTAAAGGTTAAGTCTTATACATGTGCGATAAGCAAGGGAAGTCTCAGACAGTTGACCTTAGCAGTTGTAAAAGTGTTATACATAAGCATAAACGATTTTAATCATAAAGTGGTTATAATGAAAAGCTCTTGTGCGTCAAGGGGACTAGACTACTATGAGTTAGGGGAGGATCCAGTATAAATATTTTGTATCTTCTACTTTTATTTTATTTACTTTTGTTGTATCCGCTGCCAAATAAATTAACTCAGAATCTGAACATCAGTTCTGATTCAGAAACTCTGATCATAAGCTAAATAATAAGAAATCTTGAAACACAATTCAACCCCCCTTCTTATGTATTTTTAGCACCATTAAGGATTACCCAACTTAGAAGGTGGATTTCCTTTTATTGTCTTTTCATCATTTTGGTGCTAAAATTTTTTTTTCTCAACCAATCATACATGACGTGTGAATATAAGGTATGTCGTACTGTTATATCAAACTAATCAGGAAATACTTCTCATGATCTTAGTATTATTGTATAAAACATGTTAAACTCATGAATCTTAGGGTAAATTAAGGGTTTTCGAGTAATAAAGATTTTATCGGTTTTCCATGGGCCCCTAAATTAGCCAATCTTCCTAACAATCCTATATACTTTCTCAAGAAGTCATCATAATCATGAGCTTTTTCAGAAGAAAAAAAATTATGATTCAATTTTTGGGTGTTTTAACAACAATATATGCAACTTGTTTAATTGAAACTATCATACCGGCACAAAAAAACACACACAAACAAACAAAACAAAAAATTGCAGTAAAATAGGGGAAATACCCCCCCCCCCCCCCCTCCAGAAACTTAAATCGGACATTGGCCTAAACATTCCAATTTTAGTAGAGAGGTAGAAAAAAACTCAAAAAGTGCCTCCTGAAGGAGGCAAAAAACGCAGCAAATAAGAGAATTGGAAAGGTTCTTCTATTTTTGCCTCCTTCTCTTGAGTTTTTATTATTTATTAAAACAAACATGCAAAATGAACTAAAATGAATACATTAGAAATTAAAAGTGTGGGTTTCCTCCTACAAAGTGCTTTGTTTAAAGTCGTTTTAGCTCGGCGGTCCATTAGTGTCACCATGCCCATTTATCCAACCATCTCTCGTTTTCACTATTTTTCATTTTCTTCTTTCTATGGGGTGGTTCTGGTTCTATCCTAAGTATAATCCATTCGAGTTTGGCATTAATCTTTCCATCCCCCACCTCAAAGGTCAACCTTCTCCTCTTAATAATTGCTCTAGTTTCATGGTCATCTATCCTTCTCTTTTTAAAGTTCATGTTTTTGGTCAATGTTACATTAGTGTGGATCTTTTTAAATATTTCTACAAGAATTTTGGATTGGACCCTTACCTTAGATTCCACCAACTTTTGCGGGAAAGGAGTTGGTGGCTTGTAGGGAGGAGGAGCAACATAAGGTGTTTCCTTCTCTACCTCTTTGACAACCTCATTTTCAGGTGGTGTCGGTAAAATTGTCTCAATCTCTACCTTTTCCTTACTAAAATTATCCTCGACCTCTTATTATTCTCCCCAACATTCATAACTTGTTTTTCACTTGTAGTTGTTACGACATTCACATGTCACTCAGGATTGGGGCCTGGAGAGATACATGCAATCTAGAAGTTTGGGTCTCCAATGTCTTGTTGTGACCTGCGAGAGACTCGACCATAGTATTTAGCTGCCTAAGGGCTTCATTAGTATGGAGATTTTGGTGTCTGCTTCATTGTGGAGAGCTTTTATAAAAAAAATTGTTCATAAGAGATTTTAGGTTAGAGCGAGCTTTTGTCATAATAAAATTCTCCATTAAGAGCTCCAGGTTGGATTCCCCAAAGGTAGATATAGTGCCATATTGGGGACCATTTGGTCCCATGGCGTACTGGGTATAATTAATGTAAAAATAATTCGTGTGATTGCCCCATTGTGGATTATAGGATTCAGAATACAAGCTTATTAAGCTATTGGTCATGTGATTGCCCATATCTTGAAAGGATCCCTTTGCATGAATCATTACGAGAGAAGGGACTTTATGCAAAACAAAAAGTACCTTAGTTTAAACGGTGTTGAAATAAGGCTGTTGAAAACAAAAAGTCTCCCTGGCAACGACGTCAAAAATGATGGTGTATAAAACGCAAGTGCACGGTTGTGTCAAGTAGTAAAAAGTATCGATCCCATATAGATATATATGATTACTGATTCTTATTTCAATAGTGTTTATCTAATTGGTTGAAATTAGTTTATTTGATTGCATAGTAAAATTGAAATTAAGAGATAATAAAAAGCAGGACTAGCAATTATGATCGTCCACCTAGACTTACCCCTAAGATTTTTCATGTTTGAATTACGAGAAGTTGTAAGTTGTTTTTATATAAAATTAGATAAATTTGTGTGTCACCCAATTTCGTGGCGTGCGCATCAAAATGTGTTTTAGGTGCAGCTATGTGTATCAATCAAGAGCATACCTTACCACGCAACGTCAGATTCTTGATTGTTTCTCAACTGAGACCAAGTCGCCTTGTTAGTGGTGCATCGAACTAAATTGTTAAGTAACTTTCTTTGAGATTTCGAATCATTATCTTTTGATATAAGTTCGACATCTTATTTGACTTTGCTTTCACAACCTTCATATACATTGACTAGAAGCCAATTTCTAAAATAAATAAAACTTAGATTTCTCGCAATTGTAAATGAATAACATAGTAGAGGTTAGTCATGAGATGGACTTTTATAACCCCGTGTCCCTAAAGATCTACTCACTCATGGTGAGATGGACAAAAATAACAAATAAATTAAAGAACATTGCAAGAATAATAGATAAAAGGTAAATAAATATTAAGATAAAAGTACTAGAAATTACAAAGGATTTATCATAACTTAAGCTAAGAACAAAGAAACAACAATTATTTAGAGTTCTATAGTGATAGACGATGAATCCTCTATGAGTGTCACCTTTATGTGTCTCCCCCTTTTTGTGTGATTCCTAAGCCTCTTTTAATACTAGTCTGAGCCATAAGTGACTCATAATTGGAATTAATTTTGAGCATAATTACAACTTAAAACTAATCAATAAAAAAATGGAGGTTATGGATACTAAAGGGTCGTAAAAAGCTATGAAATGATCAAAGTTTTGTAACTGCCGAGTGTTTACATGAGTCATGCCAGGGAACACGGGATAATCGTGTCAGCCTCAGGTTTGATGTATGGAGGGGGCTTCAAAGGGGCCAACACAGACTGTGTTATGGGACATGGTCAGGCCTTGTTTGAAGGTGAGAAAAGTACACAAGAAGGGGGGTTGAATTGTGTTTTCCATTTTCTTAATTTGCGTCTGATCAGAGTTCAGAATCTAAACTCGTGTTTAGATTCTAGTTATACTTAGCAGTGGAATGTTAACATAAGCAAAAAATAATAGCAGAAGACATAAAGATTTATATTGGTTCCTCCCAAATAAGAGTAGTCCAATCCCCTTAGTTCACAAGAGATTTCCACTATAATCAAAACATGATTACAATCGCTTATGCATTCTACATAAGACTTTTACAGTACTCAGACCCTAAGTCTGAGACTTCTTACTTAAACCCCTAAGGCTCAAGACTTCCTTGCTTAGGTCCAATAGACTCACGACTTCCTTGCTTACACCCTCAGCCTAATACTTTCCTGCTCAGGCCCCTTAGACCCGAGACTTCATGCTCAAGCTCCTCAGACCTAAGACTTCTTTCTTAAACTCCTTAGGTTCAAGACTTTGTGCTCATATCACAACCTAAGACTTTCCTGCTCAAGTCCTTCAGGCCCAAGACTTCCTACTTAAATCTCTTAGGTTGAAGACTTTTGCTCAAACCCTCGATCCCGTACTTCCTTGCTCAGGTTCCACTAACCCAAGAGTTTCTGCTCAATCAATCAACACGATTAAGTCTTTCATTGCTCTAGTACATAGCAAGAGACTTACATGACTCAAGCATCTTGGAGAGAGACTTGGTTGCTCAATCAATTTACTTTATTAAGACTTTCAATGCTCTAGCACATAGCAGGACACTTATATAGCTCAAGCACCATGGAGAGAGACTTGGATGCTTAATCAATCTACTTGATTAAGACTTTCAATACTCTAACACATAGTAGGAGACTTACATGGCTCAAGTATCTTGGTGAGAGACTTAATCTAAACTGCTAAACAACATGTTCAGCAGAATAGAGAATAAGACGCACTTGATAAAAATATCATAGGTACAGGGAAATCACCATAACAAAGACCTAAAGCTCTTAAGATTTCCAAGATATTCAATGTTAAAGAAATCTTAAGGCTTTTACAATTACAACCTACAACAGAAATTCTGCATAACCAATTGTGTTGATAATTGCTTGATCTTGTTACTTTTCCATCAGGTTTATTATTGTTAAAGATTTATTTTGAACCTTCAGCTACTTATGTAGCATTTGCATAAGACTAGCCGTTGGAGAGATAACTTAATCAAGTGTCTTCGCTTTCTTCATAGTACAAGAGACGTTGAAGATAGATACACTAAAAGATCTTGTTTTATGTGTACCATGTTTAAACATTGAGTCTTAAAAGAGATCATGTACTATAGAGTAGTTGAAAGTATGTACCCGTAAAGCATGCCAACTTTTCTTGAGCATTGTGAACTAAGACTCTAGCTGACAAACTGATTTGACAATGCAACTTACTTTATGTAGTATGGATAACTTTAGCTTTATCATTAACTATTGTTGCACCCCAAAATTTGCCCAACCTTTTCTTGACTTGGCTTTTGCTTCATTTCATTTTCTTTTAGCATTTCCCCATTGCATAGAATTTGCTCTTGAGACAGGGGATCAAGGTTTTCCTATGGCTTAGAATTCACCTTCAGTGAAAGCAATCAAAGCAGCGGGCTCCGTCATTTATTTTTTTGCCCAGCGGTCGGGCGACCGATTTTATTTTGTTTTTTTTTCCAGGTAATTTTCAGCCAAGAAAGCAGCATTCAAGCTATCACAAGCAGTCTCATGGTTACAGCGTTCAAGAGTACATTCCAGAAGCTTAACAGGGTTCGAAACAGCAAGAAACAGGCAAACGGACAGGTTTCCCTCTAAAAGGCGCCAGAATTCAAATTTTGAAGGTGTTAATCGGTTAACGCATATGGTTAACCGATTAACCAATGAAAAATCAGCCCAGATTCAAAAATTCAAAGGTTTTAATCGATTAACCAATGTGATTTTTTCCTTTGTATGTGATTTTTCAATGCAGAGCCATTTGGGGTCCAATTTTGGTCATTTGAAAATTCATTTTTACACTTAGGAAGGATCTAGAACCATTCTGAAATTTGGATTAGTTTTCAAATTAATTCAATTCCCTCCAAAATCCCACTCCTAATTCCATTCCAAAATTTCCAATCCACTCTCCAAACCTTGCTTTGGATCCAAGCAAAAAGAGTACTTAAGTGATCCACTCTAAACCACACTCATCTAACTCTCATAATTCCCATTTCAAATTCAGAATTGCTCTCATTTCTCTCAATTCTCTCTCAATTTCATCATTTCCAAAACCCTCACCAAAGCTCTTCATCCACTGAATTAATTGATTCATCATTGGAATCCATTAATTCTTGAGCTTAAACCTTCATCTATCATCTCCAGTGTATCAGTTTCTTCATTCAATTTTCGTGCAAATTCAGATCTGAAATTTGAAGTGAAGCTAGAAGTGATTATTTGAAGTAATTTGGCTTAATCTTGAAGGATCTCCATCTCTACTACAAGGATTAGCTTGGATCTTGAAGTATTCCGAGTTTCTTGCTTCGATCTATTCATTTCCAGCAAATCAATATCAACCGAAGCAAATCTTCGCTTCGTAGGTTGGAAATTCCCGATTCGATTCTGTTTTTAGCTTAATTGCATGTTCATCATGATGATTTTCATTTTTGATTGATTTGCTGCGTTTTGATTCATATGATCTGTGTTGATGCTGTTTGGATTTGTATACATGATGTTGGAATCATGATTTGCTGGTTAAATTTCGTGATTAAGTGATTATGTGATCATTTGCATGTTTGGAGAAGTGATAAGCTGTTGAAAAGTGATTCTGCTTTGCTGTTTTCTGCTGCCAACATAGTGTTAATCGGTTAACGCATATGGTTAACCGATTAACTAGTTCAAATTTTCAGATTTTTCCAAGTTTTCACAGTGTTAATCGGTTAACGCATATGGTTAACCGATTAACCAGTTTAGATTTTCAAAATTTTCAAACGTTAACAGTGTGTTAACCGACTAACCTTGGGGGTTAACCGATTAACACTGTGCTGGCAGGCCTATTTTGCTACTTTGTTTGATTGTTCGCATATCATTTCGTTTCAAATCTTCATAAATTGATATGCGAGTCAATCCTAGTGCTTGTTTGTTTATATTTGGGTGTTGTATATATGTGCTTTATTTACTTTCACATTTTACTTTCCCGCATTTATTTTCCCGCATCATATATCATTATTGTTGTGATGTGGGTAGGGAAGTTCTGATGAGTGAAAAGTCGGACCCGGTTTGAGTACAAACCTAGCATTAGTAGTGGAGATTAGTGGGGGACCTGCTTGCTTAGCAGGCAACGTTTCCAATGAAATTCGCGCTCAGACGAGATTCTCTTTGATGACTTCTCCTCTGGCCCTTAGGGCTCGACGGGATGTTGGATCTGAGGATTGTCGACTCTGGGAACCGATCATTTGTGATTCAGCTAAGTGAGGCCTCTTCAGGAAATGATGATGCCAAACCAGAAATGGTGAACGTATCATCATTACTCGAAAGTCTGTGACGCTGATGAACGCATAGGATGTCGAACCTTGTCAGGGGATAGGTCAATACCTGTGCGAGGGATTGGTTTGTGCAGGAAACCTTGGCTTTCAGATAACCCGGTTCTTTATAGTGTGAATTTGTGTTCTTGATATCAGTGGGTCCTATTGTCGATACTTTGTTCTTGCTAAAGCGGAGTGCTGGTTCTTCTCGATCAACAACACAACAATCTTGATCCCCTGTGTGCATTTGCATTTGCATTTTCATTTGTATTTCATTAACATGTATTTGTGTTGCAGGTGCATATTTCCTTCCCGATTCTAGTGATCTTATTATAGAGCCCTTGAAGAGAATAGTAGCTTACAGGTTCCCTACCCCAGATGTCAGTTCTTTACGGAGTTTGATTGTTATGGCCGACAGGGAGGTGATGAAGGATGTTAGGCAGTCTTATGGGAGGTTGGTGAGGTTTGTCTGCAAGCCTTCAGCATATGAGATCAGTGGTGTCTATACCCTTCTGCAGTTCTACGATGCCCAGCTGAGATGCTTCGTCTTTCCTGACTATGTTCTGGCTCCTACCCTAGAGGAGTATTCTGAGTTGTTAGGGGTACCTATTATTGATCAGATGTCGTTTGTTCATATTGATGCTGAGCCTGATCTGGCTAAGCTCGCCGCCATTTTGCACTTGGATGCTTCAGAGTTGAATGGGAAGCTGGTTAAGAAGAGTGGGACATATGGTTTTCTTTTTCCTTTTCTGGTGGAGAAAGCTTAGCAGTTCGCCAAGGATGGTTGTTGGATTGTGTTTGACGCCATTCTAGCTCTTTGTATATACGGCATCGTATTGTTTCCTAATCTGTCAGACTTTGTAGATGTGGATGCTTTATACATGCTAGCTTCAGGGAATCCACCCACACTTCTCAGAGATGTTTATCATTCTGTGCACCACAAGAATGAGAACTGAAGGGGAAAGAATGTATCTTGCTGTGTCCCTTTATTATATAGGTGGTTTTCTAGTCACATGCCCAAGATAGGTCCGTTTGTTGCTACCGCTGGTACTTCAGAGTGGTCCGATAGGTTGATGGGTTTGTCTACGGAGAATCTCACTTGGTTTGACAAAGACATACTTGGTACAAATATTATTTATAGTTGCGGCGGATTTCCTAACGTCCCTTTGGTCTAAAGGAAAGGATGCATCAACTATAACCCTTCTTTGTTGGTCAGACAGTTTGGATATCTCAATGAAGGATCCTCCCAAAGAAGAGGAGATACAAGAATGTTTATATCTCACTGGTTTATTGGAGGGCAATGCCTTAGCCAGGGTAGAGCATATGTGGATTAGTGTTCATCGGAAAGGGAAAGTATCCTTGGGGAAGAGTAACAGTCGAGCATATGACCCTTACCTGACTTGGATTCATGATAGAACTGTGAAGTTTCTGATGTCGTTTCCTTCAGTTGCACCTCTGTATCCTCTCATGGTTGAGGAACCTACCACCGTAGACATTTAGAAGTATAATCAGTTATGGTTCGAGAAGAAAGAGTTGAGAAAGGCTAATGAAGAGTTAGAGAAAGAAATCATTCAGCTCCGAAGTGAGAAGATTGATGTTGTTCACTCTTTCAAGAAACAAACTGAGCTCGTGAACAAATTGGGTATGGATCTGACCAAGGAGACCAATTCTCGGGAGCGTTTGGGTTTGGATTTCAAGGCTGTTAATAGTGTTCTTGTCTCCAAGAAGGAAGATTTGGATAGAGCTTACTTAAAGATTTCTAAGTTTGATAGCCAATGGAATGCCACAGTCACCAACAACAAAGAGCGCGAAGACAAGTTAAAGCTACAGATCAGCAAGTTGAAGACGCGTCTCAATGCCAAAGATGAGAATATTGTAGCAGAGGCATCACTTAGACGGGATAGTGAGTATAGACTGAACGAAGCCATTGCAAACTTGAAAGACTGCAGGTTGAGAGCTGATTCCAAGAGATGCAGGCTTGAGGCATGCTTTGGGGAAGGAGCTTGGGAAGACCATGTTGAGAGTCTACATTATACTGTTAGCCAGCAGAAGTTACTTATTCAGGGACTACTTGCTGGACCAGATCATCCTGAGACGCTGGAGCGGCTAGAGGACTTCCGGTCTCGTCATCCAGCTTGACTATCTTGTTTATCTGTTGTAGCTTGTTGCTTATTGCTTGTTGTATGGACCATCACCATGCTTGTTGGTTGAGGTCTTTCCTTTTTGTACTCAGTTGTTGTTGGTACATTTCCTGTTGGTCTGTGATTATATACGAGGAGTTTCTGTTATATGCTTGTCTGTAGGGTTCTCCATTGTTGTGTTTCTCCCGGAAACTAGAATCGAGGGGGAAATTTCCCTGTTGCATACATACATGTTGCATTTTGCATTTTTGCATTGCAGGTGCATCGGAACTGTTAATCTTATTTTCCTGTGGTTCGTAATGTGTTTCAGGATTGCCGATCGAACGACTCACCGGTATGCAACTAGGGGAAATCAGAAGAAAGTAATAGAGCAGATGCAAGCAGAGATGCAGGAAATGAGGGACCGGATGGCCCAGATCATGGAGGTAATGCAGGAAGTGGCTAATGGACAAGAGCAACTTCGTACTTTAATGCAGCCCTTGATTACACGTGTTGATTGCAACGGTGTGTTGCATGGTAGGAATGTTGCTAATCCTCCACATGTTGAGACTCCTCGGGCTGATAACTCCATGCCTACTTTGGTTATCCCTACTGTTGGAGGGAGTGGTAATGCTGCTGGTGTCGGTAATGCTGCAGGGTTCAACAACACTGGTCTTGGTAATGTTGGAAGTGGTAATGTTAATGGGAATGGTTATGGTCATGACACCACTTGTGTTATACATAGCAATATGGATCACCTCTGGAACGAAGACAGGCAAGATGACGTGTTCTCGCCAAGGGTTGTGGCTGCTGAATTACCCTCTGAAGCTGATAAGAGGATCAAGATGATTGAGGGAAAAATGAAGTCCCGTGAAAGTCAAAACTCCATGGGCCTCGACATAGCTAACCTGGGACTAATCTCGGACCTGAGAGTGCCGCCAAAGTTCAATGTCCCAGACTTTGACAAATATAAGGGTACCACCTGCCCGAGAGTTCATCTGAGATCCTACTACCGTAAGATGTCTTCCTACTCAGACAATGAGAAATTGCTCATGCATTTCTTCCAGGACAGTTTGTCTGGTCCTTCGCTAGAATGGTACATGAGTCCAGAACCCGTGAATGTCCGCAATTGAAGGGACTTGGCTGAGGCCTTTATGAAACATTATCAATACAACATCGACCTTGCTCCTAACAGGGTCCAGCTTCAGAATCTTTCACAAAGGAACAATGAGTGTTTCAAAGAATATGCCCAAAGATGGTGGGAGTTAGCAGCCAGAGTGCAGCCGCCCATGGTGGAGTGTGAGCTCATTGATATGTTTGTCGCCACTCTGCTTGGCGTGTATTACGAGAAGCTCATTAGCAGCATGTCGGGTAGTTTCTATGACTTAATCATCACCGGAGAGAGGGTGGAAAATGGTATCAAGTTAGGGAAGATAAGTGTTGGTGAAATGCCCTTAGCTGGAGGAGGTAAGAAGGTGTTAGGTAACAAGAAACGAGAAGGTGATACTAATTCTGTGTCCAGTTCTCGTGGGAGGGGCAGAGGTCAGAATCGTCAGCAACAGCAGATTGCCAGTATTACAATTCATGCAGTTCAATAGCAACCACAACATAATCAACAAGGCTACCGAAGATATTCAAATCGGGCTCCGACGTCAAATAGACAATTCGATGCACCGCCGATGCCGTATTCCCAGTTATTGCAAGCTTTGTTGCAATTGCAGCTTATCCAAAAGAGGACCTTAGCTCCATTGACAGGTACACCTCCACCCGGGTATGATCCGAACGCACGTTGTGAATTTCATTCAGATGCCTCGGGCACAATATCGATAATTGTAAGGCCTTTAAGCATAAAGTGCAGGACATGATTGATAGCAAAGCAATTAACTTCTCCAATGATGTTCCTAATGTCGTACAAAATCCCATGCTAAATCATGGGCAAGCTAGGGTCAATGCAATTATTGAGGAGGGTGTTTTAGATTTGGTAACAGATGTTAATGAGCTGAAGACACCTTTGAGCTTTGTGAAAGCTAGATTGTTGAAGGGGGTGTTTTCCCAGGTTGTGCTAAAAATTGTGATGAGTGTCTGAATAATCCTGAGGGATGTGGGCAGTTGAAAGGCTATATTCAAGATATGATGGATAATGGAGTCTTGCAGTTTGACCGGTCTGTTGAAAGAAATCCTGAAGAGTTGGTAGTTGATGAAAGGGATGAGATTGCAAAAAATTTCATTCTGTACAAAACTGTTACCATTTATACGCCAAAACCACCAACAATAACCATAACTAAGGCAGGTCCCGTACCGTTTGAAAGCACCAAAGTTATTCCATGGAATTACGGAGCTGAAGTGTATTGCATCGGACAGAAACTAGATTTGAATGGTCCCCCTACAGGTTCAGTGGATAATCTTGTGGGAGCAGGAGGAATTACCCATAGTGGTCGGGTCTTTTCATCACCTGAAGTGGTTGTTGATAAGGTTGATAAAGGAAAAAGTAAAGTCGTGGTAGAGGAAACTTCTTAGGCTGGAAAGAAGGAATCTTTGTTAAAGGATGCAGAAGAGTTTATGAGGCTGATACGAAAGAGTGACTACAAGATAGTCGATCATTTGCAACAAACTCCTTCTAAGATATCTATTATATCGTTGTTACTATGTTCCAAGGCGCATAGGAACGCGTTGTTAAGAATACTAAATGCTGCTTACGTGCCGCAAGAAATTTCGATTAATCAACCCGAAGGGGTTGTTGCACACGTAAATGCAGGGAATGGACTGGGACTTACAGACTTGGATTCGACGCCAAGGGGCAGGAACCATAACTGTGCGTTGCACATATCATTAGAATGTCGTGGGGTTGTTATGTCTCATGTACTCGTCGATACATGATCATCTTTAAACATGATTCCAAAGAAAGCCCTAATGAAGTTAGACATGCAGGGATTGATTTGCACGCCAAGTGATTTGGTGGTGCGCGCTTTTGATGGTACCCGAAGGTGTGTGTTCGGAGAAGTGACATTGCCCATTCAGGTGGGACCGGAAGTATTTGATGCAGTGTTCTACATTATGGACATCCAGTCTGCCTATAGTTGTTTATTAGGCCATCCATGGATTCATTCAGCAGGAGCTGTGACCTCCACGCTGCATCAAAAGTTAAAGTATATGGTTGGCGGTAGTGTTGTTACAGTGTGTGGAGAAGAAATGATCAGTCACTTATCATCCTTCAAGTACGTCGAGGTAGATGGATAAATACATGAAACCTTGTGTCAGGCTTTTGAAACAATCAAGATTAAAGATAAATCTCCTGTTGTGAGCAAAGCACCAGAAGTGGCCATGTCTTCTTTTAAAGAGGCCCAAGCAGCAGTACAGGCTGGGACAGCGCAAGGTTGGGGCCAAGTATTGGCGATTCCCTACAAGCAAGACAAGTTTGGCTTGGGATACCGCCCGTCAGTTTCTTCTTCTTTATCCTCGCAGAGCGCGCCTCGCTATAAGGGACCTATGCAGTTCACCCCAGAAGGAGTTATCTTCGAAAGGATCAACGTTGTGTCAGACGAAGAGGGAGATAGTGATTGTGACATGGACTTTGTACTCCAGGACAAAGCCTGCATAATTGGACTATTGAAGAATTCGTTCAAGTGACAACAGAACAGTAATGCTTTGTTTTCCCAATTATTGTACAACCCTATGTTCTACCCGGAGCATAGCAGTTTTGTTTCAGGGCCTTATTGTTTATGTTTGAACATTGCTTTATCAATTAATCAAAGGGCGTTTTCTCATT
This sequence comes from Lathyrus sativus, assembly GCA_963859935.3. Classification (NCBI taxonomy): domain Eukaryota; kingdom Viridiplantae; phylum Streptophyta; class Magnoliopsida; order Fabales; family Fabaceae; genus Lathyrus; species Lathyrus sativus. The sequence continues at coordinate 30,808,703 of OZ012740.1, read as the reverse complement.
CAAATTTTGTGATCTTTGTCTTTCTTATTTTTGTTTTTCACAATAAAATGGCAATGTGGTTTGTACTCGTTTTCATATCATTTGAAACATTTAACTATTTTGTATTGCAGGATTCCTATTGCAGATGACACTGATTCAGAACCTCCTATGACTCGCTTCGAGTTCCATCAACCGATATATCATACTGAAGAAGAGATTGATGAAGATGAAGACTTTCCTGAAGAGCTAGCTAGACTCTTGAAACAAGAAGAGAAGATTATTCTGCCTCATCAGGAGAAAATCGAGGTTATCAATCTGGGTGAAGAAGTTGTCAGAAATGTTCGGATAGGGGCTGCGCTGCAAAGTGACATCAAGCAAAGATTGATTGAGATGCTTCGAGAGTATAGTGACATCTTTGCTTGGTCGTACGAAGATATGCCCGGGCTTGACACTGATATAGTGGTTCATTGCTTTTCGTTGCGTGAGGAATGTCCACCGGTCAAGCAAAAGCTTAGAAGGACAAGCCAAATGTGGCTGTGAAAATCAAAGAAGAAGTCCAAAAGCAGTTGGATGCAGGATTTTTAGCCGTAACAACTTACCCTCCGTGGGTCGCCAACATCGTGCCCGTACCTAAGAAAGACGATAAGGTACGGATGTGTGTGGATTACAGAGATTTGAATAAGGTGAGCCCAAAGGATGACTTCCCGCTCCCTCACATTGACGTATTGGTTGACAATACCGCTCAATACTCTGTATTTTCCTTCATGGATGGTTTTTCGGGCTATAATCAGATAAAGATGGCACCGGAAGATATGGAGAAAACGACGTTCATTACGCCGTGGGGAACTTTGTGTTACAAGGTAATGCCTTTTGGGTTGAAAAACGCAGGGGTAACCTACCAGCGGGCTATGGTCACTTTGTTTCATGATATGATTCATCATGAGATTGAAGTCTATGTTGATGACATGATAGCAAAATCGCAGACGGAGGAAGAGCATCTGGTTAACTTGTTGAAGTTGTTTGAGAGGCTCGGGAAGTTCAAATTAAGGTTGAATCTAAATAAGTGCACTTTTGGAGTTCGGTCCGGAAAGTTATTGGGGTTCATTGCCAGTGAAAAAGGAATCGAGGTCGATCCTGCAAAAATAAAAGCTATACAAGATATGCTAGCACCAAAAACAGAAAAGGAGGTCCGTGGTTTCTTGGGGAGATTGAACTACATTTCTCGGTTCATATCTCATCTCAAAGCCACGTGTGAACCAATGTTTAAATTGCTAAAGAAAGATCAGGCGGTCGTCTGGAATGAAAATTGTCAAAAAGAATTTGATAAGATAAAAGAGTATTTGCAGGAGCCTCAATACTGATACCCCCAGTGGCTGGAAGACCTTTAATCATGTACTTAACGGTTCTTGAGAACAGTATGGGTTGTGTTCTAGGTCAATATGATGAGACTGGAAGAAAAGAGCATGTGATCTATTATCTGAGTAAAAAGTTCACAGACTGTGAGTCCCGTTACTCAATGCTCGAGAAAACGTGTTGCGCACTCGCTTGGGCTGCCAAACGTTTGAGACAATATATGTTTAATCATACAACCATGCTAATTTCGAATATGGATCCGATCAAGTATGTCTTCAAGAAGCAAGCACTTTCAGAAAGAATTGCCAGGTGGCAGATGGTATTGACAGAGTACGATATACAATATAGTTCCTAGAAAGCCATCAAGGGAAGTGTTCTGTCAGAGTACCTTGCTGAACAGCCAATCAAAGACTATCAACCAATGAAGTTTGAATTTCCTGACGAGGGTATTATGTTTTATAAGGCGAAAGACTATGAAGAGCCATTACCTGACGAGGGTCCAGAGAGAGGTTCTCAGTGGCAGATGATATTCGACGGAGCTATCAACTCCTATGGTAGTGGAATTGGGGCAATTATTACAACTCCTCATGGAACTCATATTCCCTTCACTTCCAGGTTGACGTTCCCTTGCACTAACAACGAAGTTGAATACGAGGCATGCATCATGGGTCTGGAAGAGGCTATTGATTTGAGAATTAATAATTTGTATGTATATGACGATTCAGCGCTAGTGGTTAATCAGATCATGGGAGAGTGGGAAACTCGTCAGCCAAATTTAATTCCTTACAAAGATTATGCAAGGAGTTTGTTACCCTTCTTTGACAGGGTAGAATTTCACCATGTTCTGCGAGCAGAGAATCAGATGGCAGAAGCTTTGGCAACACTATCTTCGATGTATAAAGTGAATTTTTGGAATGATGCTCCAAGAATAGTCATCTCTCGCATTGATAGGTCCGCTTTCATATTCGCCATTGAGGAAGCTACGGATGGCAAGCCATGGTTTTACGACATACAGAACTTCCTCAAGAAGCAAGAGTATCCATCAGGGGCTTCTGCTCAGGATAAGAAGACTCTGAGGAGGTTGTCTAGTAACTTTTATCTAAACCCAGATGGTGTGCTTTACAAAAGGAATCATGATTTGGTGTTATTGAGATGCGTGGACGAAAAGGATGCAACGTTGCTCATGGAAGAGGTTCACGAGGGTACTTTCGGTACACATGTTGGTGGGTATGCCATGTCTCGGAAGTTATTGTGAGTTGGGTATTATTGGCTAACCATGGAGTCAGATTGTTTCAAATTTGCAAAGAAATACCATAAATGCCATATTTATGCAGACAAAATTCATCTACTGCCATGCCCATTGAATGTTATGGCGTCCCCGTGGCCTTTCTCCATGTGGGGAATTGACATGATTGGCAAGATTGAGCCAACCGCATCCAATGGTCATTGTTTCATCTTGGTTGCCATTGATTACTTCACCAAATGGGTTGAAGCAGCCTCGTACGCCAATGTCACAAAGCAAGTCGTAGCCCGGTTCATAAAGAAGGACATCATCTACAGATATGGAGTACCCGAGCAAATCATTATTGACAATGGTTCGAATTTGAACAACAAGATGATGAAGGAATTGTGCCATAATTTTAAAATCGAACATCACAACTCATCTCCCTATCATCCGAAGATGAATGGCGCTGTTGAAGCGGCCAACAAGAACATCAAGAAGATAGTGCAAAGGATGGTTATTACTTACAAGGATTGGCATGAGATGTTGCCCTTTGCTCTTCACGGTTATCGTACGCCGGTACGCACATCAACTGGGGAAACTCCTTTCTCGCTGGTATATGGTATGGAAGTTGTTCTACCATTGGAGGTTGAGATTCCTTCTTTAAGAGTTATGGTCGATGTAAAGCTCGATGAGGCAGAATGGATAAAGAACAGATTGAATCAGCTTAGCTTGATGGATGAGAAGAGGCTAGCGTCTATCGCATACGGTTGATTGTATCAGAGCCGAATGAAGAAAGCTTTCGACAAGAAGGTGCGCCCTCGAAGCTTTCAGACGGGCGATCTTGTGTTTAAAAATATTCTCCCACCACAATCAGATCACAGGGGCAAATGGACTCCCAACTATGAAGGTCCATATGTCGTGTGAAAGGTCTTCTCCGGAGGAGCCTTGTTGTTATCCACCATGGATGGCGAGGATTTTACATCTCCTATGAACGCAGACGCAGTTAAAAAATACTTTGCTTAAAGAGACCCACTGAAAAGAAAAAAGAATATCCAAGCAAAATGGGGCATCCCGGCGAACCATAAAAAAGAGAATGGGTTCGGGAAAAAATTAGGGATTAAAATGAAAAGATGTAAACCCGCAAAGTCAAAAACCTGAAGAGGCGACTTTGGCAAAAATGGGTGTCCCGGTGAATCAAAAACCCGAAAGGGCGGTTCAGGCAAAAGTTAGGGATTGAAAAGCAAATGACCGCGGTCTGCATGTGATCCTTCATTGCTTAGTGGATTGGGAGGACCTGAGGGCCGTTTATCCGAATCAATCTCTTCTAAAGACGAAGCGTCGGGAAAGCATCGAGGTCAGGTGAATCATAGAGGGATCAGCTCATGGTGTTTGTCTGTGCCATATTGCCGACATTTCTGTACACTTTTGTATATTTCTGTGCATATCTGTATTGTTTTTGCACAACTTTCTCTTTTCAGATGTTGCATCTGCTGTAAAACTTTGCCTATTTACAGGTCGTTTGTCAATAAACATATACTATTCAGTATCCTGCTTGCTTTGTTTTAACTTTTATTGTTTTGTTTGTGAAAAACGCCCAATGTTTTGATAAACTTGCACATACATAAACTTGCAGGCCTTGTCCAATAATTGTTAAAACTTTGAATTAATTGAACAACGTCACGAATGATGACTGAGATAATTCCATTTGCATAGGATATCTTGTCTGTTTGTTCAGTTTTGCAGGGTCGTTACCCTTGGGGCAAAGAGGTGTGGATGAAATTCGTTTTGTCTCCAGTCGAAGTCTATTCCCCAGTAAGCGGAGTTTGCATCTCTATCCCCAGTAGAGTTTGTATGCAGTTTACGTGAGCAGGCAGCGTGTACGCTTTCCCTCGGCAGGTGGCGCACATTTAATCCCCACGAAGTTCATTTTCGTACGCACTCCCCAGTGAGTTGTGATTGGATTTTCTCCTCATTGAGTAATCTACAACCAAGGTAGGTTCGTCCCCAGCGGAGCAATCCCCAGCAAGTGGGAGGAAGGTGGTTTCCCCAGCAGATTTGTTCTCTTCCCCCCAGCAGGATAGAGGAACGTTGTTACCCCGACATTTTCTTTGCAGGAGGCCAGCAAGGGCACGTTTCTCGGCATAAGTCCAATTGTTATTGGCATGAGTAGGTTGTTTCCCCAGCAGGATGGTTTCTGTATCTCTAGCATTTATTTTGCTGATTCAGTTTCATTGCATCTGCATGCATGCATAACATCTACCCAAATGTGTAGCATTTCCATTTCGTATGGAGCATTACACCATTGCAAACATATGCATCTAAAGCATAAACCATGTTCAATACCTTTGGTGCCGGTTGCCTTTGAGGGCTGAGGATTTTGAATTCAGGAGATCTTTTGTATTATCTCCCCGTTGGGCGGATCTTTGGAGTCTTTGTGTTATTGGTTTCTCCTCAGCAGGGTCGTTTGTTTAAACCTCTCTTTTCCTATTGGAGCTTTCCCCGCAAGTCGTGAGTCGGTTGATTCTGCCGCCTGCCTATGTTGGATATGTTATGCCAACTTTTGGTTGTTAATTCCCAGCATAGTCTATTTCGGGTGTGTTATCCCAACTTTTGGTTGGTAATCCTTGGTTTCTCCGCATTGTTCCTTATTCCAACTTTTGGTTGGTAATTGTTCATTTTATTCCAACTTTTGGTTGGTACTTTTGGGTTTCATTCCAACTTTTGGTTGATAATGTTGTTTTATTCCACCTTTTGGTTGGTGACCTATTGGCGTTTGGGATGTTATTCCAACTTTTGGTTGGTAATCCTTGTTTTCCTCAGTAAAGTTGATTATTCCAACTTTTGGTTGGTAATCTTTGTTGCAGTCAGTTCATTTTCATTCACCGGTTCCAGCAATCCTAACTTTTGGTTAGTAGCCTTTTTTATTCCAACTTTTGGTTGGTAGTCTTCCTTTGTTGACGTTATCCCAACTCTTGGTTGGTAGTCTCTCTTTGTTGACGTCATTCCAACTTTTGGTTGGTAGTCTGCTTTTGTGGCCATTGTTCCAACTTTTGGTTGGTAGTGTCGGATGATCATTCCAACTTTTGGTTGGTAGTTTCTGTGATGGAGTCAACGTTGTTCATCGTCTCCGGTGATTCTAACTTTTGGTTAGTAGCTTGAGCTCCGACTTTTGGTCGATGTTGGTCCTTCCTTGGCAATCCTAAATTTTGGTTAGTAGCCTTGCTTCCCAACTTTTGGTTGGATTTTATCCCCTGCAGTCATTATTCCCACTTTTGGTTGGTAGTCTGTTGCTGGTTGATGTTATTCCAACTTTTGGTTGGTAATCCCCAGCGGGGTCTGAGGCTTTGTTGGCGTTATTCCAACTTTTGGTTGGTAGTCCTTTGTTCCTAGGGTTGTTATTCCAACTTTTGGTTGGTAATCCTGTGTTGGTGGTACGTTTATCCCAACTCTTGGTTGGTAGTTCTCCTTTATTCCTGGGCGGAGTCGTTATTCCAACTTTTGGTTGGTAACTTCGTGTAATTCCAACTTTTGGTTGGTAGCTTTGTTCGATTCCAACTTTTGGTTGGTAGTCTTCTGGTCCTGGATTTGTTATTCCAACTTTTGGTTGGTATCCTTTGCTTCAATTCCAACTTTTAGTTGGTAGTCTTGTTTAATTCCAACTTTTGGGTTGGTAAGATTTTGTGAGCGCGATCCCAACTTTTGGTTGGTAGTCTTTGGTTTCTCCTGTGGATTGTTATCCCAACTTTTGGTTGGTAGCTTGTGGTCGTCTGGTGATTTCAAATTTTGGTTGATAGTGTGGATTTGACTTTGTTCGGTATTCCGGTGATCCCAACTTTTGGTTGGTAGTTTGTGGTTAGTACTTTCGTTGCATTCCGACTTTTGGTCAATGTACTTCCCTAGTGGAGTATTCTTGTGCTTAGTTCAGTTATCTTCGAAGATTTCTGCGGTTAGCAAATTTCCGGGTTCGTTGGTATTCAACCGTTTTTTACCTCGATTGTTTGAAAGCCATTCGCTTTTCACCCAATTAGGTCCAAGTCGTTTGAATAGGGGCAACTGTTGCACCCCAAAATTTGCCCAACCTTTTCTTGACTTGGCTTTTGCTTCATTTCATTTTCTTCTAGCATTTCCATATTGCATAGCATTTTCTCTTGAGACAGGGGATCGAGGTTTTCCTGTGGCTCAGAATTCACCTTCAGTGCAAGCAATCAAAGCAGCGAGCTCCGACATTTATTTTTTTGCCCAACGGTCGGGCGATCGATTTTATTTTGTTTTTTTTTTCAGGTTATTTTTAGCCAAGAAAGCAGCATTCAGGCTATCACAAGCAGTCTCATGGTTACAATATTCAAGAACACATTCCAGAAGCTTAACAGGGTTCGAAACAGTAAGAAACGGGCAAACGGACAGGTTTCCCTCCAAAAGGTACCAGAATTCAAATTTTGAAGGTGTTAATTGGTTAACGCATATGGTTAACCGATTAACCAATGAAAAATCAGCCCAGATTCAAAAATTCAAAGGTGTTAATCGATTAACCTATATGGTTAACCGATTAACCAATGTGATTTTTGCCTCTGTACGTGAGTTTTCAATGCAGAGCCATTTGGGGTCCAATTTTGGTCATTTGAAAATTCATTTTTACACTTGGGAAGGATCTAGAACCATTCTAAAATTTGGATTAGTTTTCAAATTAATTCAATTCTCTCCAAAATCCCACTCCTAATTCCATTCCAAATTTTTCAATCCACTCTCCAAACCTTGCTTTGGATCCAAGCCAAAAGAGTACTTAAGTGATCCACTCCAAACCATACTCATCTAACTCTCATAATTCCCATTTCAAATTCAGAATTGCTCTCATTTCTCTCAATTCTCTCTCAATTTCATCATTTCCAAAACCCTCACCAAAGCTCTTCATCCACTGAATTAATTGATTCTTCATCGAAATCCATTAATTCTTGAGCTTAAACCTTCATCTATCATCTCCATCGGATCAGTTTCTTCATTCAATTTTCGTGCAAATTCAGATCTGAAATTTGAAGTGAAGCTAGAAGTGATTATTTGAAGTAATTTGGCTTAATCTTGAAGGATCTCCATCTCTACTATAAGGATTAGCTTGGGTATTGAAGTATTCCGGGTTTCTTGCTTCGATCTATTCATTTCCAGCAAATCAATATCAACCGAAGCAAATCTCCACTTCGTAGGTTAGAAATTCTCGATCCGATTTTGTTTTTAGCTTAATTGCATGTTCATCATGATGATTTTCATTTTTGATTGATTTGCTGCATTTTGATTCATATGATTTGTGTTGACGTTGTTTGGATCTGTATACATGCTGTTGGAATCATGATTTGTTGGTTAAATTTCGTGATTAAGTGATTATGTGATCATTTGCATGTTTGGAGAAGTGATAAGCTATTGAAAAGTGATTCTGCTTTGCTGTTTTCTGCTGCCAACACAATGTTAATCGGTTAACGCATATGGTTAACCGATTAACCAGTTCAAATTTTCAGATTTTTCTAAGTTTTCACAGTGTTAATCGGTTAACGCATATGGTTAACCGATTAACTAGTTTAAATTTTCAAATTTTTCAAATGTTAACAGTGTGTTAACCGATTAACCCTAGGGGTTAACCGATTAACACTGTGCTAGCAGGCCTATTTTTCTACTTTGTTTGATTGTTCGCATATCGTTTCATTTCGAATCTTCAAAAATTGATATGACGCATTAGGAATGAAATGATTTTTAGTGTTTGCCACTGTTTAAGTTTGTTTGATTATGATTTTGTTGATACTTGTGTTCATTTTCCACTTGGATGCATGCTTATGGATGTGGTTCAAAGTGATGACTCTTTGCATGTTCGTTTGTTTCTATCCTTGGCTTTCCTTTCCATGTTTGCATCATTCTTGCATTGTTGTTAAGGTCGAGACAAGCTTGTGGCGGCTGCTGCCCCATACATTTTTCCTCCCTCCCACCATTCTAAATGTGCATTTTCATGTTTGTATCTTACTTGTGTTGTTTTCTTCTCCCTTTGTTTCCTTTTTGCCATGTTCCCTTTAGGACCCAACCTTCTTTGTTTAAGGATGGTTATAGACATTAGGATTCAAACTATGCATGCTAACATTAGGTAGTCCCCTTTTGCATCCCAACTCTAAGTCCATTTTGCACGATAACTTTAGGGTTTTGAGTTAGTCCCCTTTAGGAGTCTGTCTTCTCTTCTCATCTTCATACAATCTTAACATAGTTAATAAAGATAATGGATGTTGTGCCATGAGCCTTGTACTTGGGAAATGGTGATTGAGCGGTTACCCCTCAATTTCCTAGAGTATTTAGTATACGTCCTTAGGACGATATGCGACGCATTCGCTCCTAGGTTTTAGACTTTAGTACAACATACATTATAAACACTTCTTCTCTAAAAAATACAAAACACACTTCAAATCTTTTTCTTCCTTCGGGATTTTAATCAAGGAAAATCTTTTCAGATAAAAGCATGTTGTTAACTCTTAGTTCTACCACAAACGGTAACGCCTAAGTCTCCAATGGTCGAGCTGCATACACCAACTGCTAGAACTACTTGTTAACCCTACTCGGGCCTAAAAACTTTTGAACCAACCTGTGGTCCTCTTTTAGCCTAAACTACGTTTGCTCTGATCTTTCATACTAGCTGAACTAAGTTGACTCTGACTTTCCCATTGCACGAGAGAATACATAGGCACAGAGCGGCGATGCTCTGCCGAGTCTCTTTTCTTTTTCTTTTGTCCCTTGACCTTTAGCATAGATAGTTTCATCACCCTTTTAGATAGACAACAAAGCATGGATCCCGTCGAGTACGATGGACGTGAGGGGTGCTAATACCTTCCCCTTGCGTAACCGACTCCTGAATCCAGACTTGGTCGCGATGACCTTGTCTTTCCCTTTTACGTCAGGTTTTTCCGATCGTTTCCTTTCCCTCTCTTTGGGATAAATAACAAAAGATGGTGACTCTTCTGTTTTCTGCTGGGTGTTTTTTGCAGTTGCGACAACTATGAATGATCAAGAGGATCTAATTTGCATTCACCAAGTGTAGAGACCTTCAGCTTCAGAGTTTATGCCAGACATCACTTAGAGAGTGTTCTTCAGATTCTGCACCACCAGAAACTAACAATTCAGTTTCTCTTAAGTGTACTCTTATATATATCAAATTCTGAATATATATCTATAAGTATTAGAACCTTCATACATGAAACAACATCAAATATAACCATTGTTCTTTTAATACTTTGTTATCACCAAAACCCAACGAATATATGTCATGAATCTTGTTCTAACAATCTCCCCATTTTTGATGGTGACAAAAATTAGTATTTAAAGGACAATGTTAGGCAGCTATAATTTTCTTTGAAACATCAGAGTATGAGGTTTCTAAGCTCCCACTGAGTCTAATAGTCCAAAGTTGAATTCTATAAACCCACTCTATGTACTACTTTCAAGAAAAGGTATTTTAATTTTCTTAGTAACATCTGAGTCTGAGGTTTGTAAGCTCCCCCTGAGTCAACCAGTGCAAAGTTGAGATTTCTAAGCTCCCCCTTAGTCAACCAGTGCAAAGTTAAGATTTCTAAGCTCCCCTTAGATCGATATTTAAGTAAAATAAAAATAATAAATTAACTTCCTTTGGCAACATTAGTATACGAGGTTTGTAAGCTCCTTCTAAGTCTGATAGTCTAAGGTTGAGGTTTGTAAGCTCTTCCTTAGTTCTATGTACAAAAAAGTTAAAAATGTGTCGCCCGGGCAAAATAACAGTTATGTACAAAAATTATATAACTATTATGTACAAAAACTATAAATGACCATTATGTACAAACTGAATAGGTTCATTTTCTAGTTAAATGCTTACTATCTTATCTCCCCCTTTTGTCACATCAAAAAGAATAAAAAGAGAAAAAGAAAAGAATTACAGTCATAAATGCATAACATACCATCATTACAAGATTAGTTTCCAATGAAGAGAAAACGATCAAGTAATAGGGATCAATAAAGGATCGTGCATAACATGTTATTTTCTTTTTGTAGCATTCCCAAGAATTAAGTAAAGGATCTTATTCTATCGATCAAGTTACTCAGAAGTCATTACTAAAGCAACCAAAACCTAGTTCATAAAATTCATCAAAATGTTATGGAGTCATCAGCTGAGAGCAACAAAATCTCTATTGTGACAGAAGTCACATAGAACTCTACAAATATGAATATCCAAAATCTTCAGAAGCATCTGCTACTGGGCCTATGCCCTCTACCATGAATACTTTAGAAGAAGTTTCATCAGCAATACCTTAACAACCTATAGAATCATGTCCTTCGGTAGCTCTGATGAAGCCAAAAAATAATTCTACGAAAAAGACAAGGAGGAAAAGGCTCAACGAGAAGTTTTACCGTCTTGTTGTCCTAGAGGCAGAAGAGGAGGACATAGATGAAGATGAACCATATATTGATTATGGAAACTAATTCTCCTACAAGGAAATGCACATCTTAGATAGAGATTTATTCTAAGTTCATACCAATTCCTTTTGTAATATTTATTTTGTAACCCTTTAACCTGATCAATGAAGAAGAAATTTTGACCAAATTATTTCTATATACATTGCATGCAAATAATCACTTTATTTTTCCCTTAATGATTTCTGATAAAAAAATAAATGAAGTAATAAGATAACCAGAAGCAACAATTAACATATTAATAATACTCTTTACACCTATTAAAAGAATCTTAATAGATCAGAATACTAGACATCATTTCCAAGAGTTAGTATTTAAAATTGATTTGAATTAATCAATACTAAAATAATGAATACTCAAAGGCAATGAATGTCACGATTCTATAAAAACCCCATAGCAGACTCACTTTCATAACCACTTAATCTTGTGAACACAAAAATGTATAAGCAGAAGAAAATTTGGGTTCCAACGAGAGATTTTAGAAAGGTAGCAATGCTTAATGCAGCAACTCAAGCAAATAAGAGTGATGCAGCAACTAAAGAATCTACAAGTAAGCAAATAGCTTCAGAAGCATACACTTCTTCAGCAACCATCATTGAGACACATAGAAGAAAAAGAACTTCTAGGTCAAAACAAAGAAATCAACTAAGAAAGGAAACTGTAGATTTTGCAAAGGAAGAATAGAAAGATTATTTAGACAATCTAGATATGTCAGATGATCCCATGGCATACCTTAGGGAAAATTTGAATGCCTAGAAAGTCTTAAAATTTTGTAATAGCTTCCAATTAATGAGAATGTTGCATATTTAGAGTTTTTAATCCTATTTGTTTTATCCTCTTGAGCAACAAAATAAATGAATATTTATAACAGTTAAGATGCACAAAAGTATGAACAAATTGGATTAACAATAAGATTTCTTAATAGAAAAAGTCTTAACAATTACAAGACATAAGTTTGCAGAAGTCTAACATCAGAATCTCTCACAAATAGTTATAAACCTGTCTCTCCAGATTTTAGAAGAATCAGCCTCTGAACTTATGACAACTCCCTTCTGGACTAGTAGTTCTAAAGAACTCGTCCATAAGGAATGGAGAAAACATTTCCCTTACGAAAGGAACAAAGTGTCCTCTTCAAATAGTCAAACATAACTTGAGGAAGATCAATCTGCATGTCTAAATTGAGAGGTAGTAGCATATCTTTTTCAATAGGGTCCATGAGGTCTAGATCCTTATCCTTAGAAAGCAAGTTTGAGTTCAAAATCTGATTCCAAACAATTGCATCAGGACAAAGATTTGAGACCAAAGATGTGTTAGATGGATCTACAAAGATACGCCAAGTAGGAAGATAGTGTTCCCAAACAAGAGTTCTAGGATTTCTCCAATCTCCTCACGGTTGATCACATTAGTAATCAGTTTAGAGGTTACTGTTATAGAAACATCAGTCACTTTAGAAAAATAGCACACTCAGATTTCAGTTCAACAATGGAAGCATTAATTCAAAACTCTTTGACAGTACTTGGATAAGTGAAACCACAAAGCATCTAAAAGTATCTATTCCATCTTTATTCAGACAAAGTCTTCTAGAAGTTAAAACCTAGCTTAAGCAACTCATCAAAATCCATAAACTTTTCATTGATGACAACTAGTTGATTCAAAGGAGAATTAACTAGAGAATTCATCTCAGGTTTGGTTTGATCATCACACAACCAACGGAAAAAAAAAACAAAAAAAGAACTGAGCAAGAATCTAAAGGAATAAGAATCTTGTCAGAAAAAGGACACAAAATGATGTTTCATAAGGCAAGGGGTAGCGATGATAATTATATATAAAAAGAAAAAGATCATTACTCAAAGGTTCTTATCCAGTAGATTTCCTGAATCCACTAGATGATTTTCACCTTTATGAATACTTAAGTAATATAAAAGCTTTTGAAAAACCATTTACTTAAAATGCTTTATCAAAAGTAAAGAATCCTTTTCTGAATCTCAAAATCTGACAATTTTCAGAAGCTATCATCCATCAGAGTCTAGTAGATCTAGACTTAGAGACAGACATCTTTTGTCAGTCATTAGTCTTCAAGATTCTATTTAGAACCAAACATTTTCTCTTGAAACAAGAGTTATGAGTAATTAGTGAATATTGAATTCGTTTCTTTGACACCTAACAAATAGCAGTATCATCACAAAAAGTGAGGAAACTGTTTCCATAAATATAACCATCATCTAGCTAATGATATATTCGTTATAGACAAATACAACATAATTTCTTCTTAAAGATCTCTGAAGATTCTTTTATCAAAAGAACTTCTCTAGAAATCTAAAAGAGAATTTGTATTTACATATACACAAATATCTCATTGATTTAAGTAATAAGCCAGAAAAGAACAAACATACCTTTTTTTTGTTTTTTTTTTGTCAGACTCGTATGAGTATTCAGATTTGGCCAAAGAATCTGAATACTGCTTTTGAGTGGATTCTGATTCAATGGAGGTTAAACCATTGAATCCACTTCTTTCACCAAACTCAGTACCTCTATCACTTGAATCTGGGTTGTAGGCTCTTCTTCCATTAAATGTTATAAACAACCTTTGATAAGCAACATGGAAGATGTCTTTACTCATTTCTTTAATATCTGCATCAACTACATTTAAACAATGATACTCATATTTCTATGAGTCCATATATGTGGTCCAAACATGCTTTCCTCTTCCTTATGCCTCAATCTGATAGTAGTACCATGATTCATTCCAGAGTATCAGTCTAGGACGAGTCATGATATGAAAAAGATCTTGTTCTTACTAGAATTATTGATTTCATTGTCTTGGATTAAATATTTTGACTTTGAAATATTTGACAAGCGTAGAACTAGATAGTGTTAGCTATCACAAATTAACATAAAATAAATTAAAGCACTGTCATATAATTGTTGGAAGAACATGAAGAAGAATTGAAGGTTTCTCATAGAATTATCCTTTAACACAAATTCCATGATGACCCTCAACCAAGGAGCAATGGAGTCACTTAAGATATCGCCTTAAAGAACAGACTCCTTATTATCAAATATTGAAGCAAGATAGATTTAGCATTATCTCTTTCTCTTCAATACTTGATTTTTGTTCTAGGATTCAGATGCTTCTTCAGAAGTAGTAGTGACCAGCAGATCAAGATTACTCTTTCTTATGAATCCTACACTAATGTCAGCTTCAAATGAATATGCATTAAATAACTCTGACATTAGGTTCTGGTAGTGTTTCTCTTTGCTCTTGGATTTGGGAAATCAGTTGAAATACGAATATCTCAGAAGCTTCTGAAGTTACTCTTCTAACAACAAATGTCACATTCCATTCAGCCAGTTAAAGAAATCTTCTTATTAGGAAGGTTAATTCCTCATCATCAGACATTCCATATGAAGTATCCTTCAAAAGGATTTAGGAAAGATGATATGTTAGATAGCTTTTCATCATCTAATTCCATTTCTTTTCTTTGGAGATTACAAGATAAACCTATAAGGCACAGTAAACTCAAGTTGTATGACTTTTTGAATAACTATGACCTCAGGTTTGAATTCAAAACAACCTTCTCATAGTTTTCTTAGAAAGATTAGATGAAGTTTCAATGATGTATCAATGATGTTGATATATTCAGAATCGAGATAGAGCACCTACTATAATGCATCTACCTCTGAAGATATTTTCAATAAGCTTCTTCTGAGCTGGTGAGATAGACTTTCAAACTTTGATCATCCCTACACCATCAACTTCTATAGTAATACCTATTTCAAGGGTATTCTATAGACCTTTACAAAACCCTTTATCAACTCCAATGAGTTAAAAATATATTTAACTTTTCCATCATTTAAATTCAGCGGAATCACCCTTTGAATATGGTAGGAAAAATAATGCAATATTTTTCATGTGGAACTTGATTTCTTCTTGAAGGAAAGTCTTTAATAGACATGCTTTTCTCACTGGATCATTATCTGCACCACTGTTAAGTGATATATATATATATATATATATATATATATATATATATATATATATATATATATATATATATATATATATATATATATATATATATATATATATATAGATCATGCGTTGATACCAACTGAAGGTGAGAAAAGTACACAATAAGGGGGGAGAGGTTGAATTTTATTTTCCATTTTCTTAATTTGCGTCTGATCAGAATTTAGAATCTAAACTGGTGTTCAGACTCTGGTTATACTTAGCAGCAGAATGTTAATAGAAGAAAATAAATAATAGCAGAAGACTCAAAGATTTATATTGGTTCCTCCAAAATAAGAGCAGTCCAGTCCCTTTGTTTCACAAGAGATTTTCATTATAATCAAAACATGATTACAATCTCTTATGCATTATGAATAAGACTTTTATAATGCTCATACCCTAAGTCTGAGACTTCTTGCTTAAACCTCTAAGACTCAAGACTTATTTGCTCAAGTCCTACAGACTCAAGACTTCCTTGCTTAGACCCTCAACCTAATACTTTCCTGCTCAAGTCCCTCAAACCCAAGACTTCTTGCTCAAGCCCCTCAGGCCTAATAATTCTTGCTTAAACCCCTCAGGTTCAAGACTTCCTGCTTAGACCAGCAACCTACGACTTTCCTGATCAAGCCCCTCAGGCCCAAGACTTCTTGCTTAAACCCCTCAGGTTCAAGACTTCTACTCAGACCCTCTATCCAAGACTTCCTTGCTCATGTTCCACGAGCCCAAGAATTCATGCTCAATTAATCCACTTGATTAAGTCTTTCATTGCTCTAGCACATAGCAAGAGACTTACATGGCTCAAGCATCTTGGCGAGAGCCTTGGTTTCTCAATCAATCCACTTGATTAAGATTTTCAATGCTCTAGCACATAGCAGGATACTTACATGGCTCAAGCATATTGACGAGAGACTTGGATGCTCAATCAATCTACTAGATTAAGACTTTCAATTCTCTATCACATAGCAAGAGACTTTCATAGCTCAAGCATCTTGGTGAGAGACTTAATCTAAACTGCTAAACAACATATTCAACATAATACAAATCAAAGTGTACTTGATACAAATATCAGAGGTACCGAGAAATCACCCTAACAAATACCTAAATCTTTTAAGATTTCTAAGATATTCAATGTTTAAGAAATCTTAAGGCTTTTACAATTACAACCTACGACAGAAATTCTGCATAACTAATCATGTTGGTAACTGCTTCATCTTGTTACTCCTCCATTAGGTTGATCCTTGTTAAAGATTCAATTTCAACCTTCGACTACTTATATAGCATCTTCAGAAGACTAGCCATTGGAGATATAACTTGATCAAGTGTTTTTGCTTTCTCCATAATACAAGAGATGTTGAAGATAAATACACCAAAAGATCTTGATCTATTGTGTACCATGTTTAACCATTAAGTCTTAAAAGAGATCATGTACTATAGATTCGTCGAGAGTTGTTATCCGTAAAGCATGCCAACTTTTCTTGAGCCTTGTGAACTAAGACTGTAGCTGACAAACTGATTTAACAATGTGGCTTGCTTTCTGTAGTACAGATATCTTCAGCTTTATCACTAACTCTAAATGATCACCAGAAGCTAATTTACATTCACCAAGTATAGGGACAATTATGTTGCTTCTGATGTTGAAACCTTCAGCTTCAGAGTTTATGCCAGACATCACTTAGAGAGTGTTCTTCAGATTCTGCACCACCAGAAACTAACAATTCAGCTTCTCTTAAGTGTACTCTTATATATATCAGATTCTGAATATATATCTATAAGTATTAGAACCTTCATACATGAAACACGCATCAAATATAACCATTATTCTTTTAATAATTTGTTATCATTAAAATCCAAGGAATATATGTCATGAACAAATCTTGTTCTAACCGTGTTTTCCTCTGAAATTTTGCATGGGAAGTGTCCTAATTTGTGCAATCTTGGGCCTTTCTTTCCTCTGATTCGCTTCTTCAGCATGTTATTTCCTAAAACAAAATAAGGGAAATGCATAAAAGAGAACTAAAAATGATAAAAAGACACATGAAATAGAATGGAAAACACACAAGAGACATGACACATTTACTACTTATCAACTGCCTATATAAATCTAATAGTTGAGCGCATTCCATGGTGTTCCACATGTGTTCAGTTGCCAACCATTTCCCCTATTTAAAGAGGAAATCGCCTCCCTTCACAAGTATTCAAATCCTTTCTCATTCACACACCACTTTTCATTCTCATACTAACTTGAGTATTGGAGTGCTAACCTTTCATATTAGCCCCCTTTCCACCGCATCGGAAGCTTTGAACCACCACAACAAACTCTAAGCTCATAGTTTTCTGACCAACTCTAGTTCAAAAACAGAAAAAATATAAAATATTAAATATTAAATTTAATCTACATGATAAAAAAAATGAAATAAAAATGTATATTAATAAAATAAAGTGATTACAATTACATCTTATAAAACAAAACTAATAATTATGTCGATGTAAGAGACCATCAGTTCCATATAGGGAGGTCTAATTTGAGGGTAACAATGACCATATTTTTGAATAGAAGGATACAAGGGAGTGTTTGATCTTAAATCTTGTTTATTTTTTTTGTGTTTGAAGAGTATTTAAGGATGTACCAATAAAATTAGATAATCCATTTGAATCACATGGTATATTTTTAATATAAAATTTTTTACCAACATGATCTGACTATATGGTTATGTTGGATGTGTGTTTTGTTTGGGTTTCTTGGTTCTATTAAATGGTAATAACATTAATTTTTTTTGGACGTTATAGAATATTTAGGGAATGGTATGTTAGAATTGTGTTGTCAAGGGTTTGAGTAATCGAAGTTTGTTAAAGGATTGAATTAAACTATTGGGTTGGCGAAATGAGATTTGTTGTTGTTATGTTTGGTAGTTATAGTTGTAATGCCTCAAACTGCTTTCAGAATTATAGAATGAACCCATAAACCAACACGGATCTTTTCAACATGCTTTTTTCTCACGCACATGCTTTTCGGGAAACTTCCCAGAAGATCACGCATCCCAAAATTGCTCCAAGTCAAGCACGCTTAACTATGGAGTTCTTATGGTAAGACCTACCGAAAAGAAGATTCATCTTGTTTGTATAGGTAGTACCAATTAATCTTTATAATCTTTCCTTCAACATACAGTCTCATACCTCCACAACCTCGGGATCCTCTCATTTTAATTTGAATTCGGGTTTTTCCCTAGAAGCTTCTAAGAGCATCTCATTGTCATGTCTCGTGCACCGACAACCACTCCCCCACCCTTGGGTGTTACATGTAACCACTCTCCAACCTCTTCGGCCTCAGGTGTTACATGCCCACCAACTTCCGCTTAGTTCGTCCCCGAACCACATCATACTGGGAGAGGTCTGACTCGGATACCATTTGTAACTCCCCAAACTGCTTTCAGGATTACAAACTGACCCCACAAACTAACATGAGTCTTTTCAGCATGTTTTTTCCTCACTCACATGTTTTTCGAGAAACTTCCCAAAAGGCCACTCATCCCAAAATTGCTCCAAGTCAAGCATGCTTAACTATGGAGTTTTTATGGTATGGGCTACTAAAAAGAAAATGCATCTTGTTGGTATAAGTAGTACCAATTAGTCCTTATAAGTCTTCCTTTAACATGCAGTCCCATACCTGCACAATATTGGGATCCCTCTCATTCCAATATGAATTCAGTTTTTTCCCTAGAAGCTGTTAAGAGTGTCTCATTTTCATGTCTCGTGCACCGACAACAACTCTCTCGCCTTCGGGTGTTAATGTAACCACTCTCCACCCTCTTCGACCCCGGGTGTTACAGTAGTTTGTTTATGGAATTATGGTTTAAGGATGATGTTGCAAAAATTGGGGGTAAAGTAATTGTTGTGTGAGTTAGGTGTAGTGTTATTCTTGTGGATTATTGTTGTATGTTGGTTGTCGTAAAAAATTGTTGGATATAGTATGGTTGATTTTTGTGTTATTACACGTACGTGTTTTGATATGGGATGTTGGAGTAGGTTGGTTGTGATGGAAATTTAGGGGTGTGGGTGTGAGTCTCTTGTTAAAGGAAGAAAAAAATATGTTGTCGTGTTGAAGTAGAAATGTGTTCATTAGGGTCACTAAGAAACTAGAGACAAGGGCAAATGAAATGTATTAAAACCAAGTAATATACTCTCAATTCGTCTTAGCTTCCCCATCCATTATTTTGTTTATCAAGACAAAATTATGTCGGTTCCTTCAATCATCTTGCGTTAGATAGTATTTTGCGGTAGTGTTTTATCGTATCCACGGGGATTGTAGAGAATATAGATGCTTGTTGTTCAACGGTTTAATGACTTAAGGAAAAGGGAGTTTTTATAATGATTTCAATTTCGTAACATAAGTTCACAAGATTTAAAATGGAATAAAAGTCGGTCTAAGTTTGATAAAAACATGCCAAGATTAGGGTTCGCTAGTCCGTCCTAAACGTATCCAACCAATCAAATATGTGAACGAAGTTCTAACCAACATAACCGCGTATCCTCGCAAAAATGTTCATCTCTAAAGCGATTTCGTGAATGTTATTGTTTCGACTGTTAGATGATCTCTCTAAATAACAATCAAAACAATAATCATTAAGATCGATACAAAATGGATACCAACTTTCAAATCTATCTCTAGCATTTGTATAGTTGATAGATGAAGATATTAGGTCAAGACTTGGAAAGTTCATGTCTAAAGCAATCCAAACCATAAATGTACAAATAATAGCAAATAACTTCATCTGCATTGATCATAACATTGTTCACATACAAGAGATTAAGAAGAATACATAAAATCTGAACTAACTACTCCTAACCTTGACAAGAGAGGGATTTAGCCACTCATTCCCATGATAGCTTGAGCAACAAGTTTCGGAAGAAGGTTGATCAACATATGAGTCGAATAATCGAGATTGGATGGGAATTTACCTTCTTTTTGTGAAATGTTGCTAAGAGGTGATGAGAAATGAAAGAATGGGTGTCTAGGTCAGAAAAATCCTCTCCAATACAAGTACAAGAAATTAGATATTTTTACAAAAAAAGTAGCTCATGCTACTTATAGAAGGGTCACTTGAGCTGTCATGTTCGCTAGGCGAACAAAGTGGTTCGCCTAGCGAACCCCAAAAGTGTCACCTGAAGTGCCTGTGCCCTGTGGACTCTCCCCAAACAATTTTCCATATGTTCGCTAGGCGAGTAATCCTTCACTTAGCGAAGCCTTCGCTGTGAACTTTGCCTAGCGAGTTTATGGCCCTTTCCTTGCTGTTTTAAGTCTGAGAGTGTTTGTTGGTTACTCGCTGCTTATTCGCCTAGCAAGGTCTTCGCTGCCTCCCTCGCCTAGCAAGTTTATGTCCCTTTCTCCACTGTCCCAAGTCTGGGAGTGTTCGTTGTCTGCTCGCTGCTTCTTCGCCTAACGAGGTCTTCACTGCCTCCCTCGCCTAGCGAGTTTAGGGCCTTTTCCATTCTGTTGTGAATAATGCCTTGATTTCTGGCCTTCACTACATAGTTCGCCTAGAGAACTTTGTGAAGTTTTGGAGGGAGCTTCGCTGGCAAGTTCGCCTAGAGAACTTGCTATTGTTTGCTTGCTGCCTTGGTTTCTTTGCCATCTTTCTTATGTCTTAATTTTCCACTCTTTCATGCCTAATTCCTGCACAATAACACAAATTAAAGGCACCAAGATACTTTCACAATATGTTGCAAACCAACCAAAGTAAGAGCGATTTTGAATACTTTCTTGACAAAAAGGAGTGAAAGATGCCCACATTTGATAGCTCAAATAAGTGAAATTGGGCATCTAACATCTTGTGCATCTTTGTTCAACATGGTATTATGCAGTTTCCACAACTTGACAATAATCATTTTATCATGTTTTTTTTAAAGCATCTCAGTGATTGGAATATCCTTTGTTGGTAGCCAAATTGATGTTTTATCATGTATGTCTGATGTATTTTAGCAATAAATAAACAAATCAAAGGATTCAATTTACTCCAAATCAGGCTATATTATAGTCATTTGGCATATAAATTAGATAATATCTTCAATTAAATTGTTAAACAATATATATTGCTTATTAGTGTATGAAAAGTAAATTAAAAATAATTGAGACAAAATAAGATAAAATTTATTACATACTGAGCTCCATGTAATGTATGGTATATCAAAGAGATAATGGCGTGGTTTATTTTGATAGTCCTTCCTTTTGCAACATCATCTAGCACATAAAAGAAAATTAAATGTATATGATTAATATGTTAAAAGGAAGTAGGCATGTAATGAAGTGTATATAAAATTTTAATTTGTCATTACATTTATGAATGTGTTGCGAGTGTTTGAGTGATTGGAGCTAATATTGGCAAACATGAAAACCTCCAAGTTTGGAGCATGTTAGCCCATCCTCTCACACCGTTAACTCATTTGTGAGTAGATCTACACATAATTTGTAAAATGTAGCTAAATAAATTAAACCCCAAATATATTGGTTTGCATCATCCAAAATCTCTAAATATGTTAGGGTTGGTTGAAAATATACATGTTGATATTCTTTATGGTGAAGTATGATTGTTGGTGAAGACAATGAAAAATTATGTATTATTTTCAATCAAGGTGGAGAATGTTGGGGTTGATTGAAAATATAAATGTTGAAAATATAGATGTTAATTGAAATCATAACCCATTTAAATAACCCTAGGGTTATTTTTAAGTTCTTAATATTCTAATTTGATCCATTATCAAGTTAGATATGACTTACGATATCTACACAATAACCTGACATTTCATGACATGCTTTTAGCCACAAATTTAATATTATATTAGTTAGACCCCTTTAAGTCTTGACTAATTAAAATAATGACACTAACACCTTTAATATTACATTTGTGACATGAAATTCTAACATCTTGTACGTAGAATATAATGCTCATGTACATAATCAACCCCGAAGAAATTATTTACTAAGTTACCTTTCAAATACGATCCGCCAACTTTCAAAACCAACTGTTTAAGCATGAAATCATTTGTTTGAAATTCAAATATAAATTTATGTATATGCTTTAGGGGTGTTCAAAATCGAACCAACTCATTAGAAAATCGCAAACTGAACCAAATCAAACTGAAAACTGCAAAAAAACCGTATTTAGTTCGGATGTGTTTGAGTCATCCTTTAACAAAACCTTATTGTTTGGTTCAGTTTGCGGTTTGTATTTTTCAAACCAAACCAATCCGAATTAAACTGCATTATGTTTTAACCTAAGTTTAACTTAACTCACATCTAACTCAAACCTAAAACTATTATGCCTTAGTCTTACGATTACGAACGATTTTCTCTTCCTCGCACTTCGGGTTTCAGTTTCAGCCTTCTCAAATCTCTTTTAGCAATATTGCACCTTCTTCATTACATACATCTCGTCCCTTCTTCTCTAATCTCTACTCTTTTTTATTCTTTTCTTTTCACCTTCTCTTTTTTATTCAATTGTTCGTTCTTCCAATTTCATTTTTATCGCACATCTTCTTCTCTAATCTCTCCTATCTTCTATTCTTTCTTTTGCATCTTCACTGATCTCTTATCTCCTTTATTTTTTATTTTATTTAAAAAAAATTTGATATTGTTTTATTATTTTATATTTATTATTCGACTTTTTTCTAATATGTTTTTTATATATGAAATCAAAAGTTATTGTTCAAATATGATGAGTTTTATTGTTATTTGGTAGTATATGAATGACTAAATACAAAGTCATTTTGTCATTTATATGTGCATGTATGGCTCAATAATTTTTATTTATTTATAAAAAATCGAATCAACCGAACCGAACCAACCGCATTGATGAGGTTTGGTTTGGTTTGGTTTTATTTTTAAATGTCAACCGAACCAAACCAAACCGCATATGTTTTTCTCTTGCATTTCAGATGACTTTTAGCATCAAAATCATCCAAACCGCATCGCGGACACGCCTAAATCCCTAAATTATGCTCAACTCATTATCCTTATTATAAAACTCAATATCAAGGCTTGCATGATTATGTAAATGAAATGAGTCAAATGAATAATGATCACAATGACTTTTTATACTATGTTATTTATAGAAGCCTTTACAACCAACCTAATGGAAGAAATTCTTATAACTAGGGATGACAATGAGTAGAGTTTGGGCAGAGTACTATAGTACTCATCCCTATACCCACGATTTTTAAAAAAAATGATGTGCCCGAGCCCATACCCGCATGGATGCCAAAGTTAACCTGTGGTCGTGCCTTATGGGTATGTAAATATTCATACCCGTACTCGTGACCCACAATTCTTTTAAAAATAAATACATAAGTTATAAAATATCATATAATCTTAAGTTCTTAAAAGCATTAAAAAAAATTTCAAACAATTTATTGTTGAAATGAATGAACACTTATATTTAATACATAATGGTTTAACATTGATATACGTTTTATAATTGATAGACATACGATTTTGTATAATAGTATAAATTAAAATATATAAATATAAATTAAAAAATATAAATATAAATGAAAATACATAAATATATATTGTGCGGGTATGGGACAGGATGGGTACTAAGGTGCCCATACCCGCATCCATACCCGCTTATTTTTGTGGGTAATTATCCAAATTCATATCCGTATTTATTTTTGCGAGTTTTTATCCTACCAGTTCTCGATAAATTTGCGGGTGCCCATTAAAAATGGGTCAAATTGTCATCCCTACTTATAACCAGCTCAATAGACAAAATATTAAGTTAATATATATATATATATATATATATATATATATATATATATATATTTAACCAGAAAAATGAAAGATTAGGAAAATTAGAAAAGCTAAATAAATTTATATATGATTTTTTTTTTATATTTATGATTTTTTATTTTATATTTATTTATTTTAATATATATATATATATATATATATATATATATATATATATATATATATATATATATATATATATATATATATATATATATATATATATATATATATATATATATATATATATATATATATATATATATATATATATATATATATATATATATAATAAGTATTTGAGACATTAATTCTTAATATGGGGTAGTTGTAGAATATTTTTTAAAAACAAAGGCGCTGATATAATAAAAGTCTCATTAATTATTGTTCTGGTTTACAATGTTAAAAAATAAAATTATAAATAAAATTTATTAATTTAATAACATCTAAACACTTTAAAAAAAAATGTAATATTTATGAAGAAGTTTCCTTAAGTCAACTCAATTAATAATAGCTATGTAAAAATATCAATCAGAAAAATGTTTATTTAAACTCACATTTTATTTATTAACCTTGAAATTTCAATCATTAGAAAAAAAAAGTTTATGATAAGTGCAGTTTTTGACATTTACGGTTGATTGAATATTTCAAACGGTTTCTCATATCAAACAATGAAGCATACTAAATTGTCAGTTAGTGTAATCAACTTGTCTAAAAAACTTGGCAATTTATTTATCTTTCCAATTAATCATAACCTCTTTTTAATTCAAATTAATTGTACTACTAAACATTAGCCTCAAATAGAAAAATGGCCAACAACATCATCAATATTCCCCTAATGTATTATAAGTACACCACAATTTTGTTTTCTTTCTTTTCAGTTAATATCGTTCTTTCCAGCAAAATATACAGATACTAAAAACAATCACATAGCTTCTGATTTCATAATCTTACATAAAAACTGAAACCTCAATAGGGAAATTTTTTATTAATAATTTATGCAGTAGGACACATTGACTCAATAGTTAGTGCTAAAACAGGGAAAATTTATTATTTTTTCCACATTTCAATAAACATTTGCAACCAGACAAAAGAAGGATATTAAATTAATACACAAAAATAAAAACAGAGGAGAATAATAAAATATAAAAGAAACAGAAAATCATGCCATGGCCCCTTATAAAAAAAATCACAAAGGGACTAGAATCTAAAAAGTGAAGAAGAAGATGACATTAATAATTATAGATATAACTATAATTATATCAATCAATCAAAGAAGATAAAACAAAACAAAACAGAAACAAAAGCATTCACAAGAAAAGACAAGAACAAAGAAAGAGAAAGAAAAGGTAGAAAACAAATAACCTAGTAATTCCAGAGAAAACTCTCGAAATTAGTTACAACGCTGTTATTGTTTCCAAATCCATCATCGTATTCCTCACCACCACCAGAACAACCGTTTTCTTGCGGTGTTTGTAGCCATGTTATTGGTTGTTGATACATCCATGTGTAGTCTAAGAGAAACTCCTCTTTTCCAATATCATCATAACTGTTTTTCAAAGTAGGTAGCTCGATTATCTCGCTGAGTTCGTCAGATGTTGTCGATAAGTCTGTTGACGAAGACAATGATGTATTTGTCTTCATTGACAGACTTGTCGACAATGACATCGTTGTCGTTGAAGACGACGATGCCGATGATGAGAGTGAGGAAGATGATGATTGTGGTTCCAAACTGTTGGTCATTTGGGCTGCTTTAGCCGCCGCGGCCTGAACGTCGCGCGGGGCTAAAGAAGCGGGTTTTGGGAGAAGGTCTGCAAGGTGGGGGAAATTGAGAATGGCGGATTTTCCTTTAACGCATATAGCTGCAGCGTCGTGTGCTCTGGCGGCCATTTCGGCTGTGGGGAAAGTGCCTAGCCAAATCCGCGATTTCTTGCGAGGCTCGCGGATTTCGGACACCCATTTTCCCCAATTTCTCATGCGAACGCCTCGGTAGACGGGGTGTTTGTTGGAGTCGCGGTTGCGTTTAAGGTTGTTGCTGTTGGAACCTTGGTCTTGAATTGAGGTTGTTGTAGATGGTGATGAATTTGAGGTGCTCTCGGTTTCTGAATTTTGTGGTGAAACTCTCATTGTTGGTAAAGTTTTGTAGAAAATTTGTGGAAATTGGAAAGAGAGAAAAGAAGAAGAAGAAGATATTAAGGAGGCATGCAATGCAAGTGAGGAAATTGATCTGCTATATATGCATCATTATTATTTTTTTATTTTAGATTTAATTTAATTTTTTGGGTCAGTTTTCAATGAGTCATAAAACACTTTAGAAAAGTTGAAGAAGGACCCTACAAGAGAAATGGGTCACCCTGCAATGCAAGGGTCACCCCCCTTCCTTCCGTTCTTTATGCCACGCAAATTTCCTTTTGTTTTTGCTATGTACACAATACACTGTTCACTATGTCATATTGGTCTGGTAAAAGTTTTATACTACATGGCATATGCGTGCACCATGAATTTTGGTTAAAGATGAAGTGTGACAAATTTGATTTCAAATGAAGGTTTAAGTAGTATGATAATTAAGTTTTGAATGAGTTAATTAGTGACCTGAATGAACTGTGCAAGCTTTTATAAAGTGTGTAGTGTTTGGCTTCAAAATCAAGTTCGAAGAATTCGCGAAAACGTATTGTGTTTGACATACACGTAATGTGTTCTTGTAAAATGGAGTGCAAATTATGTCGTTTCTGACGATTTTGAAAGGTGATTTTAGACGTTTTCATAGTACGAATGGCAAACAAGTGACCTATGAGAGACCTCTGAGAGAAAATGAGGAAATCATAGTGAAAGAAACGTATAAAAGTAAAGAGAGATTCTCAGAGTTGAAAATTAAGAATTGAAAGACTTTTAGAGGTATATAAAATGATTGAGAAACATTTCTAAATACTTCAGACCCGTTTCAGACATATTGCTAGGAGTTAGATTGCCAAAGAGTTTCTAGAATAAGGTTTCTGCCAAAACAACTTATCTGATGGGAAGATGTCTATTCATAAGAAAAAACTTCAAGACATCTATGGAGCTATGGAGTCGGAAACAAATACACTACTCTAATTTGAAAGTATTCAAAGTTTTGTTGTTTGTGCAATTCAAGTTAGTCCATATTGATAGTAAGGCTATTGAATGTGTCTTCATTAGCTATCCAAAGGTAAGTAGGGTTACAAGTTATAGAATATAGAATCTAGAGGATTAAGGTTAATTATTAAAAAGTAATGCTACTTTTAGTGAGACTCGTAAGGGGGAAAAGTATAGACTTGGAGATGAAGAATTATAAACTATAGAGAAGACTTAGTTTGAAGGCGATGAATGATAAAAGACATTCACTAATGAAGAACCATATTTGTGGGCTTGGTATATTACCTAAGCGGAAAATCGTGGCTAGGCGCAAGTAGATGAAAATGCTTAGATCAATGTTCAAGAATTGATTAGGTTGAAGGCTAAGAATTGAAAGATCTTTGGAGGTATCTATAGGGACTCAAAAATACTTCTAAACACTTTGGATTTGTGTGATTCATATATAATGAATTGGAGAGATGGATAAATATTTAAGATAGAAAGCATGAAATGTTCTTGAAAAATCGAAGGACTTTTTACTTATAACTCAATTGTAATCTCTTGTAATAATTCTCGAAGTATAGTGAATTGGAAAATTTTCATATCTCTTAAATTAGACAGTTTTTGATCGATTCAAGTAAACAAATTATTTGTGTAGTCATCACTTCTTCTTCTTCTTCTTCTTCTTCTTGCTCGTGTGAACTTGACTTTAATGGAACATTCTCTCAAGTGGTTAAACCAACCACAATTCGAGTTATTCTCACTCTGGCTCTCACATACAAATGGGAACTCTAGTAGGAGGATATCAACAGTGTCTTTCTTAATGATACTTTACAAGAGGAAGTATACATGTCTCAGCCACCCGAATTTACTCATAAAAACAAAATACTTATGTGAAAGTTGAATTAAATCCTTCTATGGACTTAAACAAGCCCTAAGTGCATGGTATGAAAAACTACCTCAAGCTCTCTTTCAATTTGAATTTTCACACAGGAAATGTGATCATTCTTCGTTTGTATACTCATATCAAGGTGTGACACGGTATGCACTTGTGTATGTTGATGACATACTCATCACTAATTCATCTTCGAATTTAGTCCATAAGATAATCAATAACCCGAATGTTACATTTTCTATCAAGAAATTAGGAAGGCTTGCATATTTCATGGAAATCGAGATAAAGTCCACGTCAAATGGATTCATTCTTCTACTTAGTCCAACTACATAAAGGATCTATTGACTTATACAAATATGTGTGCTACAAATGAAGTTCCTACACCTATGTTAAGCAACTGCAAGTGAATTAAACATTGTTTTAGTTCATTTTCATATCCTTATCAATATAAATTCATGGTAGGTATTCTTAAATATGTCACCTTGTTTAGGCTAGACATACCCTTAAATGTAAACACAACATGCCAATTTATGTCCTCCTTCATTGACTCTAATTGTTCCGCTGTGAAAAGAATGATGTATCTTAGTGGACTTTTATCTCATGGCTTGCTTCTATCTTCTTCTCCCATAACTTACAATTTTTTTAGGAGCTTATAATGATTCTGACTGGATTAGTGGTCCATATGATCAAAGATTCACTTTTGGTTCATGAATTTCTTTTGGACCAAACCTTGTCTCATTGAGCTCTAAAAAGAAACATGTTGTTAGGTTCAGTGTAGAAGCAGAATATCGAGCCTTAGGTCACACCACCTCTGAATTATTGTGGCTAGAATCTTTATAACAAAGTTATGTATCCATTTCTTTTCACCAACATTTCTTTGTGAAAATTTAAGTGTAATACTTCTGTCTCATAATTCGATACTTCGGGTTTGCATTAAGCACATCAAACATGATATTCACTTCATATATTGATAGAATTAACGTTTGGCCCAATTCATCCATACAAAAACGGGTTGTAAGGTGAGGGATATCACTCTATATAAACCCTTTGTGGACACTATCTTTAACCAATGTGGAGTTTGAGTTTTTTCTAATACACCCTTCACGCCAAGCACTATTGAGTTTGGTGCGTGGATATAAACGGTGAATGACCCAAATTATCGATATATGAGATTTGATTTTTTTAATACACCCCCTTGCGCTCAATATTTTTTGGATTTGGTGCACAATATATAAATGATAAATAATTCAAACTGCTAAGCTCGTGATACCATAAAATTGTTTTTCCAACATATTGAAAGCACTGCTTATTGACTAAACTGCTCGATATTTTTATGTTTCAAGAACTTAAGACGAAACTCAAGGTTATAACTTGTAAGCCCCCTAAACTTGTGAGGGAGTGTTAGAGCTAAATTATTATATAGTTCATGTATGATTCGATGAGTGTGTTAAGCAATTTGTGTGACCTATCTATGTATCATTAGGTTGAACCTAATCTTAAACCAGAACCAATTATTTCCCAATGTAACACTATTCATTTATCCCTTATCTTTGTGAATTTCAAGATTGAACACTAGACATCTTTGTCCAATTTTCAACCTCATTACGTA
This sequence comes from Lathyrus sativus, assembly GCA_963859935.3. Taxonomy (NCBI): domain Eukaryota; kingdom Viridiplantae; phylum Streptophyta; class Magnoliopsida; order Fabales; family Fabaceae; genus Lathyrus; species Lathyrus sativus. The sequence continues at coordinate 30,779,292 of OZ012740.1, read as the reverse complement.
TCATTTCCGTTGCATTGTCTCCAATTTCACCTTTTTCCTATTGCAATATTTAATATTATATTTGTGTATCACACAATATGAGTATTATGTAACTTTTAATTAATTAATTCGTTGCATTTTGGAAGCAAGATTGGTGGGTGGATTTGAAAACGGTAACAATGACGTTCAATGATATCACTAAATAATATAATTAGTCTATCATTTATATATTCTAACCGTCGTACGTTAACTCTTTATTTGTGTCCCTGTTTATTTTCATTACGTACAAGGATGTTAAAAGGAATTCTGATTTTGGTTACATTTAAAAAATTTCAGCATTCACAAAATTGAGATTAAATAGCTCGGATTTCAATATCTTAATTTTTTGGTCTTTACAAAATTAATTCATACTAAAATGAATCTCCATAAAATATAAAATAAAAACAAAATAAAATTGTTGGTGACTTTGCAGTAGGAGTGAAAATAGATCATGACAAACTTGAGTCTGACATTTGATAAATTTAAAAGCCTGACATATGTTTTATTTTAAAAACAAAAAATTATGTTCTAACCTTTTTAAAAGTCTATTTTATCTTTAAAACTATTTAAAATTCTATTTCACATTGAAAATTTTAAATAATTTATTTTACTTATGCAGTCTTATTGGAAGGTGTATATATATTTATGAAGTCTTATTGAAAGGTATATATATATATATATATATATATATATATATATATATATATATATATATATATATATATATATATATATATATATATATATATATATATATATATATATATATATATATATATATATATATATATATATATATATATATATATATATATATATATATATATATATATATATATATATATATATATATATATATATATATATATATATATATATATTTATGAAGTCTTGTTGAAAGGTATATATATATATATATATATATATATATATATATATATATATATATATATATATATATATATATATATATATATATATATATATATATATATATATATATATATATATATATATATATATATATATATATATATATATATATATATATATATATATATATATATATATATATATATATATATATATATATATATATATATATATATATATATATATATATATTTATGAAGTCTTGTTGAAAGGTGTATATATATATATATATATATATATATATATATATATATATATATATATATATATATATTAAAGAATATATATATACAACAATAGTTGAAAAATGGATTACATTACGTGTGAGTTGCCGTTGTCACGTAGGGTGTGGTTGTATATGCAATAGTTACAATCGCGGTCTTATGACCGTTGTGGAAAATCTGAGAGTGCACGATATATTATCATGATTATTAAACAAACCGTTGTCATATATAAAATGTTCCAGCATGTTTAAATCCCAACATGATATATATATATATATATATATATATATATATATATATATATATATATATATATATATATATATATATATATATATATATATATATATATATATATATATATATATATATATATATATATATATATATATATATATATATATATATATATATATATATATATATATATATATATATATATATATATATATATATATATATATAATAGATGAATCTCATGTTTAGGGATGACAAACAAATCCAGACCCGCCCGCATCCGCCCCAAAATTAACGGAGAAAACCCTATTTAATTGGGTGTTGGTGCGGGTAAGGAAGAAATCCGATTCTTAACTATGGGTGCAAGTGCGGGTAGACACTAAGACTCGTCCACACCCGCCCCCGAATGCATTTTACTTTAATTCTCTTATTTTACTTATTTTAATATTTATTTATTAATTATATTTTAAATTAAATTATTAATGTCCTTATTGCAATTAAAATAATCAAATTAATCAAGTTAATATCTATTTACTAATTAAATTTTTAATTAATTAATTAATAAATTTTTTAAAATAATTAAATTTTTAATTAAATTATTAATTTTTATTGTAATTAAAAAGAAATTAATTTTTTGCGGGTGGGGCGGGTGCACCCGTTCTCCACTGAGGGCGGATCTGGGCTGTAAATTTTTACCCCCGATTGGCCTTGGGGGCGGGGGCGGATATGTTATATGGAGGTGGGTGCGAGTGCAGGTATAGCTAAACCTGCCCCCGCCCCGCCTCGTTGCCATCCCTACTCATGTTTGTGTTGCATGAATCACTTTGAACATATACGCCCAACGTTTACAAATCTTTACAAAGTCTTGGCATGAGAATGATGTTTCGTCGTTAAAAGTCAGCATAAAATATATCAAATTAAGCTCATTATTGAGGACTCATAAGCACATTGTAAACAATTCATTACATATGTAATATATACCTGATCTCATTTATCAACAATTCTGGCGAAGACAATGTTTAACATGTGTTTTATTATATAATAACCACACTCGAATCCTTTAGGTTGTTTCCTCGTCTACAAAAATAAACATTAATTTCATGAATGTTATAATCACAATGCATGTAACAATATATATAAATGAATGTCACAAAGTAATATAGCCACTTACTTTAGGCAAGATAAATGTTGGCTTTTTCCTAACATTCTTCAACATATTGTGTCGCTGCACAACACTGTACATTTGAAAATATTTGAGGGTTAAACCAATTAAACCAATTACAAAGTCAAAGAAAATATGTATAATTGAAAAATTCATATAAACATAAACTTACCTATTAATAATTGCCTTCATTTTAAGATCGAGTGGTTGATGTAATGAACACAATGTCGTTATAGTATTTGTCTTAAGCGATATGATGATCAATTGTCAATGATCACTGAATAAACACGAGCATATAAATAATTAGTATTCTCTAAAACAAAACTAACTATAAAATATAAACCACAATTTAAAAATTACTTACGCATTGAGAAATGGTGTGAAGTAACATTCTTTTCTCCCTTGAGCTAACCGCCTCGAAATGTATGTCTCAATATCTTTTGCCTTATTATTTGTCCATCAATACTAAATGGATCCAAGATGCCATAAATATTGGACTTATTTAACTCTATACATACACGATGAATGTACCTAAATGGTTAAATAAAATCCAAAAAATAAGTAAAGGAAATACAAAAATAATAATGTACTATAATGACAGGCATATTCAAGTATATTCTTACGTGCACCAAAGTTGCAATATCCCTACGTCCGGCTAATTACCACCATAGAGAAAATCTCAAATGTCACTAAGACAAACATAATAGAGCTTTACTGATGGACAATGCTATAGAGAAAGAGGATACAGATCATTATGTTCCACAACCAAAACGTATAACGTGGTGATTTTATTTGCGGAAGGATCCAATAACTCATTAAAGTCTTTAGCGGGGGCGGCTGAACAATTGCTTTCTTTGGTGTTGGCATTACGTACACCATGTGTTTCGGGAACTTGATCATCAATATTATTAGTATAATTTTCATCTGTGCGTTGTGGTAAGGATCCACTTATTCTCTGCGACAATATATCAATACATAATAAACACATTTCTATCTTTTCTAACTTTTCAGGTTAAACACAATATATCACATATTTCATATAAAACACTAGCATTTTAGATAAAACACTTACCGCATATAACTATTCTAGCTTTTCTATGTCTTTCTTCTGACTTTTCCGCTCGGCTTCTAACACCTTCCTCTGCTCTTCTAACTCCTTCTCAACAAGAGCAAGTTTTTCTCTATTCTCTTATAATTCGGCATTGTCGGTGCTTTCTTTGGTTGGAACAAAGAATAATCTAATGTCGACGCCTTCTCCAACACCACGAACGCACGCCCACCATGCTCATCTGTTGCAATAGCCCCAACTAGTATATCATGTCGTGGTTATGGAACAAATGAGCCTCCTGAACCAACACATGCTACATAACATACATGATAATATTAATATTGTAATTACCACAACATTTAAATAACACATAACATACGAACAACAAATCATACTTATAATTTTTCTCAGCAACTGCTCTTGAAGCATCTGAGGTGTACTCTCCATTTGGTCTTAGTCGAGCCACCTTCCACTTCTCATGCCTTGACGGTGGAGATGGGTTGCGATCACGACTAATGGAGTCATCATTTCCCATTTGTTGTCTTTTTTCCTCCATCATTTTTTCTCCAATTTTTTGTAACCCCCACAAGATAATCTATGGGGGTAAATATTTTTTGCTTTATTTTGAATTCCTGTTTGAATTTTAGTTCGTCATAAACATAGTGAAAATATGATTAGTATCTATAAATTATTACCATCAAATTTTTAAGAGAAATAAGACTATTAAAAACCAGAAATTTCTCAGAACAACGACAATTTGCAAACTTTTTTCCAAACCCTCTTCGAGAGAAAACTATACATCACCCATGGACGTTCAAGACCAATCTTAGGATTTCTAATGTAGTCATGCGTGAGCCGTGACTTAAAGCCCTTCCAACACGTACCAGCATGAGTTACGACTTTTTTAAGTGCTTATCACCATCCGCAAACTGAAAGGTCAACTACATTTAAATCAATAAGAATGCATTAGAAATTATAGAAACTCATATCAAAATGATGAAAAATAAAACTATCACCTTAACATCTGTCCATATGCTATCTTTGACCTATGTTGGCGCTTGTTTCCAATCATCTACCAATATGCTAACTTTGCTACGTTCAAGGAACGCAAGATAAATCTTAAAAAAGAGAAGATTATTCACCATCAACTACTCTATTATACGAATCAAACGCGATAGGAAATTTTATACCATATTTGTGGATTTTTGTTTTTTTGGTAAGCATAATGGCACCTCTTTGTGATCTTTTGTTTTTGATTTGAGTATCACTTGTCATGGTTTCCTTGCCATTAGATGAAGAATACGACGAATCCGACGTCTATTTTCAAAAACAACAACAACCTCAACAAACAAACTTTTTCATCTATTATCATATACACATTCAACAACAACAACAAACTCTTTCATCTATTATCATATACACATTCAACAACAACAACAACAACAATAAACTCTTTCAAATATTATCATATACACATTCAACAATAACAACAACAAACTCAGAAATCTATTATCACATACACATTCAACAACAACAAATTAATCAAGTTTTATGACACGCATTCAACAAGAACCGGAAAAAAAAAAACAACAACAATGGAAATTGAGTTTACTGTAGTGCATGGGAAAAAAGTTTATGTGCCGTAAACGTGATGGCTAAGTAAATGTGAATATTTGGGTTGATACAAATATTATTGTTGTTGTACTCCTCCTTGACGATGACGATGATGTTAGTGTTGGCGTGGGTTAAAAATGAACCGATGACGATGACGATGACTACGGATTGAAAATGAACAACGAATGTAAAACTATAACAACTGATGATGATGAACGATAAACCGGTGATGATGAACAATGAATGTTAGAGTTGAAATGGTGCATCATTTCTTAGTACTGAACGTTAGGGTTGAAATGGTGTATCGTTTCTCAACAAAGAATGGCTACTGAAGAGACTAGTTAGTTAGCTTGATAAAAATGAATGAAGCTTACCACCACGGTCGAAAACGCAAACTGTGGTGATATGTTACTTGTTAAATTACATTTCATAAAGAAGCACCGTTGTATTACAATTTAAAATATTTAAAACAAAATGAATAATATGTCACAACGGCTTTGCTAAGAAACTGTGATGCTATCTCAATTTTTTTAAAATTAAAAATAAATAGAAATAAAAAGGCGCGACTAAATGTTAAAGAAATAAAATATTTGATACGTCAATATATTACAATTTAAAATATTTATAACAAGTCATAACGGTTGAGTTATTCAACCATGGTGGTATCTAATGTTAAAGAGTGATTATATAACCACGATTTTATGTTTCATCCGTGATTATATCATATCAAAAAATATGATTGCGCGTTAAATAAGATATATCATCACAGTGAAAGTCTAACCGTAGTAGAATTAGTTTAAACGAAAGTGTATTTTATAGTAGTAAATTTTTAAGACTTTTTAGATATTTTTAATATCCTAAGTCTAGTCTATTTAATTAAATAGATTTTTAAAAAATCTAAGCCTAGCTTATTTATTAAATATGTCTGATTTGATATGTCTTTAAATAGAATAAGTTATTGGTCTCTCTTAATCGCTTTAGCCTATTTTTCATCTCTATCTGACAGTCAAAACTCCAGTTGATTTTCAGTTGGATGTTAGTTCGTAGTGTTCATGAACAATTCGAGGATTTTTTTTTTTAATGTCTTCTCTTTTTTCCCCTATTATTTTGACTTTATATATCTCTTTTCACTTTCCATTTCTTGTATCAATTGATTCTGAAAAACTTTGTTTACTCATCTTTCTTTATATATAACTTTTTTATTTGAAGAGATCAATTCCATTATTATTTATATTATATAATCTAATTTTAATATAAATTAATTTTATAAAAAAACTCAGGAACATAAAGCTAAGTTGTATTTGCAATGATCAAAATTTTTTTCATAAAAAGTGTAGATACTAAAATAAATAAAAATGAGTATATTTATTGTGATAATTACATCTTTGAACTTTAGAATAATTTGAAATGAAGCTAAATTAGGTAATTGAACTAACCTAACTATCCTTTCATCTTTCACGTGTTATATCATCATTCATAAATTAGCACTAACTAATTATTACTTAATTTGATTAGAAATAGTTCAATTGTTAGGATGTTGTGTTTGATATAGCTAATTGATATATGCATATATTCAAAGCTATCAAATTAGTTTGTTCAATGTATTGAACTGTATATAAGCTATTTAAAAGTATGTAAGAAAGCAATGCATGTGTTTGCCTTTAAAACCATATAGTAAGAGCCAGCAAACATTTAGGCATTTGGACCCTTCTTTGATATTTTCCATTTTACTATTTATATTTTATTTTCCATTCCTAGAAGGCACACTGATATCTTTGTTTGTATAAATTCTCAAATTTAGACTTGCAAGTAATTTTGAAAATTAGTGTGCTAGCTACTTCAGTCAAAAAATTTCATGAAATGATTGTCTAAATTCGTAAATATATATATATATATATATATATATATATATATATATATATATATATATATATATATATATATATATATATATATATATATATATATATATATATATATATATATATATATATATATATATATATATATATATATATATATATATATATATATATATATATATATTCAATTTGATTATCCTATAATATTATTTTTAAAATAATTTTGAAATGGTTGAATTAAAATAAATCTTTAAAGCTCTGCTTCAATAATTTTAAAATGGTCGAATTAAAATAGATCTTAAAGCTCTGCGTGTAACTGAAGCAATAGGGGACTAAAACATGTCGTTTTTAAGAAATTTAATATTATTGTCGGTTTAGAGTTGAATTTTAATTTAAAATCTCGAGTTAAAGTCTGAAAGACTTTTACCATCATATATATTATGATCTCTTGAGTAGGGTTCTTATTCAAAATAATAAGAGTTCGTCTAAATTCTCAATCAATTCATAAGGATAAAATCAAATTCAGGTGCTAAATAGTGTTGAATCAACGTGCGGGGAATATCCAGAATAGGAATTAGACAATGCGCACTCAAAGCAACTTGATAATTATATTGTTGAAAATAATATGTCAAGTGTGAATTGAAGTCTTATATTGATTATAAATGTGGAGAGTTGAATATTTATAAGTGGAAGAGTCTAAAGTAGATCAAAGTCGATCTAATTTTAAAAAAACCCGCCACTTAAAGAATGAGATCATGTCGTATTTGATAAAGAGGCAAGTTAATTATACCGAGACATCATCTAAATAAATATTTATTTGAAATTGTCCGGAATTCAGGTTGATCTATATAATTGACCTTCAATTGGCATTTACTTGAATAGAGGTCCATTCTAGTATATAAGGATGATGTATAATATAACAAGGAATAAATGATATTTTTTGTATGACTTACAATGAAACAATTATTTGCAGCTCTTAGTGACTCCAGTGAAATTATACTACACATCTCATTCAAATACTTTGACTATTTATACAAAATAATTTGATTGAATAGATTTTAAAAAAGTTTTACAATATTAATGTATACAAAACAATTTGATTGAATATATTTAAAAGAAGTTTTACAATATTAATGTATAAAAATTAATCTCAAAATTTCCAAGTAGTGGTTGTAATGTAATATTGATGATATCATTATCATGGGTCCCACATCTCTAGCACCAAAAAGGAGTCACATAGTTAATGTATGGGACCCAATGTTGCACGTATGGTGTACCATAGGTGGTTCTAATTGTGCTATTTCTTATATAAGTCAATACCTATTTAACTCTAGTAATTAATAGACTAACCCTATACATCAAATTCATATTGCTTTCTCTTATTTCTAATACTCTTCTATTCTTTAGGACATTATAATTTTTTTATTTAAAATTAGTCTAGGTTAGAGTTCATCACGTAAAAGATGAATAAATGAAATATCTTAGATTTGAACACACATATTTATATTTAATATTTTTATATAATCAAAAATTAAGTTAATTTAATGGTATTATAATTTTGATTCTCTATGATCAGAAAAATGATGTGTTAATGTAATTACTTAATATTAGTGTTATGTTAAATACTTAATTAGTTAATTATATGGATTGACATAAATTAATATTAATTATGTTCAATTATTAATAAATACATATTAATTGTTAAAAATATGTTAAGGTTAGTAAAAAAAATGTTGGTTTTATTTAAATAATCTTATTATTAAGTGGGATAAGACTTGCACATAAAAGGAGGATCAAGTTAGAGTTCTAGTTAATTAGCACCAACATCTAATTAAACACTAAAAAAATGAAATGTAAAAAACACAAAACTTTTAATCATGTTGAAAATTGATCTGCTATTGATTAATCTAAAAGATATGGTTTTAAAACCAATATATGAAGGTGCGAGAGTTTCCGATAAACTACACAATAATCATTTTCAATAAAAAATACTTCTCGCTTCCCCTTCTTTCAAGTTTATTGTAGAATTAAAAAACACAATCACATTTTGTGCCCTTCAAATAGTTCAGACCACAACACGACAGATCATAGAAAAACCACCTAGACTTTATCCTACTATCTAAAGAAACAAAACTTTCAAAGAGAAGACTAAGATCTGTAGAAAGAAGTATTTGTCACCCAACAGTTGAAAATCTTATAGTAAACAATGCTAACTAAGTCACAAGTGACAAATAAGTGAGAAGTCGACTCGACGAAAAATACCGCAAATAAAACAGAGGTAAGACTATGATCAACAATCACCTTTCACTTGAATAAATTCTCTTTATAGGAGAACCAATCAATGAGAAGCTGGAAAGAGAAAACAATTACCTTAGTAAGTGCCCAACTACCTTAAATGTGAGGAAATAGACAAATTATTTGTGGAGGAGGAATGAATTGAAAAATTAGAAGAATATGAAAGAAAAGTAAAGGACATCGAGAAAGTATTATCCCTAGCAATGTTTGCCTTTCAATAGTTTATCGTTTCAAGAATAAGGGTTTTCAAAGTTTTGTTCATAAAATTGTCACATTTTGTTTAGTAGCAAAGCTGATAAATTCTAAAGATTTTTGTTAATAAAGTATATCAAATGTAGTTTTCGTCTACCCTAATTTATACGTATTCTTTCAATCTTGCATGTGAAGTCGGGTCCGATTAATATCGTCACGCATTCTCTCGACACCGTCTATGTTTAGAGCGGCGTCGTGAGAAATATCATATTCATCGCTACACAATTTCTCCATATAACAACCAATATAGTAAACTTTAAGTTCAACACAAAGCAACTATCAACCATAGACCGATTTCTCCATTCTATAAATCGATAGATGAATATTTTAGGAAGAGACAAATTATTTATGGAGGAGGAATGGCTTGAAAGATCTAGAAGAATATGAAAGAAAAGTAAAGGACATCGAGAAAGTATTATCCCTAACAATTGTTTGAGTCGTAGTTAAAAGGGGAGGGGGGGAGTGGTTGTTATCGTCTCCATAGGGATTGCATATATTTTTATGTTTGCCTTTCAATAGTTTATCGTTTCAAGAATAAGGGTTTTCAAAGTTTTGTTCATAAAATTGTCACATTTTGTTTAGTAGCAAAGCTGATAAATTCTAAAGATTTTTGTTAACAAAGTATATCAAATGTAGTTTTCGTCTACCCTAATTTATACATATTCTTTCAATCTTGCATGTGAAGTCGGATCCGATTAATATCGCCACGCATTCTCTCGACACCGTCTATGTTTAGAGCGGCATCATGAGAAATACCGTATTCATCGCTACATAATTTCTCCATATAACAACTAATATAGTAAACTTTAAGTTCAACACAAAGCAACTATCGACCATAGACTGATTTCTCCATTCTATAAATCGATAGATGAATATTTTAGGTCAAGTTTTACAAAATCTATATCTAGAATTTTACAAAACAAGAATAGATCATTAAGAACAAAAATATTCATCATATATTAATCATCACTTGTTCATATACAAGGCCGATCAAAGGAAATACATACAAACTAATGGTAGACCACCTCTACCTTTGATACAAAGGAAATTAGCTACCTATAACTATGGTAGCTTGCTTTACAAGTCTTGTGAGAAGATGAATGAGCATCCACGTCGAAGAATCGAACTCAGATGCGAATCCAACTTCTATTTGCAAAATATCACCTTTTGGTGAAGAAAATTTTATAAATGAAGTTCTTGTGTGGAAAAATGGGTTATGATCCCCAAAGTTAGTGAAAAGTACTTATATAGTACTTTTAGAATCAGTCACGTTCACACTGCGAATGGTTTCTTCGCCCAACGAACTCCCTTTTAGGCACCTGATGTGCCTCTGAAGAGTTAAACTGCTCTTGAGAAATATCTGAAGTTCGTTGTGCGAGCAATTCTTCACACTACGAACTACCTCGCTACTAGTTCACACAATGAACTTAGGATCCTTTAGCTACTGACTTGAGTCTGAGATGGTTTGCTGCCTCTTCGCTGATACTCCACCACAACGAATATTTGCTGTAAGTTCGCCCAACAAATTTATTTTCCTTTTCTTACTGCCATCTTCTTTAGATGGTTCGCTGGGGCTTCGCCATGTGTTCGCCCAGCGAACATTCGTTGGCAGTTCGCACATCGAACATGCTGAAATTCTTCTCTTTCTTTGGTTTCCTCGTCCAAATGCTTGTGTCTTATACTTTAATGGTTTTATGTCTAATTCTTGCACAATAACACACAACTCAAAGCACCCAAAGGTATTTTTACAATATTGAAGAATAACATGATATCATGGAGTAAATCCAACAAAACAACACAAAAGAGTTGAAAAATACCAATAAATAAGGATCAAATGAAAGCATATTTGACATTCAACAACAATCTATCAAATCCACTTATCTTTGTCCTAGAAAAAATCCTCGAATGACCGGGAAGAATTCAACAATAACCAATTCTTCATGAACACGAAAGACCATCTCCACCTAAGTCTCAAATGAGTATCATCTACCATCTACCAAGCTTGCCAACCTTTCTCACATCCCCCTATGAATAATCAATAATTGTAAATAATCTAAAAAATCTATCCTTAAGGGATATACTCCCAGCCCAAGGGATATACTAAAAAGATGTATGAAGTCCTAATTCAAATCTTTTAGAGATATTATCCTAAAGTTTGATAATTATAATGAGTACAATATAAATTTATTAACGAAGATTTATTGACGGGCAAGTCTAGTGTTAATTGTTGCGGTAATTTAAATCTCAATTAGACATCAGATTACATCAAATGATCCGTCTCTAGTATACATTTATTGGCTCACTTTATTATTTAAAAAAAGAACATTTCAATAGTACATAAAAATAAAAGGTGTTAGGTTGTGTTAACTTTTGTGTTTCTACGACATTTCTCAATTTATAGATATTAGATTAATTATATTAAAATCCACCTCAATAGTCTAATTAAGAACAAAAACTCACATTTTGACTTTTTCAAAATAAACCCAAGAAAACACAAAGATCAAAAGCAAACCATCAAAATCTACACTATTCAAATTCACGACGACAAGACTTTGTGACAACAAACAATCTATGTCGACGCACATAACTTTTTTTTGGACAAATTTTCACAAAATCATTATAATATAGATATTCCAATTATTGAATAAATGATACCATAAAACAATTACAAGTTAAGAAGCACAATCATAGTGACTATTCATTCACAAAGAAGGAAAAATTAAATTTTGTCCCCATGGTTGTTTTTTCATATGTATGTCAATTAGTTTTCAACGATCCAAAAGTTTGGCCACAACTTATAAGAAGAAGTTGACATTGTACCTATGAAATGAGCTGTTTTATAATGTTGATAGATACCTATTTGGATCCACAAAATGTATTTTTCAATCTATAGTATACATGTCTTAATACTCTAGCTATAGTATATACAAAAACAAGCTATATTAAAATTGAATCATTACTATTCATTTTATTTTTCATTGAGAAAACGATTAAACAACCTTATAGGTGATACATATGGGCCACATTAAGGCATGGATCATCATCTAGTGACCCAACATGGCCACTCTTATTTAAGATATTGGTAGGTGAATCAATTGGGATTGTTCTTTGTTATGTAATTCTAGAGAGGTGACTAGCATTAAAGGCATGAAAAGAAACTCTACTTGATCACATTTTTATCAAAAACTTATTTACTTTGGTGGATTTTCAACATGTTTTTACCACTTGTGAAAAAAAGTTGAGAGCTCATGTGATAAATGGCACACTATTCAATATTGTTTGAAGAGCCTTTTTATTTATTTATTATATAGTTTATCTTGTGAGATAAGTACTTAAGTAGTTTTGAATATAGATTATAAAAAATATATATGTAGTTTAGTGACAACTTAATAAGTTATTTTAAAGTTAGTTGATTAAAAAATTTTATTATAAAAATAATTGAATCACTTCTTTGATTATAAAAATATAAGTAGAATATGAGTATTTATCATAAACGGTTATTCAATTATTCAATAAGTACTTAATTAAATTAATTATTAAATAGGTGGATGTTCAATATTTAAAGCATAACTAAAGGTTTTTATCAAAATTAATACATCTAACACAATATGACATGTGTTGGAAAACAATTGTGAGTTGTGTTGAGAAATAAATGTGAATTTTAAGTCTCACATTGCTTAGAAAAATGTAACTTGAACATTTTATAAGTAAGATGACTCATACATTATCACCTTAAGTTTTGGATGAATATGTGGTGTCTCTCTCACTTGTTTGAGGGAGTCTTTGATCTTTAGGTGGATGTTTGACCTAATGTGAATGATTTCTCCTCATGATGATTCATCATTGGTATCAAAATCCCTTTGAGTAAGGGACTGACTCCTTATGTCGAAAGTCTTCTTGACATAATGGTCAGGTGACGTGTCCCGTTAAAGTGTCCATGACGAGATAAGGGTGTCTTCAAACCGCGATACAAGCATGTGGATGAAAGAGCTTCCACTTGAGAGGAAGTATAGTGGATGAACTCACACTTCATGGGAAGATTGTTGGAAAACAAGTGTGAGTTGTGTTGAGAAACAAATGTGAGTTCTAAGTCGCACATTACTTAGAAAAGTGGAGGCTTAGCACTTTATAAGTGAGTTGTGTTGAGAAACAAATGTGAGTTTTAAGTCTCACATTGTTTAGAAGAGTGAAAGTTTAACACTTTATAACTAAGAGGACCTATACATATATCATCTTAAAGTTTTAGATGAATATGCAATATTTCTCTCATTTGTTTATGTGAGTCTTTAACTTTTATATACGTATTAGATCTAATGTGAATGTTTTCCCTTCATGGTGGCCCATCATCATGAAAATAAAACTATATAAAGTGATAATATTAATCTTATAAATCAATTTTATTGAGTTAAGAAAATTTTAACTCAAATTCTAATATGATATTAAAGTATATCTAATTCTTATTAAAATGTTGGCTATCAGATAATTGCTTTTAGGCCACTTAATTATTTTTTTTTATATGTGATGTGTGATATGAATCACAAATTAAATGTGATATGACATAAAGAAGTTTTATAAGCGGATATCATTTGCACCTCATAAATTGATTTTATAAAATTGAATTATGTCCAACTCAAACTTCTAAACTAACTTGTATTTAGAGTTTTATATTGAATACAATATCTAAACGTCTGTTTGAGTGAAAAATGTCTTCAGCGTTAATTTTATATAATTGAGTTAGATCAATCTAAAATTTTACGATTATATTAAAGTTATTCAAAGATTTGATAGACTACCTCATACAACTCAAGTAACACTCCAACTCTCATGCATTTTAATGCAAGAATAGTGTTTTAGAATATTATAATGAATGGAATATTTCTTAATAATAAATGAACAAAATGATATCCTTAAATTTGATCGGACATATACTCATCATGCTATCATTAAATATCATATATTTTTATATATTTATTTATTTAATAATAAATTTAAATTTCAAATAAATTTTATTTACTATTCAACCAAATTCTTATAAAATAATTTTTTCACCTAAAAAATATATCTATAAATATTTTTTATTATTATAAAAATTGTGAAACTCTGTGCTGTAAACCGTCTTACACACACGGTCTAAAAAACCACCCTGCAAATTAATTATCTACAAAATATTGTGCCCTTTTAAATTTTTATGTTAAATTATAAGCTTTATATATTTTTATTTAATATTTTTATTTGGAGAAACAAAGGTAAGGTGAGTGAGTAGTCACTAAAATATGCAAGTTCACCGCTTAATTACTAAGTGATATAGATATAGTCACATGCATTGCCCATACATAGAGGATATGTGATATGTAACATATGTGGGGCCTCTTATTACCAAATTAAAGACATAGTAATAAATATATCTCATGCATATAATATGGTCTCTTAGGTTTTCATATGTTCTCTCGTGTTCTATTCACATGGAAATTCAGGTCATATATCATACATGCATCAACTTTTTCTGTATAAGAATTTTAATTACCTCTGTGAAATAAATTTCTTGGTGGAAAATGGGATCTTGTCAATTTATCTTCATAAATGAAGTATGGTCCGTACAGAACCGCAAATATTAATTTCTTGAGTGTTGTAAGACCTAAATGGAGAGTAAACTTTGCTGATTAAGAGTAGAGTGAAGGTACTAAAGCTCTTTGCTTTGTGCTTTACTAGAAAGACCAATTATTTAGGATGTTGTCGTGTTCTGCGTGCTCTTTATTGCCTAGGCTATTCTTGTTTGCCTTTTTACATATCCCATGGCACTTATGGACTCCTATAAATCTGATGATTTTTTTTTTATATAAACAAGAATTTCATTTTATAATGGCTACTAGGGGTACCACAACCCTATTACAACCTTCTATCAACTAAAGTTACAATTTAGAACAAAAATTATATAAAATTCAAATAGATATTTATACTATTTATAATAATTACAAGCAATTCTATGTTTTGATCGTGATACCAACCACCACTATAAGAGAAATATTCTCTGCACAACTGCATCCGGATCCTCAACTTCATCATTGAAAAGGATTTGATTTCTGTCCCACCAGATACACCAACATACCACAAGCCGAATCGCACTTGCAAAAAAAGTGGAACACCTTCCTCTCAATTTCTCTATCCATACCAACAAGTGATTACAACAACTGTTTTCATTGATCCCATCCACATCAAATCAGTTACATATTTTTTCCATATTAACTTAATCTTACCACATGTAATGAAAAGATTATGAGAGTCTTCATTAGAACCAAAACAGAAGACATATACCAGATCATGGGGGTTGAAGATGATCCCACGCCCACTACAAGAAAAACCGGAATTAGCTAGGAGTTAAACCCCTCACTAAGTCAAAAAACCCATCACAAAACCAAGATTTGCGAGGGATCAGAGCCCCTAGCTAATCAGGGCATCGCAAATCATTGGTGAGGGGTTAAGCACCTCGCAAAATTGGTGAGGGGATAAGCCCCTCGCAAAATGTAATTAAAGAAAATCCCACTTCTGCACCACAGACGTAGCCACAGAGTAGAGCCAGAGAGGGGTTCAGACCTGTCACAGCATATTGCGAGGGGTTAAGCCCCTAGCTAAATCACGTGATTCCTTAAATTAGTGAGGGGCGAATCCCCTAGCCAGCTGTGTAATGCTTTTGCGAGGGGTTTAGCCCCTAGCCAGGTGTCCCCCATTTTTGGATTTGCGAGGGGTTAACCCCTAGCCAGCAGTTATATTATTTTTTTTTAAATTTAATAATTGTATTGAAATAATTATATGAAAATAATAATATATATAATAAATTTTTATTACATTTTATAATTATATTATTATACTTAGAATAATATAATTATATAATAAAAAATATATATTAGAATAATAATATATTATATAATAAATTTTTATTACATTTTATAATTATATTATTATAATTAAAATAATATAATTATATAATAAATAAAAATATATTTTAATATAATTATATAATAAATAAAAATATATATTTTGTAAAATAATAATTTAAAACTAATAGTATAATAAAAGTAAATATTCAAATCTATCATTAAAATAAAAATAATTCATGACAATTAAAATAAAATATAAAAATATATATAATTCATAACACATTTAGTCAACTTCTTCATCATCCCCCTCATCCTCCTCATCCTCCTCATCCTCCTCATTTCTTCCTTCCACACCTTGATTCATATGCATTGCCATAAATTGTTCAAATTTCAATGCGCGCTCATTTGCAATCCGCATTGCTTCCTCATACTCCGCTGTTTTTCTCTTCAATTCTTCCTCCATCTAAGCTTGTCTTCTCCTCATTTCCTCCATCTCTGCTTGTCTAGCTGCTGCCTCACGTGCTGCCTCGGTCTGAGCCAAATTTCTCACAGTTTCAAGCATATCAGCGGTTAATATAGGTGGACGCGATGATCCTTCTCCATCATCAAGTCTCATCCTGAAAGTCCTATCACGCCGCTTAATTGTTTTGGCATACCCTCCAGCACCATACACCCTTCCATTTTTCCTCTTCCCGCGAGCAGCATCATACCAAGTCTGAAAACCTAGACAAGGATCAACAGGGTATCCCTGTGGTGGTGGAGGTAACTCAGGATGCTCAGATAAAGAAAGTGCAAGTCTTCGATCATACTCCTCCTATATAAAAAATTTAGATGTTATAATAATTTAAATAAAATGACTAAATAACATGTTATAAAAGAAAGAAATAGAATGACTAAATTTTAGCAAAACTTACTTGAATTTCCTTTGAGCGTTTATCGACAAACTCCCCATTTTTCTTGATATGAGTCTCTAGATGGATCTCATTAAGCATCGGAGTTCTACCCAACTCATCACGCTAATAAAATAAAACATATAAGTGAAAAAAATACTTTGTTTTAATCTAAATTTTAAATGAAAACTTAAGTAAAATAAATATATTTACCAGCCTATGTGCAATTTCAGCAACACTAATACTTCCAGCTGCGTAGTTGCAGCCACCAATTTCAGATGCCCTGTTTTTTTTTGCTTTTTCAGATATTTGCTTAAAGGATTCTGAATTCCAATGGTCAATAAGTTGCTTAAATACATCTTCACCTATCCAACAAGGACATGTTCTTTTATTTTCCCAATTAATTCGAACACGTCTAAGTGTGTCGGATAATCGGGCAGCACATTTTGTATCAAAATTTTCTCTTACTTGTTGCTGCTCTGTAAAGTCCCAAACACATTTCTCCTACATTGTTTTATGAATTTTAAAAAAATTAAATAATGTTAAACATGAAATAAACTAAATACATAAGAAATTAAAATAATAGTTACTTTTATACCTGAAATAAACTAAACCAATCTTCCTTTTCTGTTTCGTCTAGTGCTCCATATGTTGGCCAAAACTTTTTATACTTTTTTTTAATAACTTCTGTTATACACGATACTGCCTGGTGTGATGGTATAAGGCTAACCAAAAAAATTTTAAGTTACCTACCAAAAAAACACAAATTTAAATTATAAAAAAATAATATATAAAACATACATTCCTCCATCGCAATGAATGACATATCTGCCATTGTATTTTCTAATTGTTTGCGGCTTTGCATTTCTTAAAATGTGTGCCCTCCGTCGCTTCTCATGAGAACTATCAGGAGCACTAGTATCTCCATGATCATAAGAACTGGTACCTCCATGACCATGAGCACTAGTATCACCCTCCTCACCCTGCTCATCATGTGTAGAATGCACAGGTGATGAATGTGGCATGCCAGATCCACCAGCCTCCGTATATGGCCTAGAATACTGCATGGAAGGCATCGGAACACTAGGCCCGCTTGAATACTGCATGGAAGGCATCGGAACACTAGGCCCGCTTGAATACTGCATGGAAGGCATCAGAACACTAGGCCCACTAGGATTCATGGAAGGCATCGGAAAATATGAGGGATGCGGGGTACTGGGATGCATAATAGGCGCATATCCAGGAGGACTAATAAAGGTCGGCGCAGATATCGGTGGGAATGAAGGAAAATCAGGTGTGGATAGTAATCTGGTGAAAGAACCGCCAGACATGGGTGAAGTCTGCATAGGAGGTGGAGTAGGATGCACCTGACTCGAAAGTGGCATAGAAATAAACATAGACGAATCTGGAACCTCTTCTACAACAAACCTTGTGTGGCGAGCCTTACCCTTACCCTTTTCCTCACTTCGGGGTGGCATTTTTAAACTAAAATATTTCATAAAATGACAAAAAAGTAAATTAATTCAATAAGTTACACAAAAGTAAATAATATACATATATATAACAATACATATTACATAGTAGTATTATTACACAATAGTATAATTACATAGTAGTATTATTCATCATTGTAATCGTCACTGTCTTCATCAGATACGATATTGTCTTCTTCAGAGTCTCCTGACTCTTCCTCCTCTTCTTCCACATGATTTGCTGATAACAAGATGGTTGCATCAACTTGTTAACCCACAACCACAGTATCACCCAAACTTGTAATCTCCTCAATTTCAATTACCCCATTCACGGGTGAAATCTCATCATCTTGGTATGCAACATCATCTTCCATTACACCGTCAGATTCAATATAACCCATTGGATTGGACTTGATTACAACACACCATCCTCGTTTACTTGGTTGAATTGAAGGATAAGGAACATAGTAAACTTGCCTAACATTATGTGCCATTATGAAAGGGTCATACTCTTTGTACTTTCGATCCATTCTGTTTTTAAAAATAATATATAATATGTTTTAATATTCTGTTTTAAAAATGTTTATAAATAAATAAATATTCTATTTTAAATAAATATTATGTTTTAAATAAACAATATATAATATAAATCTGTTTTATATTCTGTTTAATATATAATATAATATAAATAAATAATATTCTGTTCTAATATAATATAATATAAATATTTTGTTTTAAATATTATGTTTTATATAATATAAATAATATATTCTGTTTAATTATATAATCTATTTAATATTTAATAAATAAACATTCTGTTTTATATAAATAAATCATAAATAATATATAATATTCTGCTTTAAATAAATATACAGTTTTAAATACTAAATATTCTGTTTTAAATAAATAAATATTCTATTTTAAATGAATAATATATAATAAAAATCTGTTTTATAATAATTTGTTTATAATATGTTTATAAATATGTTTATAATATATGTTTTAAATGTGTTTATAATATAAATCTTAATATGTTTTATATTATAACAGATAAATATGTTTTAAATAATATATATATATAATATTAATATTTTAATTAAAATTTATTTTATAATCTAAATATTAAAATCTGTTATGTAAAACTATACATAAATATGTTATGTAAAAATTTATTTTATCAACAACCACCACACACATAATTTTTGAAATAGATATTCATCTAAAATTTTAAAAAATAACAAAAGTGTGTACCTTTTGATCTTCTTCCTTGTTGCTGGTTCCTCTTTACAAAAATTTGATAACTTCTTTTATTCACAGTACATACAACAAACAAATAAATAAACAAAATTAATTAATAAATTTAAATAATAAAATAAACTATAAATACGAAAATAATATACACAAATAAAATAACTTACTTTTATAAATGTTGGAAGATGAAGGAGGAAGAAGAAGATAAGAAAATCTGAGAATGGAATTGGAAAGAAGAAGAATGGAATGGGAAAGAAGAATTAATGTGGAAGGAGAAATGGAGAAAGGAGAAATGGAGAAGACAGAGAAATGAATGTGTGGGCTGCGAAATAAATGTGGTATTTACTGTTTTATTTTGCGAGGGGATACTCCACGCAATGCTCAACGGTCACATGACCTGGCAGGATTTGCGAGGGGCTACTCCACGCCACGTACTCACATGCAATTTGCAAGGGGCATCCCCTAGCCACGTTTAGCGGGTGGCAGACCATTTTGCAGAGTGATGCAGAGGACTAATTGCTTTTTCAGTGTGATTTGACTAAAGTAGGGCATTTAGTGAGGGGCTTCCCCTCGCAAAATGGGAACGTAACGTGGTGAGGGGCTATCCCCTCGCAAATTGATCAGCCTTTCCACCAAAAAATGCGCTGAACCCTAGTAAAAGTGCATTTCAAAATTCAAAAAATTTTCCCTCCTTCATTGCGAGGGGTATCCCCTAACTAAATGTTTATATTTTTTTTCTCCCCTATTTTACAGTTTGCGAGGGGTTTAACCCCAAGCAAATGGTTTTATTTTAGTGAAGGGTTTAACCCCTAGCCCATGCCCCTAGCTAATTCAATGATTTCTTGTAGTGGCCTAACAAGATTCACACGTGTTGGGAGTTTATCTATGAGCAATCTCCAGTCAAACAATTTGATCTTCAAAGGTACAATCGTCTTCCACAATATCCGCAATGCAGCCTTGCATAAGACATCCAAATTTCCACCTCCCAATGACAAAGAAACTTGTCATAGTATGACTTAACATAAAAACAATTCAAGGAACCAAAAGGCTAATATGACCACATCATGAGAATCCTTTTTGGGACAAATATCGTGCAATAACAAAAGTAGCTCATCGTATTCTTCTTGCATTAAAACATCTTCTTCCAAGTTGTTGAAGCCTAACTGCCACCTCCACACATCACCATCCCACATACCCATGTCTTTCACCACACCATGTTTCTAGCCCGAGATTCCATACAAATCCAAATAAAGATTATGCAGGGTTGTATTACCTATCCATCTAGCAATCCAGAATGAGGCACAAGCTCCATCAACTAATCTAAAGGATATTAAGTCAACAAATTCAGCAGCCCCCAAATGTTCACCACTCTGCAACACATCCTTCCACCACAAGGATTCATGAGATTTTGATTTTGAGGCCTCTTTAAAAATTATGGTTTTAACATAATTTTCATATCTTTCCTCCAATATCCCAACCCAAATAGTATCCATTTCTTTCATAAATCTCCAAAGCCACTTTGAAATCAACCCTTTTTGAAGAGCCTAATGTCGTTTATGCCTAATCCACCATTCTCCTTAGACTTACAAATTGATCTCCAACTGACCCAAGCTATACCTCTATTCTTCTTTGAGTCAAACCATAAAAAATCTCTATGAATTAAGACTAGAACCTGCAGAACTTTTTCGCGGTGCCTTGAAGAATGAGAGATGATGGACAAAAAAATTAGTCAAAACATAATTGATTAATGTCACTCTTACACCAATATACAATAGTCTCCCCATCCAAGGTTATAACTTAGCCTTCATACAATCAATGCCAGGTTTCCAAAATGAAATTCTTCTATGATTACCTCCTACAGTTAAACTAAGAAACTTGAATGGTAAAGTCTTTGTTTTACATGCTAGGAATTGTTCATCTTCCTTTAGAAAAAAATCATCTACCCCAACACCATAAAGACAAATTTCCTTGTGTTAATCTTCAACCCAGAAATCAATTTAAATCCCTTTAGGATCAATTTCACAGCCCATAGATTTACCAAGCTCCATCACAAATTAGCATCGTGTCATCAACAAACTGCAAGAGATAATAGGACACTCTATCATTGACTCTAAAACCACTTAGCAGACCCCCACCTGGAGCTCTTTTGACCATTGCTGCAAGCCTTTCAACAACTACGGAAAATAGAAAAGAAGACAAGGGGGCTCCATGTCTCAAACCCCTAGAAATCTTGAAATCATGAGTAGGACTCCCATTGACTAATACAAACATAAAGTTATTCATTACACCACCCTTCATCCACTTCATCCATCTCTCACCAAAGCCCATAACCACCAACATTTTCCTAAGGAAACTTCAATCTATACAATCGTAGGCTTGTGCAAATTCAACATTTAATAAAACACAAGTCTTCTTCTTTCTTTTAGCAAGATCAATGATCTCATTTAGAACCACAACACCATTTAATAATTATCTCCCTTGAATGAATTCCGTTTGAGAACTAGCAATCAAATTACCCATGACATACCTAATTCTTGAAGCCAATAATAAATGATGATTTCTTAGTGGCTTTCAATTTCACTCCTCTGATTATGTATTAATTTATGGCTGTCTTTGAGGTCATGTAAGACGGGTTATCGCACAGAATCTCAAATTTTTTAGAGTTAAACAATAGTTAAATAGAGTCTCATAAAATAGTTGTCAGATCAAATCATGATTAAATAAGTTTTTATTTGTTTTACCCTTATTAAACTACGACTAACCTACACGAGGCCTCCAAAAACTTAAGATAATTATGCTTTAACCGGTGATTGTTCTAATGATTCCAAAATCTCTTATATGTCGATTTCGGCTAAGACTTTAATTATTTTTATGTTTGAATAAATTATGACTATATTGTGATTTCAATAATTGCTAGGCTCGAAAATGATGCAATGCAAATGTGTCATGATGCACTTAAATAAAGTCACAATCGCATTGTAAAAATATAAAACTATAAATCTTGTTTCGGCTTATGAAAGTAAAAGATTTGATACACTTATTTTTTAACCGTCACCTACCTCTTTTAAATTTTTGAAGTGATTAAATTGTCTAATTCTTTGGACCTTCCATATAAATAACTTCATTCGATGTCTTTTCTTCTTACTTTGTACTATTTATTTTGAGTTTTTTTTTTATTTTTTGAAATAACAAAATTTCCTCTTACTCATTATTCCTCAAATCATTTCTCTTTTCAAGAAAAAGGAAAATTTCATTTTAAAAATGTCTTCATCTGACTCCCAATATTGTGAACACAATTATGATGGCGATGACACACTAGACTTCACTTTATCAACTTGTATATTTCAACGACTGATGTACCTCTAGTGTTATGATCCTAATCTAAGATAAACACCTTACATCTTTCCATTTTCTTTGTAAGTGATGACACCATGTTTCTTCGGTATTTCTTTTTCCATATGAATATTATAAATTTTAGGTTTCTGAGAGGTGGTTCTCCATTGATGGCCGAGACGCTAAAGGAAGCCGTCCTCCGCTGGTATATGCGTCTCCTGAAGTTCTCGGTGTCAAGTTACCAAGATGTGACCAGAAAAAAGGTTTCCATGACGAGCTTGTTAAATGCTCGTCAAGGCAATTCTAAGTCCTTGCACGAGTATTTGGCCAGAACTAATAAGGAGGTCATCAAGGTCTCCAGCCTAAACCAAGGGATATTCGTAGGAGTTTTCCATAACGACCTCAAGGTTGGACACTTCAATGAGTCCTTGGTCCAAAAGTTATCGGTCTCGATGGAAGAGATCATTGTGAGAAGGGAATGTTATATTAAAAGAGAAGAAAGAAATATCGAAAAAAGAACCTAAGATACAAGAGAGCGAGAAATCTAAAGCATCCAACCAGCGAAGAAATCAGAACATAACACTAATTCGAGACAAAGTTGCATTCAATCCTTCTAAGAGGCCATTAAAGCATTTCATCCCCACTGAACACAAGGAAAGGGAAAATGCTCCTGGACGTCTACCACACCAAGGTCATTCCCGATCCCTTTTCCCCCGATGGAGATGTAATGAGGGGAAAATTAGCTAAGTTGTGCAAGTATCAAAGGATACGAGATCACCATACAAATTATTGTCACCATATGAAGTGATAGATTGAAAAGTTAATCCAGGAAGGATTCTTACAAAGATATGTACGGGGTAACTCCTATAAATTAGGAAAAACAAGAGCACCACGAGCAAAGACAAGCCTCCACAGAACACCCCGACCCATAAGGGGTCAGTTCCATGAAGAAATAAATGGTCATGGTCAAGCAAATCACACTTTAAATATGATTGAAAGAGGCTTCATGGAAAGTAGATAGTCTAGCTCATTGAGAAAGAGATATGCCCGCAAGTAATGCATACTGACAGTACCTAACTTGTGGAAATAAAGATTATGATACTAGAGATTACTTTTTCCAACAAACAAGCGAAGGGATTCCTACCTCAAGATAATGATACCATGGTGATTAGCTTAGAAATAGAGAGTTAGACTGTCAAAAAAGTTCTAATGGACCCTAAAAGCTCGACCGACGTCCTCTTGGATGCATGTGAAGGTTTAAAGATATATCCCGAGCTCCTACAACATTTAAGAGATTCTCTAGTAGTTTTTTTAGGGGGAACAAGTGCAAGTACAAAGACATGTCTCGATGTTGACGACATTCAGATGGGGGCATAACGCCAAGATCATAAAAGTATCATGCTTAGTGGTGAACAAAACTTCCTCATATAATATCATCATCAATAAACCTTCCTTCAATGCATTGAGAGGTGTTCTCTCAACCCGCTATTTAAAATTGAAATACCACATGGACAACAAGTGGGTATGTGTGGTTAGAGGCGACCATAAGGTGGGAAGAACATGTTATCGGGATAACTTAAAGCTTAAAAGAAGAAGGGAGGTGGCCTCATCGCACCACACCCATAGAGTCATATGTGTTTATTTAGAACCTAGGACTGACTCCTTGGAATACGGTTTAACACCAATGGAAAAGTTGAAAACCATATAGATAGGTCCTCATAATCATCAGATTATTCAAATAAGGACCACATTTACTAATGATATGGAGAATGACATTATCCAACTGCTTTAAAAGAATGTAGACATATTCTTATCATAACCATATGATATGTTCAAAATTGAACCTGAAGTTATGTGCCATCATCTCACAATCAAGATCGGGTTTAAGTGCATCACCCAGAGGAATCATAAAGAAGGAGAAAACAAGATATCAATTATTTTCGAAGAAGTGAAGAAGTTGAAAGAGGAAGGATTTATACAAAAGCTCAGTTATCTAACTTAGTTGGCCAATGTAGTGATGTTGAGAAAAACATCATGAAAATGGATGATGTGTCTAAAATTCACTTACCTTAATTAAGAATGTCCAAGGGCTCATACTGGCTATTAAGCATCTATAGGATAATTGAAAGAGCCTCAAGTTTTTGGGTTTTGAGTTTCATGGACGCCTACTCACGTTACAACCAAATAAGGATGAAACCCAATGAAACTCAAAAAACAACATTCATAACCAACCATAATAACTTCTATTATGAGGTCATGCCATTCAATTTGAAGAATACTGAGGTGACCTATTAGAGGTTGATGAACATCATTTTCTCTGAGAAGGCCAGTCAAAATCTAGTGATTTATATTGATGACATGGTGGTCAAGACCCTAAATGAATGAAAGCATGGTGATGACCTAAGAGAAAAAATAGCATCTATTAGACGATACAATATACTCGTGAACCCTAACAAGTGCTCTTTAGAAGTGCAAACAGAGAAGTTTTTAGGATTCATGCTAACTAGCCGAGGAATCGAGGCAAACCCCAATAAGTGCCAAGTGATCATCAATATGAGAATCCCAACTTCTATAAAAGAGGTTTAAAACTGAAATCGATTGGAGTGACACATTACCTTGGTTTCTGCCATGTTTGGTTGATAAGCCTATTCGTTTCTTGGAAACATTAATGAAGTCGGAAAAATTCTAGTAGGCAGAGGAATGCAAAAACCTTTTTAAAAGCTAAAGAAGGAAATTTTGCTCTATCTATACCTATCATCAAATAATATTATAATAACATCAGTTCTTGTCCAAAAAGAAGATGAAGGAGATAATACGGTTTAATTCATTAGAAATATTCTTAAGGGGGCTGAACTACGTTATTAGAAGATAGAACAACTCGTCGTGACGATCATTATCACTTCTAGGAAAATACGATATTACTTCCATAAGTATCACATCATAGTAAAGACTAATTATCCCATCCTTCGAGTATCGAAGAAGATGGACTTGGTGAGTAGGATGGTATCATGGATTGTCGAGCTCTCTAAATATGACATATATTTGGTACTAAGAAGTAGTATCAAGTCTGAAGTCCTAGATGATTTTGTGGTGGAATTCAGCTTATATGTGGAAGAGGAGCCCTCCGCATCTGGGTTGTATCACTACTACAAAAAGTATATATTATTATGGTTTGACGCTACATTTCACCAAGGTTGATGGTCCGTATTAATGAAGGGCATGATATAAAGTTGCTACTTATCACCATGTTTGGAAGTTCAACCTTAATGAAATGTTGCCTCACATGGGTTTGATTCTAAAAAGTGGATAGTGCGCCACATTTCACCACGGTTGAAAGTTCCACCCGTTGTGAAATGTGTTTCTTTTGCCACATTCCACCACGATTGGAAATTCCAACCGTGGTGAATTCCTTTGCATTTTTTAAATAAATTATTTTATATTTCCAATATAAATCAAATTTGATACCAAAACAGAATATGGCAAACAGAAATTGAAACAAAGCAATAAATATAACAGAACAAGGAATAGAATACAAAAGATAAATAATAAATTATGAATAAACAGTTATAAATTTCTTTTTAGTTTCCCATATGCCTTCTTGAAGATCATAAAGAATAGCATGCACATCATCTGCAACATTTTCTTCAAATGAAATACTCATGTGTGTTGCGAAAGAAGGGGTCATAGGAATATCAATAGTTAAATATTCATATTCATCACTAGGAAGAATGTGTTTTTCCTTTGAGAATAATTGATCATCTCTTTTCAGAAGGATCTGTGACACAAAACACTTATTTTACTTGGGATACCATGATGAATGGTTGTTCGTATGAGATGCCTTACAAAGATCAACCTATGTGAATCATGACTCATCAGTTTATACTCCAGTGTTACTGTCAAGATAATGGATCACATCAAAGAACACCAACCTTTTTTCCATATTTTTTCTCAACGTACCATATTTCTTTCCTTCCAAAGACAACATTAATGTGTTATTTTAGTTTATAAACTTCCTTCCCGATTAAGGGCTTTAGAGCCATTTTAAACTCATGCTCTTCATTAAAAGTCTTCCATAATCTACAATATGGATGATTAAGTCTTAGAAATCTTTGATGCCCAAGATAAATAGTTTTTTTTCATTTTGTAGTTGGTGAGATCATGTAACATATTCACATATAGGACACACTTTATGCTCTTTAACATTGTACCTAGAAAAATTACCATATGCAAGAAATGCGTCGATTGTGCAAAATAACATGGCAGCCATCTTAAAATTTTCACTCAAATAAATCAACAACACCTTCATCCCATAAAAGTTAAAAAAATTCAACCAATGGAATGAGATAAGCATCTATGTTGTTTCCTGTTTGTCTTGGCCCTGAAATCACCATAGATAATAACATATATTTGGGTTCATGCACAACTATAGGGATAGATTGTAAATAATGAGAAGAACTGGCCATGAAGTATGGTTGGTACTTAAATTACCAAGGGGCTTCATTCCACCGGTGCAAAGTCTAAGCCTAAGATTTCTTGGCTCATTTCCGAAATCCTAAAACAACGAATTAATTTTCTTCCATTGCAAAAAATCGTCATATGGCAAATTTTTACATCACATTTTCTTTAATATGCATGCCATATAATATTCTTTGTGTCATTTACATTGGCAAACTGTCTCTTGAACCTTGGAATTATTGGTAGGTACCATAACACTTTGACAGAAGAACGCTTATTACTTACATCCTCATCATCATCAACATCATTGTCCTTCAACTTGTAGTGTGATTCCCCACACTTTAGGCATTGATTTGGTTTTCATACTCTTTTATGTATAATATGCAATCATTACAACATGCATTTATTTTGATATAATCTAAGCCCATTAAACACAATATATTTTTGGGCTCATAACTACGTTATGGCGATGTGTTACCTTCTAGAAGCATTTCTTTCAACAATTCAAGCATTTATGTGAAACTTTTATTCTTCCGCCCACTTTTTTCCTTCAGATTAAACAATTTTAAACCACTGACAATCATGTAAAATTTGTGCACCCCTTATATAAAGGTTCATCCTTGTCACTACATAAAGTATCATACACATGGTCTTTCCTAAAAGAATCTTCGCTAATATCATAAATCATATCTTCTAGTTGATCATCCAAATCTACATCAACTTAATATCTATATGACATCACAATTTGGTTTTTATCCACTTCACCGTGCCACATCCAATTTGTATAATCTTGATTAATTCCATCACATCTTAGATGACTTAAAATTACATCTTATGATTTTTTAAATATTCTCCTATATAATAAAAGGAAAATAAAAGACTCCATTATTGTTAGGAAGATTTCTTTTGAAGGTGAGAAAAATACACAAGAAGGGGGTTGAATTGTGTTATTCGTTTTCTTTAGTTTGCTTCTGAACAAAGTTTGGATTTTTTTTACCACTGTTCAGATTCTGATAATTAATTGTAGCTGAATAATAACAAAAGCAAATAAATAATAATAGAACACACATAGATTTATTATGGTTGCTCCTAAATTGAGAGTAGTCCAGTCCTTTTGCAGCACAAGAGATTTTCGACTATACTCAAATCATGATTACAATTAGTTATGCCCTCAGCACAAGACTTTAATGCTCAGACCTTTAGCCTGAGACTTCCTGCTTAGACCCTCAGCCTAAGAATTCCTACTTAGACCCCTCAGGTTCAAGACTTCCTTTCTCAATTCCTTTAGGCTCAAGACTTCTGCTTAGACCCTCGGTCCAAAACTTCCCTGCTTAGAACCCGCGAATCCAAAATATCTTGATCCATTGTGTAACTTGTTCAACCATTGCGTCTTTCTTCTGATCTTGTACTATGGATCCATTGAGAGTAGATATCCATAAATCATGTTAACTCTTCTTGAAGTATGTGAGCACATACTCTAGCTGACAACATATTTGACAATGTAGCTTACTTCCTACAGTACATATAACTTTAGCTTTATCGTTGGTTCTGAATGATCACCAGAAGCTGATACATTCAATAAGCTTAGAGACAATATATTTCTCTTCTGAAGTTGAAGCCTTCAAGTTCAGAGTCTACATAAACCTATATTATCAATACTTTGTTATCATCAAAACCCAAAGGATATATGCCATGAGCAAATCTTGTTCTAACAACCCCCATTTTTTGATGGTGACAAACAGAAGTATTTAAAGAACAATGTTGGACTATTTTAATTTCCTTGGCAACGTCAGGGTCTGAGTTTGTATGGTCCCTTTTAGTCTAATAGTCAAAGGTTGAGATTTGTAATCTTCTTCTAAGTTCTATATTCAATAAAACTAAAATATAGCAACATTAGAGTCTGAGGTTTGTAAGCTCCCTCTGAGTCTAATAGTCCAAGGTTGAGGTTTGTAAGCTCCCCCTTAGTTCTATATACAATAAAACTAAAATATATTTTAATTTACTTGGCAACATCAGGGTATGAGGTTTGTAAGCTCCCCCTGAGTCTAATAGTCCAAAGGTTGAGGTTTTAAGCTACACCTATGTTCTACTATCAAGAAAACTAAAATATTTTTCCTGGGTAATAACAAAAAAAAATAGACATAACAAAAATTTAAATAATTAAAATAAACAACATTAGAATATAATGGGTTCAGATTCTCTATTAAATACTTCTATATCTTTCTCCCCCTTTTGTAACAAAAGAAATACATTCATAAACATAAAGTAGATCATCATTACATGATCGCTTCCCAAGGAAGAGAAAACGATTCAAGTAGTAGAGGGCATTGAAAGCTTGTAAAGTGCATCTTTAATAGTTATTGGTCGTAACAGTTCCAAGAATCAATAAAAAGGATTTTATTCGTTTGGGTTACCTAGACTCTACTATAAAAGTAATTGAGCATAAGTCATTTTCATCAACATCGTTCAACACAATACAGAGTCCTCAACTAAAAGTATCAACATCTCAACCATAACAGAGATATCAGAAGGTGCTAAGAGTCTGAAGGTGCAAGGCCCTCAGAAGCCCGCAAGTTCTAAAACATCTTATGATGGTTCTTCGTCTTTTGTACTGAAATATTTTGAAGAAGGTTCATCCTCAGCTGCCATGAGACCTTCAAAAGCAGGTCCATCGGTTACTGATTTGAAATCAATGAAGAAATCAATGAAGAAGAAGAAGAAAAAGATCAAATATGAGATATTTTATCAGTTGATTATCTCAGATTCAAAAGATGAGGATGAACCTGACATTAATTGGGGAAACTGGATGGGTCATAAGGCATTAGAGGAGTTAGATTGATTGTAATCTTTAGTACTCTCCAGTCCTTTTTATTATGTAATCCTTTTTTTTTTATGATTAATGAATATCTATTTTGGCCATATCAATTTGCATAAGTACAATGCTTTATATTTCCCTTTGATTTTCTGACAAGTACATAAACGAAGTAAAAAGATGAACATGAGAAATAAAACAAACAGATAATTGTTAAGATGACATTTACAGTTGGCTTAAGAGAATCTTTATTAGGATTATATACTAGACACCATTTCCCAAGAGTCAGACATTAAAAGATTGATTTGACTAATCAATATTGAAACTCTAAATGCTCAAGATAACGGATGAATATTTACTATAAAACCTTTAAAAAACCATCATTCTGAATCACTTAATCTTTAAAACACCAAAAATTTATGAGTAGAAATAAATCTGGGTTCCAAAGAGATATTTTAGAAAGACAGCAATACTGAATGCGGCAACTCAAGCAAATGAGAAGCATGTAACAATTGAAGCATCTTCAAGCAAGAGGATATCTTCTGAGGCACATACATCTCCAATAACCTTTGTTGAGACACAAAGAAGAAAGAGAACTTCTAGGTCAAAACGCATGAATCTTATGAGGAAGGAAGCTGTTGAATTTGCAAAGGAAGATTGAGAAGATTATTTAAACAATCTAGATATGTCATATGAGCCTAGAAAATTCCTTAGAACAGATTTGAATGTCTAGAAAGTTTTTCTTTTATAATATGTATTAACTTCAAATCTTTGAATGAGTATGTTGCAAGTGTTTTAAGTTATAGTCCTAATTTTTTATTCTTCAAACAACTTTAAAAAATGCACACATAATAGTTACGAAACACAAGAACATGAACAAGAACAATGGACAATTTTTTAACAACAAGATTGCTTAATACAAGATATTTAACAATTATAAGGCCTATATTTGCAAAAATCTAACATCATAATCTCTCATAGATAGCTTCAAGACTTTTTCTCCAGATTTCAGAAGAATCATCCTCAGAACATATGACAACTCCTTGTTGGATTAGTGACAACGAGAAAACACATCGATTATATTGCTAGGTTTCATTAACGTTTTATCGCATATTCACCGTTTTAACACTCGATTTCTCGAGTTTTTCTTAACATTTTGCAGGTACATCATTATATGGAGCTAAATCATGAATTAAGAGCAAAAGGAACAAAAGAAACCATAAAGAGATGAAGAAATGAAGAAGCCTGCAAAATACTGCATAATTTGTTGCAGCCACGGTCGTCACAAGGGTGTCACGACCGTGACACCCCAATTTGAGCCATCACGACCGTAAGAGAGTGGTCACGACCGTGACACTTAAAAACCACAAGTTACGAACGTGAAGACCTTGTCACGACCGTGACAAGGGTAAAATTAGGTTTTTGACTCAGACTACGTCAAGGCATTACGTGAAGACCATTTCTCCTATTGGCATTACGTGAAAGACCACTTCTCCTATTTTGTTGCCACGTTCCTGCATTCCTTCCACAAATTCAGCAAGGCCCATGCAACAAAGGTCCAAAAATCCAGCCCATTAAGGATTCTATAAATAGTACAAGTTCTATGAACAATGGGGGAAAGCATTTTTTTATTCAAATTTCTGCGGAAGCTCTGCCGAACTGTATTACGAACCAACCTTTCTATTCCTGCATTATTTTTAGTTTTCTGTTTCGTTCTTTTTATTGTATCCAAACCCGCCATATAACAATTTCCAACATCAGGAAATTGTTATACATTTATTTGTTTCTAAACCTTCAGCATTCGTTTATTTTCAATTTCCGCTAACTCCAAGCCTTCTGGTCTGTGGAAGAAGGAGTCTGCTCGAATATTTGTTAACCAGGTTTTTCATTATATTGCAATTTAATTTAGTTATAATGTTTATTTATTTTTCTGCCATGAGTATGTTATTATTAAATTCTCTGTCTCTGTCTGGTTCAACATCGATGAGTAGCTAAACACCTTAGGGCGGTATGTAGTTATAACAAACTTAACCGGTAAAATATAACCATAGGCTAAAAATAATTAATCACTTAACATTCTGGCTGATACTTTTTAATTGAATTAGACCTTTTCGTTACGAGAGTAAGAAAAGAATATTAGGTTAGGTCAAGTCCACGAGAGTGTGAGATTTTAACCAGATAGCTAAAGCTAGGCATTTAAATTAAACACAACGAGAGCGCTTTAAGATAAATTAGAATTACTTAGTTTCCAAAAATTACCTCTAAACACTTATGGGCTAGCGAGAGCAGGCATAGGGCTTTAGGGATAAGATCTGATATAAGACCACGAGAGTGTGAGTTGAGGGTATTTAAACTGGTAATCTCTACCGAATAGATTAAGTGAATACCTTTATAAGCCTAGGTTAGATTGACCCACCTAAGTTAGTATAATTACATACCGACCGCCTTAATATTACTTTATTAAAACTTAAATTTAATTCCGCCTTTAATAGTCTTAAAAATCAACAAAAAATCGTGACAACCATTCGCCTTAGCTAAACTAGAAGTTCATCTAGCACTAAGCAACCATAGAATCCCTGTGGATCGATAATCTTAAATATTACTTCGATAGGTTGTGCACTTGCAGTAAGATACCGCTAGACGCATAAGTAGACACGTCTTTAGCCCATCAATTAGCAGTTCAAAAAGAACTCGTCCGTAAGGAATGAAGAATGTCTTTCCTTCTTGAAAAGATGAAAGAGTCTTCTTCAGATAGTCAAATATAATTTGAGGAAAATCAAATGTAAGTTTGAATTGAGAAGAAGTAGCAAATCTTTTTCAATAGAGTCTACAAGGTCTAGATCCTTGTCCTTAGGAAGCAAGTTTGAGTTTAGAATCTGATTCCCAACAACTGCATCAGGGCAAAGATTTGAGACGAGAGAAATGTTTGATGGATCTACAAAAGTACGCCATGTAGAAAGATAGCATTCCCAAACAAGAGTGCCTGGAATTTCTCCAATCTCCTCACAGTTGATTACATTAGCAATCGTCTTAGAGGTTAGTATTATAGAAACACCAGAAACCTTGGAAAGAATCATGTACTCAAAAGTTAGCTCAACGATGGAAGAATTAACCAAAAAATATTTGCAAGATTTGGATAAGTAAATCCACATGGCATATAAAAGTATCCATTCCAACTTTGTTCAGAAACAATCTTCTAGAAGTTAAAACCTTGCTTAAGCAGCTCTTTAAAACTCACAAAATTTTTATTGATGACTACTAGTTGATTCAATGAAGAATTGACTAGAGGATTCATTTCAAATTAGGTTTGATCATCACATAAAAGAAAAAAAAAATAACAAGAAAAGAACTGAACAAGATTCTGACCAAAGAGGATTAAGAATCTTGTCTTGTTAGAGGGACAAAAAAGGTGACACAGAATGATGTTTCACAAAAACAGGGAATAAATATCAAATACGTATAAAATAAGAAAACTTCATTACCCAAGGGTCTTTACCTAGTAGGCTTCTTGAATACACTAGATGATTTTCAACTTTATGGAATTTTAAGTAAGACAAGGGTTTTAAAAATAATTCTTACTTAAACTACTTTATCAAAAGTAAATATTCCTATTTTAAATCTTAGAGACTGACTATTTTTCAGAAGCTATATGTCATCAGAGTGTACTAGGATTAGACTTTAATTGAGAAATATTCTATTTAGTTATCAGTCTTTGATATTCTATTCAGAGTCAAACATTTTCTCATAAAACTAGAGTCATGCTTGATTTGTGAATATTGAATTGGTTTCCTTGACAACTAACTAGTAGTAGTATTATCACAAACGGTGAGAATACTATTTCCATAAAAATGACCATCTTCTAGTTAATGACATATTCAGTACAATCAAATACAACATAATTTCTTTTTCAAAGATTTCTGAATATTCTTTTGTTATCAACAAATAAAACTTCTCTAGAGATCTAATCATAGACTTTGTATTCACTTATACTTAAATAGTTCATTGAGTCAAGAAGTTTGCAAAAGTGAAGAAACAGAACATGCCTTTTTTGTTTTTCTTTGTCAGGCTTCCGATCAATATTCAGATTTGACCGTAGAATCTGAATTTTACCTTTAGTGGATTTTAAGTTAATGGCAACCAAACCAATGATTCAACTTTATTTTCCAAACTCCATTCATTTGCATCCTTCAACTCTTGACTTTGATATGTAGGCATTTCTTCCATCAAATGTTATAGACAACCTTTGATCAAGTATCATGGAAGATGCATTGCTCATTTCTTCTGTGATATCTGCAACAAATACATATTTGAATGTTGGTACCCATATTTCTGTGGGTCTACAAATTTTAGTCTTGACAAGATTTCTCTTACATCATGCCTTAGTCTGATAGAAGTACCAAGACTCATTCCAGAACAGAGTCTAGGATGAATTATGGCTTTTAACAAAATCTTGTTCTTAGCAGAGTCCTTGATTTTATTGTCTTGAAATAAATATATTAACTTCATAATCCTCGACTTTAAAATTATTACCCAACATATAATTAGATATTGTTTGCTATCAGAGGTTGGTATGAGATAAGTCTTCAACACTATCTTAGTATTGCCAAAAAACAGAAGAAGAAATGAAAGGTTTCTCACAGAATTGTCTTTTAACACAGATTCTATGATAGCCTTCAATTTCCATAGAAGCAATGAAGTCACTTAAGATATTATCTTGAGATGCAGACTCCTAATTATCAATATTGATGAAAGATGGATTAGTCAATACCTCTTTCTCTTTAATAATTGATTTATTCATAGAATCATATTGTTTCTTCAGAAGAAGTAATGACCAACAATGCCAAATTACCTTTTCATCAGATTCTGAGTCCTCAACTATGTCAACTTCATTAGAATATGCTTTGAATATCTCTAACATTTTTCTTTTTTGGTTTTTACGTCTGGTAGTTTTTATCCTCGTTCTCAAGGTTGATATAATAAGTTGAAATACGAATATTTCAGAAGCTTCTGAAGTTACTCTTCCATCAATAGATATCGCATTCCATTTAGCCAGCTGATAGAATCTTTTGATAAAGAAGGCTAATTCCTCATCATCAGACATTCCATAGGAATTTTCTTCAACAAGCTTGAGGAAGGAGTGATCTCTTTTGACAACTTTTCTTCATTTAATTCCATTTCTTTTATTTGAATAATTCTATTTAAACCTTCAAGACTTATTCTACTCAAGTTTTTGACTTCTTGGATAGATGTGACTTTTTGGTTTAGCACTAGCAAACAGACTTCTCAAATTTTTCTTGAAAAATTAGATGAAGTGTAACTCGATAAGCTTCAACCTGATTCCATTCAAATTTGAACACAAGGATTCAAAGATAGTCTTGAGAATTAAACATATAAATGATGTTGATATACTCATAATGAGGTAGAGCACCTACTAGAATGCATCTAACTCCAAGAAGATTTTCATAAAGCTTCTTTTGAGCTGGTGTGAGAGATTTTCGATTTTTAATCATCCCTACACCATAAATTTCTATAGTAATACCTTTCTCAAGGGTATTCTATATACCTTCATCAAAATCCTTTGTTAAGACCAATGATTTAAAAATATCTTGCTCTTCCATCATTTAAATTCAGCGCAGACACCCTTAAATATGAGAAGATTAAGAAAGTGATATTTTCATATGGTACTTGATTCCTTCTTGAAGGAAAGTATTTATCAACCACATTTTTCTCATTGGATCTTTATCTGCACCTCTGTTAGGTGCTATGCACACACTATGCTCTGATGCCATATGAAGGTGAGAAAATACATAAGAAGGGGGGTTGAATTATGTTATTCATTTTATTTAGTTTGCTTCTGAATAGAGTTCAGATTCTAAACCACTATTCATATTTTGATAATTAATTGCAGTGGAATAATAACAAAAGCAAATAAATAACAACATATAACACAAAAATTTATACTGGTTCCTCCTAAATAGATAGTAGTCTAGTCCCCTTGCAACACAAGAGATTTTCCACTATAATAAAATCATGATTACAATTGCTTATGCCCTCAACACAAGACTTTACTACTCAGACCCTTAACCTGAGACTTCCTACTTAGACCCTCAGCCCAAGACTTCCCCACTTAAACCCCTCAGTTTCAAGACTTCCTTGATCAAGCCCCTCAAGCTCAAGACTTTTGCTCAAACCCTCGGTCCAATACTTCCCTGCTTAGATTCCACGAATCCAAGACTTTAACTCAAATCCCACAGATTCAAGACTTTTACTCATACCCTTCAGGTACAAGGATTCCTTGCTTAGATTCCACGAATCCAAGACTTCTGCTCAATCAACCATTGATTAAGACTGCAACGCTCTAGCACATAGCAGGAGACTTACTTGGCTCAAACTTCACATCAAGAGACTTTGATGCTCAAGCACATAGAAAGAGACTTTATCTAAACTACTAAACAACTTATCTAGTAGAATAGAGAACAAGGTGTACTTGATACATAATCAGGGGTACATTGTAATAACCATAACAAAGATCACATCACTTGAGATTTCTAAGATATTCAATGTTTAAGAAATCTTAAGGCTTTTTACAATTTACAACATATAACAGAAACTATGCGTACTCGATTGTGTTGTTATTGTTGATAATGTTATTCTTCCATTCTGATAGAAGCGAGTGTTAGTTCTATGATTCGCAAGAATTTTGGTAAAACTTGGTGATATCACAAGATGTCCTACAGGATGTCTTGACATATGTTCTTAACATTCTGTAGGTGGTTATTTTTATTGCAGGGTTTAGTTCATGATGTCAAATGTGATGTCCTGACATTTTTGAACTGAACATTCAGTGATAATGTTTTGGTTTGACTGTTCCATTTTTGTGCAACTCTTTGTGCTGTTGCGATTAGAGTTTAGTGGTTCAAATATGCGTTGGAAATAGTCCTTATTCAAAAGTGTTTTTGGTGCATAATTTGTGGAGTAATTATGAAATCATTTGTGCTATTTTCTAAAGAAGATCTTGAAGATTTGAAGAGTGATTTGATTTGATTTAATGAAATCTGCTTTGGCTCTATTTTCTTGATGGTTATTATGAAAAGATTTGAAGAATTATCTGAATTAGTTTTATCAAATCAGAAGCTGTTTTTGGATGAAGCCCAAGCCCGTTCAAGATATTGCATTGCGTAAGGTATATGGTCTTAGCTTTGTGTGTTTGTATTTGTGAGCCATTCACTAATCTCCTTGATGTGTGAATTGGACTAAGTTTTTGTGTTGTAAGTTGTTCACTCAAAGCTTGTAAGCAAGAGTGTATTGTTCTTGATTGAAGATTTTAAGCAAGATCAAGTATTGTCTTTGAAGAGTGTCTTCTAAGTTTTACTCATCTGTTGTTATCACTGCTGTGATTGAGGGGGAGTGAGAGGTATCTCATATCTAAGGTGTTTTAGATAGAAATTGCAAGGGTAGAGATTAGGTGCGAAGATGGTAAACTAGAAAGAGTATACTATGTATCTTCAAACTAATTCTACTTAGTGAATTTCCTTCCTGGCTTGGTAGCCCTCAGACGTAGGTGTGTTTGCACTGATCTGGGTTAACAATTGCTTGTGTCTATTTACTATTGTTAATAGTATTTTTATCTTGTTCATATATTGGTGATTGTTCATATATTAGTGTCGTGACATCGCCTTCGACATCTCATATCTGATACCAGAATTTCAATTGGTATCAGAGCAGGCATTCTGCTCTGGTTCTGGGTGAGATCTAGGGACGATACTTTCTGGTACTATGGATAAAGAAGGAGGATTTGCAAACAGGCCACCTGTTCTGGATGGGAGTAATTATGATTATTAAAAACCTCGCATGGTTGTTTTCCTAAAATCATTGGATAGTAAGGCCTGGAAAGCTGTTATAAAAGGATGGGAACACCCGGTGACTGTTGGGAAAGATGGAAAGGCTACAAATTAATTGAAGCCTGAGGAAGAATGGACAAAGGAAGAGGATGAATTGGCTCTTGGTAACTGCAAAGCTTTGAATGCCTTATTCAATGGAATTGATAGAAACATTTTCAGATTGGTGAACAATTGTGAAGTTGCTAAAGATGCCTGGGAGATACTTAAAACTGCTCATGAAGGTACTTCTAAGGTAAAGATGTCAAGACTTCAATTGCTAACTACTAAATTTGAAATCCTAAGAATGAAAGATGATGAAAGCATACATGATTTTCATATGAATATTCTTGAAATAGCCAATGCTTCAAGTGCCTTAGGTGAAAAGATGTCAGAAGAAAAGCTGGTAAGAAAAATTCTCAGGTCTCTTCCCAAGAGATTTGACATGAAAGTAACTCCCATAGAAGAAGCTCAAGACATTTTCAAGATGAGGGTTGATGAACTTATTGGATCCCTTTAACCTTTGAAGTAGGGATAAGTGACAAATCTGATAAGAAAAAGAGCATAGCCTTTATGTCAAACACTGAAAATGGAGGGGATGAATCTGATGAGGATACTAATGAAAGCTTGTCCAATGCCATAGTGCTTCTTGGAAGACAGTTTAACAAGGTAATGAAGAGGATGGATATGAAGTCAAGACCAAATGTCAAGAACAACTCTTATGACATCATTAGGTCTAATGATGCAGGTAGAAGAAGCAGGTCTGAAGAAAAATCCACCCAAAGTAAAGGGATTCAGTGCCATGGATGTGAAGGATTTGGTTACATTAGAGATGAATGTTCTACCTATCTCAAGAAACAAAAGAAAATCCTTGCTATCTCTTGGACTGATGAGGATTCTGACAGTGATCTTGAAGAAGAGTCTGCTAAACATGTGGCTGCTTTGACTGGAAGATGCTATTCTGATGAACACTCCAGTGATGATGAAATAACATTTGAAGAACTTGCAACTTCCTACAAAGAGTTGTGTCTTAGAAGTGAAGAAGTATGTCATCAAGGAAAAAAGCAGAAGAAACTCATAATCAAGCTGAAGGCTGAAAAAGAAGAACACCTTAAAACTGTCACAAAATTAAATGAGGAAGTTGCTTAGCTGACTTCTCAACTTGATCAAATGGGCAAGTCTATTAAAATGCTGAACAGTGGTACTAACACCCTAGACAAAATCCTTCAAGCTGGAAAAAGGGCAGGAGACAAGACAGTGTTAGGGTTTGATGAAGAAAAGAAACCATCTTCAGACTATAATC
This sequence comes from Lathyrus sativus, assembly GCA_963859935.3. Classification (NCBI taxonomy): domain Eukaryota; kingdom Viridiplantae; phylum Streptophyta; class Magnoliopsida; order Fabales; family Fabaceae; genus Lathyrus; species Lathyrus sativus. The sequence continues at coordinate 30,739,379 of OZ012740.1, read as the reverse complement.
CTTCTTCACACCTCAATCCTTCTGGATCTAAGCAAAAGATGTTACATCAGATGTCTCAACATCATGACAAAGGACAACCTAACCACCCAAGAGGAAGATTCCAAAGATGGAAATGTCATTATTGTGGACGCTTTGGTCATATAAAGCCTTTCTGCTTCAGACTGCATGGATACCCTAAACTTGTTCCTCAAACTAGACCCAATCATAACATTCATTCTACTAGGAAGCAATGGGTTCCTAAAGCTACTACTACCAAGCAATGGGTTCCTAAATCTGCTACTACATGCTTGATAGCTCATATGTCCCTCAAAGTTTCAGCTAAGGAAGATTGGTACTTTGACAGTGGATGATCCAGACACATGACATGGATTAAAAATATCTTAGTAAACATCAAACCCCATTCTACTAGCTATGTGACTTTTGGTGATGGAACCAAGGGTGAAATCAAGGGAGTTGGAAAATTGAACTGCTCAGAAGTTCCAAACCTTGACAATGTGTTGCTGGTTAAATGATTAACTACTAACTTAATTAGCATCAGTCAACTATGTGATTAAGGAGTCAATGTCAACTTCACTAAATTTGAATGCTTGGTTACAAATGAAAAAGGAGAAGTGATCATGAAGGGAGTTAGATCTAAGGATAACTGCTACCTATGGGTTTCTCAGGACTTTAAATGTGCTCTAGCTAAAGAAGATGAAGTAAAATTATAGCACCAGAAACTTGGTAATCTACATCTAAAAGGAATGAAGAAGATCATCTCTATGGAAGTTGTCAGAGGAATTCCTAAGCTAAAGATTGAAGAAGGAAAAGTCTGTGGTAAATGCCAAATAGGAAAGCAAACGAGGATGTCACACCAGAAGATCCAACATCTCACTACTTCAAAAGTGTTGGAACTTCTCCACATGGACTTAATGGGACCTATGCAGGTGGAAAGTCTTGGTGGAAAGAAGTATGCCTATGTGGTGGCGGATGATTTTTCAAGATACACTTGGGTGAATTTCATAAGAGAAAAATCTGAAGTGTTTGATGTGTTCCAAGATCTCTATCAAAAAATTCAAAGGGAAAAGGAAAGCAAGGTTGTTAGAATCAGGAGTGATCATGGGAAGGAATTTGAAAATAAAAAATTTGCTGAATTTTGTTCTTCTGAGGGGATTAGCCATGAATTCTCTTCTCCCATTGTTGCACAGCAAAGTGAAGTTGTGGAAAGAAAGAATAGAACTATCCAAGAATCTTCTAGAGCTATGATCCATGCAAAGAAGTTGCCCTACCACTTTTGGGTTGAAACTATGAACACTGCCTGTTATATCCATAACAGAGTGACTTTGAGAACAAGAACCATGACCACCTTGTATGAAATATGGAAGGGAAGAAAAACTACTGTCAAATACTTCCATGTTTTTGGAAGCAAATGCTACATACTTGCAGACCGTGACCAAAGAAGAAAGATGGATCCTAAGAGTGATGAAGGAATATTCTTGGGTTACTCTACTAACAGCAGAGCATATAGAGTATTTAACTCCAGAACTAAAACCATGATGGAGTCCATCAATGTTGTTATTGATGATGTGCATAAGGAGACGAATGTCCTAGAAGATGTTGGAACATCCCTTGATATCTCAGCTGAGTCTGCAAACAAAGACAATGATCCCAATCCTGCCAACACTGAACCTGAACCAGTTAACAAAGGACCCTCTATCAGAATTCAGAAAGACCATCCTATGGATCTCATCATAGGTGATCTAAATAAAGGGGTTACTACTAGATCTAGAGAAGTCGTTTCAAGTTCTTGTTTTGTGTCTAAGGTTGAGCCAAAAAACATCAAGGAAGCATTAACTAATGAATTCTGGATAAATGCCATGCAAGAAGAGCTGGGGCAGTTCAAGAGAAATGAAGTATGGGATCTTGTGCCAAGGCCTGAAGGAACAAATGTGATTGGAACTAAATGGGTTTACAATAATAAGTCTAATGAAAAGGGAGTGGTCACCAGGAACAAAGCCAGACTGGTTGCACAGGGATACACTCAAATTGAAGGGGTTGACTTTGATGAAACTTTTGCTCCTGTAGCTCGCCTTGAATTTATCAAATTGCTTTTAGGAGTTGCATGCATTCTGAAAATCAAACTACTTCAGATGGATGTTAAAAGATCCTTTTTAAATGGTTACCTAAATGAGGAAGTCTATGTGGAATAACCTAAGGGATTCATTGATCCAACTTTTCCTAATCATGTTTTTAAGTTGAAGAAAGCTCTGTATGGATTGAAGCAAGCTCCTAGAGCATGGTATAAAAGACTAATAGAGTTTCTAGTTGATAATGGATACAGAAAATGTGGCATAGATAAGACATTGTTTATCAAGGAAGAAGGAGGAAAACTCATGATTGCTCAAATATATTTTGATGATATTGTGTTTGGTGGGATGTCTGATGAGATGGTTCAAAATTTTGTCCAGCAAATGCAGTCTGAATTTGAAATGAGCCTTGTTGGGGAATTAACTTATTTTCTTGGGTTGCAAGTCAAACAGATGGAAGAGTCTATATTCCTATCTTAGAGTAAGTATGCCAAGAATATAATTAAGAAGTTTGGAATGGAAAATGCCAGCCACAAGAGAACACCTGCACCTACCCATCTTAAGTTATCTAAAGATGAAAAAGGTGTTAATATGGATCAAAGTCTTTATAGAAGCATGATAGAAAGCTTGTTATATCTTACAGCAAGCAGGCCTGACATTGCATTTGTTGTGGGTGTTTGTGCTAGATATCAAGCTGAACCCAAAGGGAGTCATATCAATTAAGTCAAGAGGATTTTGAAATATATTAATGGGACAAGTGAGTATGGGATGTTGTACACTCATGGATCTGGCTGTGTGCTGTCTGGCTATTATGATGCTGATTGGGCTGGAAGTGCTGATGATAGGAAGAGCACATCAGGAGGTTGTTTCTTTTTGGGGAACAATCTCATATCTTGGTTCAGTAAGAAGCAAAACTGTGTCTCTCTATCTATTACAGAAGCTGAATATATAGCTGCTGGGAGTAGCTGTTCTCAACTTGTGTGGATGAAGCAAACGCTTACTGAGTATAATGTCACACAAGATGTCATGACATTATATTGTGACAACCTAAGTGCTATAAACATATCCAAAAACCCTATTCAACACAGCAAAACCAAACATATTGATATCCGTCATCATTTTATAAGGGAGCTTGTTGAAGATAAAATCATTACCCTAGAGCATGTTACTATAGAAAAACAGCTGGCAGATATCTTCACTAAGGCATTGGATGCCAGTCAATTTGACACTTTAAGAGGGAAATTAGGGATTTGCATTTATGAAAATTTATAGCAATTATTTCTTAGTGGGAATATCATTCAAGAGGGGTGGTATTTTCCAAAAATAAAGATGTCTCAACATCACTCATTATTTCAAAACACGTTTAAGGACACTACCACACACTACCCTAATCACTTTTTCCTCTCCAACTACCCGTTCAACTCCCATACCCTTACAAAGTTTCTGCTTGATTCTCACTCTCTTCTTGAACCTCTGATTAAAACCTATTCTCCCACTCGCAAAAACCTAAAAATGTCTCCTAAACATGTTTCAACTTCATCAAAATCTTCTAGGTTTGATTATAAAACAAAAGCTCAACCTATGATCATCTCATTTGAGGATGTTCTTGATGTTGCCTCTCTTGCCATGGTTCCATGCCACAATACTGAAGCGTCCAAGTCTACACCCACACATGCAAGCGAATCAAAACAGGCCCCTAAAGGTAAATCTTCTGATACCTTTGCTGATTCTACAACTAAAATGAAGAACAAATAGGGTATTGCTTATGTAGATAGAGCCATTAGGGAGTTAGTGACTAAGGTTCTATATGGTGGCCATAATGTTCTTGGGATCTCTACCCCTCTGTCTCGTATGGATGCTACTCCAAGTACTGCTGCTAGTCAAGGTGAAGAAGAAAAAGATGTTGATGACTCTCCTTCTGAAAAGAACCCTAACACATATAATCTGCACAAGCTTGCTAGATCTGTGCTCAAAGAAGGAAGATTAGAAGATGATGTTGATAAAGATGTTGGTACCCCTGGTATGGAAGACAAAACAAATAGTTATGTTCAAGGTATGGAGAAGGTAAATATTTTTGGTAATGTGGTGGACCTTGAGAGTGTTCCTTCTGATGATGAGTTAATAAAGAATGTGGCACCTAGAATTGCAAATAGGCTGAAGACTAGAAAAGGTAAATCTGTTATTGATCAATCTTCCTCTAAGAGGAATATGAAGAAAACTGATGTTGGTCCCCCTAAAGCTTGGAGCAAAGTCACTCCGGTCTCCAAGAAAAGAAGGGTTAGGTCAGAAACTAATTCTGATGAAGATGTCGAGGATGATGTCTGTCATACCCCAAATTTGTCCTACCTATATATAGCTTTCATTCTGTATATCTGTCCACTAACCATTATTCAAGAAAATCCAAAAAAAAATACGTTGTTTCTGCTCATTGGTTTGAACTCAAGATATCATGAGGTTCGGTCAAAAGAAATTGTGTGGAATTATAGAATCAAGGAGAATCCTAAAATCAAGAAAGTTGGTAAAATATGTATTTCAAGATTCATAACTTAGAATTTGTTCTAAGTATGAAAATTCATTTAAATGCTTTCATTCTCAAAGCCTTTTTTGGGGAACTAAGTTCAATCTCATTTTTCTTCCAACATCAAAGTTAGTATGTGTCTTCAAAACTTTCTTTCGATGTAAAGAATTCCGACATTGGATGAGAATTCCCCGAGTTATGATGTTGCAAAGTTGGTGTTTGGAAGTTGGCAAAGTATATTTCTAACTTAGGATTTTCTCAAGTAATTTTTGGGCACATAATTTCAAGATCATTTTCCACTTGATTTCAAACCTTTCCTCAAGAAGCACTCAACATAAGATATATTCCCGATCATTCAAGTCTTCAAAGAAAAAAGTTTGAGATCTCTCCTTTTTGCACCATTCCTCACCAATTTTAATCTCACCAAATTCCATGTATGAACATGATTTTTTGCATGCATGAGGTTGATGACTTTTTTGGCACAAAGAGATTTGTCTTGCAACATAATATTTATCACATTTTCTACCACCATAATAGCATCTTTCTTTGCCTAGAGTGAACCAACACACCCATGTACTCATGCACCATATTTTGAAACACATTGCCATACTTGGAAAGTTACAAAACTCACACAAAGCACTTGCTCACAAAATGCTCTCTTGTGTTGGACATTCGCACATTACTCATGTACCATTTATGCTCCAAATCATCACTCAATACACCCTCATGCATGCCAAATTCGGATCCCACCTCACACCTACTCAAAATGGCCAATATTTCAAACAACCTTATTTCGTTGGTTTGGGTCACAAAATCATGACAACCCATCATATAAATGTGATACAAACCCTAAAAAAGAGAAGGGAGCCTCATTTTCACAAGTTTAAAACAAAAATATCTCTTTCTCTCTCAAGAACATACATTTTCGTTTTTGGATTCTACTACAAAGTTTCTTCCTTTTTTGGGTCCATTCATCATCCTTGAGGTATCTAGAAGGTAAAGGGATATTTTTCTTCAAGATTTGCTCAAGAAACAAGTGCTAGCAGAGCTTTTTGGCTAGGTAGCAACTTGAATCTTTTCAATCTTTGTTATGCATCATTTTAAGTTTATTTGGTTGCTAGAAGCATGAGAAAGCATGTGATGAAATCCTATCATGTTTAGGTTTTGTTTATGCATGGATATATGATGTTTCATTTTTTGACACTTACTTTGTTGCTTGAGTTCATGGAGTTTTAATGGTTGTTTTTAGTTGTTATTCACATATTTGAAACCTACACAAAAAACCCTTCAAAATGGTATCCATGTTGTCCTGATTTGTTGAAGTGGAAATTTGTGTGCACTACTTTCATGGCTTTTTTTATTGACCTTAGAGGATTATTTAGAATTTTTAACCACATTTTTGGAATCTACGCGAAAAATGGAAGGGGGAGATGGTCTTGGAAACCGCCACCGGCGACCTCCAGGGCCACCAGCGACGGTCGACGCTGTTCCGGCGAGTACCCACGGTGGCTCCACCACCGGCCGGCGGAATGTATAAGGGGAGGGGGTGGTCCGATTTTCCCTTTGGCCTTTTGGAGAAGATGAAGTTTTTTTTTTATCTTATTCCTATTTTGTTTTTAGTCACTTAAGTTTTTTGTCCAATTGATAAATGTTACATTGTCACATTATTTTTCTTTCTATTCATTTTATTTTTTATCTTATTTTTAATAAATAGACATTAGGCCTGCTTGGTTTTCTGCACCCCTGCTTTGAGCCCATTGGGGATTCTGGGCTAGTTATTTTGTTGAATACACCACTGTTCTTTCCTTTGGACTAACTTCTTTGCATTTTGTTTTATTTTTCTTTTTAACTTTTCGTTACTTTTAAAAATACACAAAAATATTTTTATTTTTGTTTAGGATCTTAAGATAATTTCCATAATTTTTATTTTTATTTTTAATTAATTTTGATATTTTATTTGATTTTCTCTTGAGGAAGTACTTCCTTTGATACCTTTGTTAAAAGGTTGAGGAATTGAGTGACTTCTCAAAATTTGAAGCTATTTTTTTAGCCACAGTAAGGACATTGGTTAGGGATCATATGATGCTAATTGAAGCTTGGTTGAACTTACCTATGGTGACTTACCATTTTCCATATTGTGACCCTCGATCATCTTCCATTTCTTAACCTAGTTTGCATTGATCATATGTTTTGAACATGCTCCTTAGCTTATTTTCTTCCCATCTTTTGCACGAGCTTAGATAATTCTTTCAAATTATGTTTTCATATTTTTTTGGATTTTGTTAACCTGTTTTTTCTATTTTAGTTGATGACCTCTTTAAGGTTACTCTTATTGCATTGTGTTTGAGCTACGTGTATAGTCTATGGATCCTTTAACCTAGTTAAAGTTGATTATAACTCATGGAATTTTGGCAAATGATAAATTACTTCCTTGAGGTCATTTTTGCTTTGTTTTCATGATCACTTGATCTTTTTTCCATTTATGGTGTATTTTACAAGTTTAGCATGTTTAGAATGTTCCAATTGTGTGCACCTTGAACTAGTCTTGCATTGTTGTCTCTATACATGTGCTAGATGTTTCTCTATGATCTTTGTATGATATATATGATATGTTTGACTTGCTGCCCCTTGCATTTATGAAACCATTTCATGCTCATTTGTTCGCACACACATGGCTTTCTCTTGAGATACCTGACAATGAGACCATTTATTTCTCGCAGTCCTCGGTACTTTATATGTACCCCTCTCCCGTTCAGTGTAATAGTTTAGTTCTTTTCATGCTTGCTTGCTATTTTTTAAGTAAGATAAAAATGAAATAGGCTAGAACATGTTTTCAAAATAAAGAACAAATAAGGCTTGACCCAATGTCAAGCCATTTTTCAAGCTCTTTTCAAATTGAGCCACCCTAGGGTTTCACCTCTCTCCCACCACATCACTAAACCTTGTATGTTTTCAACCCTCGTAAGTCGATTGCCTCGCGCATCGCCATCAACCTACCATGTTCTATTCACCACCTTCACTTTTCAAAAACATATTTTTCAACTTTTTCTCCTAAAACCTTGCTCTCGTGCCAAGCGTATTTTCAAACTCTTTTCTCCATAAAACTTGAATGGTCATGGAGTGGTTAGGCTAGGTCTTCTCCTATCCCGAGTTCTTGACATTACCTTTAGGGTTCACTGTCATAAAGCACTTATCATTCAAGATCAAAAACATCTTTAATAAGAGAATGAAGTTCTCTTTGTATTGAAATAAAGAGAGAGGATTAAGTGTAGACTTCTTCCTCTTCGAGTGTCAAGATACTCACTGTAGAGTGTGTGGTTTCGATACTCATATTTCAATACGAAGACATGCTTGTATTCGCCACACCTTTTTATAATAAAACTTTGAGATAAAGAATTGGGTACTACCCACAAGGGGTTACTATCCGAGGATTTATTTTGCCCCCTAAAAACAATTTCCACAAATCAAATGTGACATCTTGCCTCGAATGGAGAAAATTAATCTTTTCAAAAAGGATATGTTATGTTCGTTCTACCGCAAATAGGTAATGCCTAAGACTCCACAAAGCAAGCAACAATATACCTAAACTGCTAGAATGTGCACGATAACATCATCCACCAAAACACCAGCAAACCGTAGGCCGAATTACGGTTGCTCTGATTCTTTACTTCTTTTAAGTAAAGATACGTAGGCACGAGGGAACCTATCCTCGCCGAGCACACTTTCTTCTCTTATCCGTATTCCCCCGAACTACGTTGACTCTGACTTTCTCACATCCATTGAGAATACGTAGGCCTAGGACCGCAAGGTCATACCGAGTCTCTTTCTTCCCCTTTATCCCTCTTTTCCCTGTTTATAACTTCTCTCGTCACCCCTTAGAACAATATTTGTAGCAATAATATTTAGCAGATATTTTCACACGTCGACAAACAAATGGTTCCCATCGAGTATGATGGATGCGAGGGGTGCTAATATCTTCCCTTCGCATAACCGGCTTCCGAACATGTTCTCTTGGTCGCGAGACCATCTTATGCATTCTTTTCTTAGGGTTTTCTCGATGTTTTCCCTTCCCTTCATGGGATAAATAAAGCTCTATGGCGACTCTTCTGTCTTTCATTTTCACCTCTCTGTCGTTGCATTTATCGAGTAGCCACAGCTGGCGACTCTGCTGGAGATAACCTAGCAAGCCAAACCTAATTTGTTTGTCGCGTTTATGTTTTATTTGCTTTATTTATTTGTGCTTTGTTCTCTAACTGTTAGGTTTATTGGGTTGATTCGTAAGGATAAAGGCTTTCTACCCGAGCTTTCTAGTATACACTAAGTTAGGAGGTGGATTCTTTTTTGATTTGCGAGACTTAGGACTCGTTGAGTTAGTTTGAATTCCACCGCTCAGATGAGGCCCCTTTGGGATGATTATGTCTTACAAATAATCGTAATGGCGTCTTTATTTCCAACCTGGGATTCCGTGATTCTGAGGGCCTTTTGTAGAACCCTATTCCAAAGGTTACTAAAATATAACTCCGTGTTCATCCTTTGAAGGGACTACCGTCTTACGAATAATTGTTATGATGGAAAACTTTTGAGGGTTAGTGCATGGGACTTTGTTTGAAAACTCTTGGAATTCCCGGTTACAAACCATTAGATTGCCCACCCGAGGTGAGAGATATCTTGTTGCGTTACCTTGCAGAACCTGTGACCTTGACCCTGTTGTTGTTCTATTATCATACGTACTCATAAAGCATTGCATTGCATAAGCATTATTACATATCAAAGGACTTAAGAGACTGTGATTATCTCAGGTATTGGTGAACAAAATGATTGATCAAAGAAAAAGAAGCACAAATTCCTTGAAGTTTAGAGAACCAAAGTTGGGATTGATTCAAGATCTTTTGATTGATGTGTCAAAGACTACCAAAATTAACTTTCAAGGGAAGCATGGGAAACTGCTTGATCTCCTATATTCTAGAGTGGACACTTGGGCTTTGTTCGCTATGGCTCAATTTTATGATGCTCCGCTCAGATGCTTTACTTTCCAAAATTATCAATTGGATCCTACTCTTGAAGAATATTCTCACTTGTTGAATATCAAGATTAAGGATCAACCTATCTACACCGGTCTGAAAGAAGAACCGAATCCATCGTCCATTGTTCTTGCTCTCCATATGACTAAGGGAGAAGTTGAATATGGTCTAGCCAATAAGGGAGGTACTCAAGGATTTCCTTTGAAGTTTCTACTCGACAAAGCCGCCCAGTACAAGACTGTTGAGGATTGGGAAAGGTTTGGTGTTGCTGTTGCTCTAATGATATATGGGATTGTTCTTTTCCCAAACATAGACAATTTCATAGACATCACTGCCATTACTCTCTTTATGCATAAGAATCCCATTCCTACTCGCCTTACTGATACTTACCACTCTATTCATTGGAGGAGTGAGAATAAGACAGGAATGATCCACTGTTGTTCTCATCTACTGTTCAAATGGTATGCTTCCCATCTACCGAAGGAAGGGTCGTTTGTGGAAAATAAGGAGAAGCTAAAATGGTCTCAACGCATTATATCTCTAGTAGTCGATGATATTGCTTGGTATTCCCATGAATACTACGATGTAGAGATCATTTTTAGCTGTAGAGAATTTGGTAATGTACCTCTGATTAGTAGGGTTGGTTGCATCAACTACAACCCAGTCATGGCATTACGTCAGTTGGGTTATGCTATGGAAGATGAGCCCGAAGCAGAGAAAGTTCAGAGTTTCGTTTTGATTACCACAACTGAAGATCCTGCGTTTGTCAGAAAAATTGCTAAAGCATGGACCAAAATCCATACAAAGGGGAGGAGAGAGCTGAAAGCGAAGAATTGTGTGGATAAAGAGCCATACAACCGATGGTTGCAGGCTAGAGTGGTTGAAAGGTTGCTACCATTTCGTCCAGAACCATCTATGCAAGAAAAACCTCCTGTCCCCACTCACGTATCTATGGAAGAGTATGGTAAACTGAAGCAAGTGGTAGAAAAGTTGACCAAAGAAAATCAAGACATTCAAGCTGAAATTCACCAAGCAGGTGCGGAGAATGGCCAGTACAAGAGGAAAATGGAGTTTGAACAAGACCAAGTGGCTGAGAGCAGCAAGAAACTGAATTTGGAAATGGATATGAGAGTCATGTATCATAATGGTTTCGAAGGGGCTGACGCATCAGTGAAGACTCTCCGACAACGCTTGAAGGAAACTAAGGACTCTTGTGATAGAGCGTGGCATTTCTTTGAGCTAGCTTCTGCAGAAAAGAAGAAGATGAGAGAGAAGCTCGAGGCTGACATTGAGGATCTCGAAGAACAGTTGAGAAGTGCATTAACCCTAGCCGAAGATGTACGACAACTCAAGGAAGAAACATTAAGAGCTTCGTATGTCACTCCTGGCATGTGGAACCATACATGCTTAGAATTGGAGACCGCTCGGGAAACAGCCACTCTGTGGAAGGATCATTTCAATACCCTGAAAAGGGATAGTTCAAAGTGGTTCGAGAAGGAGGCTCAACTCAATGAACTGTTGGATACACATGTGGATTCTCTCCGTTATTATCAGCTGACTCTAGACATGTGTCGTGCTAGGTACAATGATCTAGTGGAGCATTGTAATCTCATGATCTGTGATATCCCATGGAGGTTGGAAAGTGAGATTCAAGACTCAGAAGGGAGTGATGTCCCTCCTTCCATCCATCACTTTATCCATCTCTGTGATCAGGTGGTTAAAAGATTCATGTTCGAGTCAAAGAAGCTTGAAGAGTGTCTCCGAAAGAAGGCTTTTTAGTTATTCAGTACATCCTCTTGTAGCATGAATTGTTATATTCAACTTATTCAGCAACCGTTTATATTGGACATTCTCTCAAAATTAATGAAAGTTTGCTTTTTGGTGTCAACTGTGTATTCTTTACTATTCACTCACAGTTCTATAATACCGATGATAATCATAAGTCCCGAAATTCTCTTGAACATTGCATATGCCTGCGCATCATTTTTACATTCCCTGAAACCCAACCTTACATGCCGCTTGCCCTTTCGTAGTAAAGCAAGCTGACTTCCCGACATCCGTATAACACAAGAAATAATAAAAAAAGGGTCATGGATCAACTGGAGCAAAACCAGGCTGCTAAGAGGGAAGAAATGCAAGGTATGAAGACGTAGATGAATCAACTCATGGAGGTGATCTAGAACATGGCCATAAATCAAGAGGAGATGAGGTTAGCAACAAAGAGGAACTCTAATCAAACTCTGACTGGCGTGGTTCCGAATACAGGTGGCGCAGTTCCAACCCCTACCAGTGTTGTTCCAACCCATACCGATGCTATTCGAACCCCTGTTGGTGCAATTCCTACTCCCGCAGGCGCAATACCTATTAGTACAGTCCATACTCCCAGTGCTACGATTCCACCACAAGTCTACTACGACTGATGCATGTGTACCACAAAATGCTGAATTAGAAAAGAAGTTTAATGCTCTACAAGAAGCAGTGAGAGCAATGCAAGGCCCTGATGTTTTGGGATTAGATGTTGCAGAAATATGTCTGGTACCAGGGGTTAAGATACCTCCAAAATTTACTATCCTGAATTTCGAGAAATACAAGGGTAGCAGTTATCCTAAGACCCATATAAGGTCGTACTGCAGGAAGATGGCCGCCTATTCCGATGATGAAAATTTTTTAATCCATTTCTTTCAGGATAGTTTGACTGAGGTGTTGCACCCCAAAATTTGCCTAACCTTTTCTTACTTGGTTTATGTTTCATTGCATTAGCATATCATTGATCTAACATTTGCATAGCATAACATTGTTCATTTAACAGGGGATCAAGTGTGGAGCCTATCTAGAGGTCTTATTCAAGTTTGAGAAGTCACCATAGTCATCAGGAAGAGGGTTGGGTTCTTAAGGAGTTCATTTGTTGGTATGTGGTTAACCTCCTAATTTGAGGAACAATTGAAGATCATCAAGGAATGGTGAGGTCTTGACCAAGGTGAAAGGGTGTGAGTAGAGCTCATTGAAGTTCTTTGAGGGTCATAGTGGAGTTCAATCAAGTCATTGTGCCAAGTGTGAAGAGCCACAATTGAAGGTGTTGCAAGTAGGGTTTTCATCTGAGTAATCCTAAGTTGACTGACCAATTGAGGAGGATCAAAGCTCATTTTTGAGTCTTTGCAATCATGGATAGTTGTGTTGGGACACATGAGATGATATTCCAAGATCAATTCAAGAAGAATTCAAAGTGTGAGGAGTTGCTAAATTAGGGTTCTCAGGGTAAAATCCCCTATTTAGTGCCTAGCTTCAAGACCACCTATCTCAAGATGCAAGTTTCATATCCATTTTTGGCCAACATGACACTTGTAGATCATGCTCTTAGCTTTAATTTGAGTACTAGAAGTCCTCCATTGGATTTATTGAACTCAAGTTATGGTCTAGACAAGTTACAAGTCATCTGAGGAATATGAAATTTGTCTGTGAAAGTTCACCAACTTCCAAGGAACGTTTGACCTAGGAGGGTGTTTCTCTTAAACTTTTTGCCAACATGAAAGTTGTAGGTCTTGATCTTATATTTCCAAATTGTATTAGAAGTCTTCCATCAGATTTGTAAAACTCAAGTTATGAGGTTTACAAGTTAGGGGTATTTTGGGAAAGTAAGATTATAGGTCATTTTCAATTATAGGTCAAAATCTCCAACTTGCACATCTCAAATGGAGTTTTGTTCAAGATGGAACTTGCTCAAAATATGGTTTTTAGGTCAACAAAGAGCTCATGGTGAATTGATTTGGTCTATAGTAAGAGTTGACTTGAAGTGGTTTGAAAGAAGAGAAATTAAAGGCATTATTTGGTGGGAAATTCAATTAATTGTCATGTGCACAAAATATGTCAAATGACCACTCAATCTGATCAGAAATGATGATTTAGAAACATTGGCAATTCTAGAATTTGTAATTGACCTATAAGTCATGGTGTTTTGACACTTTTCTTCACAAATAAGCAACATCACAAGAAATCATTCACAAAGCCAATTTGGAAGCTCCTTGTGGTCTGAATTCATTCAAGGTGTGTTAGGCAAGTTAACCAAAGCTTCTCATACAAGGAATTGAGCCAAATTCGAGCTTGCCATGTTCAAACTTTTTGAAGAAATTTTGAAATTGGATCTTCTGAATTGGGCCTGAGCTGGGTCTCTAGAAGTTTCCAATTAGTTCTATATATGTTCAGAAACTCATTTGGGCAAGGGTTGGTGATTCATTCGTGCTGAGATCAGAGAAAGCCATTGGAGTTTGAAGAAGAAAAGTGCAAATTGGTTTTTGGATTCAAGCTGTTTTCAAGAGGAATTGAAGATTCTACAAGCTTTTACCATCATTACTGAGTAGATCTGGAAGGTTTGGAAGCAAGATTCAAGCCATAGACATCTCAATTTGAAGCTTAAAGTCAGGTTGGTAAATCTCAAATTTCCTCTTAAACTAGCATGATGTAGTTAGAAACAAGCATGTGGCTAGGATCTATGTGAAATGTAGCACATTTTAGGATCAAATTGGTAGCAATTGGTGATGATTGATCATGTGGTGCAATTTCTGTTTTGATTCGAAACACTCTAGTCTGGATGAATTAATACACAATGGATAGCTTAGGTTGATCAGTGTTAGATGAGGATCATTTCTATACCATTAATTGGACATTTAGTGAGGATGAATGACATGACATAATTTGGATCTTGATTCGGTTTTGAAAATTTAGAAGGTTTCAGTTAATTTGGAGTTCATTTTCGTGATAAGCATGAAATTCTGAGTAAGATTGACTTAAGGTTTGTTGAAATTGGACCTCTGCAAACAACCTCTCACCGGAGAAGACGGTGGAGCCACCGTCTGGATTTGAAGCTTCGCCTGAGCTCAAGGAAGAAGATGAGTGCATGGCCGTTGGATTTGTCTGATGAGAAGACTTAGTATTGTGATCGTGTGGTTGAGATTTGAACTGAGGATTCGCTCCAAGATGAAACGTTGCGTTTCATTTTTTGACATGGCATCTGACTGGGCTTCTACGAGGCTGCACGCGTGTGTGATCTCCAGCCTTAGGATTAGCTTACATGGTCCATCAATCCAACGCTCCTGATTAATCCCCCAGTTTTATTTCTTTTATTCATTTTTCTATTTTCTTTTATTCCATTTTACTTCTAAATTCATTTTAAAATTCAATAATTGTCAGAAAAATAAACCAAAAATATGCTCATGTTCCTCTTTTGATTTTTGATTTTTCTATGCTGTTAGATTTAATTTTTGATGATTTTTCAATTTAATTCCTATTTTTCTTATTTTGGATATTTCATTAATTTTGCATAATTGAGCTGACTGTTTGTTGATTTTTGTTCTTGCAATTGGTTTGGAATTTTGTTGTGAATTTTTTATAGATGCTAGGTTAGAGATGTATGCTCCCATATGAATTTTCTCACATTTTTTAGAAAATCATAGGTTCTGTTTTAGAGGTAGGTTTAGAGCCTTTCCCCATTAATGGTTTCCCTTGGTACCTTTTAATTTAGGATTTTATTAGATGACTTAGAAATTGAATTAGGCCCTGATTTTTGGATTATAGGTCATTAACAAATGCATGTTCCCATAGAAAAATAATTAGGTTTTTAGGATGTAATTTGCTATTTTAGATAGAATATTCAAGTTGTTTGTTCATTTGGTGCTTCAACCTTGGTGATTGTTTTGGAATGGACTCAAAGTGGGCTTTTCTTGCATGTTGGGCTTCTGGTTCCTCTTGGATGATGTCATGGGCATGATGAAGCTTTTGTGGAGTGGCTGGTGGAGCTTGGCTTGGAGCTTTTCTTTTCTTTTTGTTAGCTTTTTGTAGCTTATAAGATTAGGGTTTTTAGGAGAGAGCTTTAGAAGTAGTTTTTTCCTTCAAATAAGCATGGTTGGTTTCACTTGCCTTCCATTCTCATCCTATGATTCAAAGTCCTCATGTGAAAGTCTCATCTCTCTTTTGGAGGGATGTGTGACATTTTTACAATGAGTACAACTTTTGAGGATGCCTTTCTCTGATGACTGGTTGAGTGTCAGGTGGGATTCCTTTGGTTTCCTTCCTGCTTCCCATCATCAAACACTCATCTTGTTGATTCTCTTCATTCTTGGTGGAGTGGTTTGGTAAAGCATGAAGATGGAGCATCCCTTTCCTTCTCTTGAAGATGGTGTAAACTTGAAGAGCAGCTACAGACTTTGGATTGGATTGCCGTCAGAAGATTGCTCTGCTGTGGAGATTGTTGGCTTGTTTTCCCTGTTTGTCTGTTTTCTTTTCGTTCTACTGTATTGGTATGACTTGCTTGGAGTGTTGCATTAGATTTAGGCTTCATGTAGATGATCATAAGCCTAAGAGCATCTTAAGGGTTGAGCTTCTCCCCTTGCTTGTATTGCATTAGAAGTTGAGTGATGTCTCCTTCTGCTTATATTTTTACTGTGTGGCTTTGCTTGCTGGTATTTGGTAGAGATCAACTCCCTTGCCTGTATGGTGTGTGGCCTTTGTGCCTTGTTTGTTTAGAAGTTGAGCTTGGCTCCTTCTGCTTGTGTGATGCATAGCATGCATTTTATTTACAGCATTTTGTTTACAGTAATTTCTTTTTAGATAATTTGTTTACTGTTTGTTTTCCTTTGCCATGTTCCCATAGGAACTCTGACTTCTCTGGTTCCAGAGAAGTTATGACAGACATTAGGGTTCTAACCATGCATGATAACATTAGGTAGATTCCCTCCTAACCTCAACTGTAGGTCCATTTTGCATGACAACTTTAGGTTTGGATCAGTTCACCTTTAGTGCGTCTTTTTCTCTTCTCATCTGCAAACAAAATCAAAATACAGTAATAAAGGTTAATTGACGTCATACGTTACGAGCCTTAAGCTACTTGAGAAAGGATTGTTGGAGAGTTTATTTTCAACAATCTGGATGTTTAGTATGGTACCCTTTGGGTCACATGCGACACATTCACTCTCAGGTCATAGTCTCTAGTGCGATATCAGTTGCAAACATTCATAGAAGATACTTCTCTAAAAAACAGAAAACAAAGATCAAACTCTTTTTGTCCTCTTGGACCTTTAATCCCTTGGGTAACCATTTTCAGAAGGAGAGTTCTGTTAACTCTCGGTTCTGCTGCAAACGGTAAACGCCTAAGTCTCCAATGGTCGAGCTGCATACACCAAACTGCTGAAACCGTCTGTTAACCCTACTCGGATAAAAAAGACAAACCTGTGTCTCTTGTGTCCCGAACTACGTTTGCTCTGATCTTTCGCGCTGTGTGAAAGTACATAGGCACGAGATGCGATATCTCGGCGAGCAACCTTCCCCCGTAGTTAGGCGAACTACGTTGACTCTGATTTTTCGTTCCAGACGGGAATACGTAGGCATAAAGTGCGACGCTTTGCCGAGTCATTTTCTTTTCTTTTCAGATCAGACCTCTAGTGTAGATAGATGTAACAAACCCGTCAAATAAACATAACAAGCGTAGATCCCATCGAGTACGATGGACGTGAGGGGTGCTAATACCTTCCCCTTGCGTAACCGACTCCCGAATCCGGACAATGGTTGTGATGACCTTGTCTTATAACTTTGCGTCAGGTTTTTTCCGATCGTTTCCTTTCCCGTTCTGAGGGATAAATAATAAAAGTTGGCGACTCTTCTGTCATTGCCGGCCTCGTTTTTTCGCAGTAGCGACATGAGGCCTCTTTGGAATGGTACATGCAACTCGAGTGCTCCAATGTGAAGAGCTGGAAAGAGTTAGTAGACACTTTTGTGAAACACTATCAATACAACACTGGCATGGCTCCAAATCAGATGCAACTCCAGAATCTGACCCAGAAACCAAACGAGTCTTTCAAAGACTTTGCTCAGAGATGGAGAGGACTAGTTGCGAGAGTACAACCTACGTTATTGGAAATAGAGCTAACAAATATCTTCATGGGTATTGTCGCTACTGCGAAAAAGGGAGGTCGGCAATGACATAAGAGTCGCCACCATTCGTTATTTATCCCAATGAGGGAAAGGAAACGACCAGAGAAAACCTGACGAAATAGGATAAGATTGGTTATCGCAACCAAATCTCGGGTTCGGGAGTTGGTTACGCAAAGGGAAGGTATGAGCACCCCTCACGTCCGTCGTACTCGACGAGATCCACACTTGTTATCTATCCAAAGGGTGTTTATCTATCTAGATAAAGGTCCCAGGGACAAAAGAAAAGAAAAGTGACTCGGCATAGCATCGCCGCTCTGGGCCTATGTATTCCCGTCTAATACGAGAAATCAGAGTCAACGTAGTTCGGCTAACTATGAATGAAAGTGGGGAAAGGTTGCTCGCCAAGACATTGTGTCTTATGCCTACGTATTCTCGCACGGTACGAGAAATCAGAGCAAACGTAGTTCGGGCAAATAAGAACACCGGTTGGTTCAAATTTTTTTTACCCGAGTAGGGTTAACAAACAGTTCTAGCAGTTAGGTGTATGCAGCTCGACCTTTGGAGACTTAGGCGTTACCTATTTTCGATAGAATTAAGAGTTAACGAAACTCCTTTTATGAAAAGGTTTTCCATTATTAAGGGACCCAAAGGACAAAATGAAATTTGATAATTTGTTTTTGAAGTCTTTTAAGGAGAAGTGTTTTTGAATTGTTTGTAATTCATGTTGCACTAAAGACTATGATTTAGGAGCGAATGCGTCGCATATCGTCCTACGGAAGTATACTAAACACTCTAAGAAATTGAGAGGTAGCCCCCCAATCACCATTTCCCAAGTACTTAAGGCTCGTAACGTGCAACATTCATTAGCCTTTATTAAGTAGTTTAGAGTTGTTTTGAGATGAGAAAGAGAGAGAACATACTAAAGGGAAACTAGTTTAGAACCTAGTAGTTGTCATGCAAGATGAACCTATAGTTGAGGTAAAAGGGGAATTCTACTTAATGTTCTCATGCCTGGACTAAAACCTAGTGTCTATCACAATCATCCTTAAACAAGGATATTGGAAATCCTAAGGGAGCATGGTAAGAAAAGAGAAGAAGAGAACATGATATAAAACATGAAATAGGAATGAATGAATGCATATGCAATGCAACACACAAGCAAAGGGAGGAAAAGTGTGGGGTTAAAACCTCCACAAGCACATCTCAACCTTTATTAATGCAAGAAAGGAATACACAAAGGGAAAATAACACACAATCTAAGGTAGGAAAAAGTGTGGGGTAAAAACCTCCACAGGCTCATCTCAACCTTTATTAATGCAAGTAAGAAAAGAAGGATAAAAGCTTACAACATGCATAACTCAATCTTAATGCACAAAATCATACCACATGAAAGGGAAAGAAGGAGAGGATTGAATGAAATGTTGGGAGGCAAAGTGGGAACCTAAGGAACTCACAAGGGCTACTCAACCAAACATACCACATTCAATATGCAAACAAACACACCAAGAGTCCTCAAAGGCTCACTACTTATGGCATGCTTCAAGTTCCTCCTAAGGAGGGACTAAGTTTCCATAAATAGGATCCTAAAGTCCTAGGACAGAACTATAGATGAAGGGGAAGTGTACTCCAAGTAAATGAGAAGAAATGCACCAAAAGAATGCAAAGGAATCATGTAAAAAAAGTGTAAACATTCATACACATGCACATATAGAATCCCAATAGATAGGTCAAAAGAAATCCAAACCTAAACAAGTTAGGAACATAATTAGAACCCAAAATTGGACATACAAACACCTTATTATGTATATGACATGAATACACAAAAATTAGAGGCTCAAACATTGCACAAACCCAAATAAAACACAAACAAGTTCATGCATCACGGTGAAAACCATACAAGGGTAGGCTAGAATGTAAAATACACTAAAAATAGCATACAAATCCTAAAAATTCCAAGTAAAATCCTAGATGGCCCCTAAGGTGTTAGGAACTAGGGGCCTAAGCTATGGGAAAAATTCGTAAACAAGGCTAGGCAAACAGAGGACGAGTTCTAAGGGATACACTAAAAGCAAGGGTAAACCGAGGGTCCTAAAAATCACACTAAAACCCTAATCAAATGGTAATAAAACCAGGGGTAAAAATGTCACAAAAATCAATCAACATGCCATGGATATGCAAGAGAAAAATCAGCCAATTATATGAAAAATTCATCACAAAATAAAATACAAAACAAAAGATGTGCATTTTTCAATTCACATAAAACACCTCAAAATGGAAAATCAAGACTTAGTTGTAAAATGGTTTAAAAAATTAATCAAAAAATTTGTAAAATTAGATAACATGACAAAATATGTCAAAATACTTTTTCCATGATTTTTAGGTGTTTTGAGATATTTTTAATGAATTAAAAATCAAACAGAAATAAAAATGAAAAGAAAAAACAAAACAAAAATAGGAAAAGCTTGGTTCAAGTAGCAATCATACGCAGTTGTTTCTATGGGCTTGCTACACAGGGGGGTACAAATAGCATCTAAGGCCCATTATCCAAAACAAAAGTTAAGTTAATGAAACAAATCGTTTCATTAAACTCACGTGGCAGGTCAATTGGTCAAAGGGAATCAAGATTGAATCACAGCCACTGGATAAGTGAAGGTCAAAGGGTCAAGGCCTGATGTGGCATCCAGTATGCGCTCCTTAGGAAATAACCAGATGGTGGAGCACGGTGGCTCCGGTCATCTTCTCCGGTTGGGGGTGACTGTAGCAACTCTCAAACTTAACCAAAACACATAATTTTTGAGTCTAAACTCATCTACACGTTGCACTGATCAATAATCTAGAGTCCTAATCCATTTATCTCTCAAGAATTAAGCAATACAAGTTGAACAAGGTTTGAGCAACATTCAAGAATCAACACAAACTAATGTCAATTCAATCCAGAAACAATCTAGGATGCTAGGGGATCATGAATCTATGAAAATGGTAGTTGATTATTGCATGATCAGAGAGAATTTTTGAAGGATAACTTACATAACAGAGTGCCTCCATTAGGCCTTGATTTGTTAATGATTCTTGCAGAAAATGATCCAGAAAGCTTCCTTGAACTTCAATGGAGCTTTTGGCAAACTTCAATTGACTTGAAATGGCTTGGATTGAAGAATCATGATTTCACTTTTCCTTGATTGTGTGTAACTGAATTTCCCTCCAATTCTGCTCCAAAATCACCTCTGAGACTTTGTGAATGATCCCGAGAATATATGGAATGGATCCAGATGGAATGGGGGCCCAATCAAGGCCTGTTTATGGCAATTGGGAAATCCAAAAATTGAACTTTGCAAGCTTCAAATGCACGCGTGTAACCAACTCCAATGGGTTTCAAATTGGTTCAAGTAGCTTGCTTATGACTTGGAGTGATCTAATGGCTGATATTGATCCCTTGAAACCAACTTGTGGTGGATTTTGAATATGTTGCTTCATGGTGAAGTTACATGGAATTTGGCATACCAAAACTCACCCAAAGTTAGTTCTGAAATTGGAATCACATTTGGTACATTTAAGGCACTCAAAAAATGCCCAAACTTGTCATGAAATGGTTTAAAATGACTTTAATCCAAATTATGCCTTTTAAGTGCTCTTTCATGGAAATTCCTTCATCATACTTCCAATTCAAGCCAAACCCATGATAGGTTGATTTTTGATGATGAAAAGGATGCCATTTGAAGCAAGTTTGATGTTGGAAGAAGTTCCATTTGAGGTGTGCAAAGTTGTGAAATTGACCTATAACCAAAATGACCTATAATCAAAGTTTCCCAAAATACCCCTGCCTTGCAAGCCTCATATCTTGAGCTCTACAAATTATATGAAGGACTTCTAGCACGTTTTGGGAAGCTAAGATCATAAGGAAAAACTTTCATGTTTGGGTCAAAGTGAGGAGAAACATCCTTCTAGGTCAAAAATGTCTTCGAAGTTGGTTGACTTTTGTTGACCAAAATACATTCATCTGAGAACCCATAACTTGCCAGCATCATAATTTGAGTTCTAGAAACTCAATGGATGAGTTTTAGTACTCAAAAGAAAGCTAGAAACATGCTCTACAAGTTTAATGTTGGATTCAAGATGAGATGAAACTTTTATCTTGAGATATGTGGTCTTGAAGTTAGGCACTAAATAGGGGATTTTACACTGACAAGCTTAGAAACCCTAGCTTAGCAACTTCTCACACTCTTGATTCTTTTGATTTGATCTTGGAATAACATCTTAGATACCTTAACACAACATTCCATGATTATAAATACCTGGAATTGAGTCTTAATCTCCTTTAATTCAACAATTGACTTAGGGTTGACCAGATGAAAACCCTAACTGCACCACCTCTGACTGTGGCTTTTTGCACTTGGTATATTGACTTGAACAAGCTCCTCAATGACCCTCAAGATAGTCAATAAGCTTATATAATGTTCTCCATCCATAATCATGGACCCAATATCATCTGATGATCTCCTCATGACCTCCAAGATAGGAGGTGAACCATATTCATCCATTTGCTTTTTCAAAGAACTTTAGCTTTCTTCTGATGATGATAAGCACTTGGTAGCTTGAATAAGACCTCTTGCTTAGGCTTAGAAACTTTGGTAATCTCCTCTTGCTAGACACACCTCTCCTAATCCCTTGTAAATGAACAATGGTATGCAAATGTTGATGCTATGAAAATGCAATGAAACATAAACCAAGTTAGAAAAGGTTGAGCAAATTTTGGGATGCAACAACTTCCCCTATTCAAACGGCTTGAACCTGACTGGGTGAAAAGCGAACGGCTTTCGAACAATCAAGGTAGAAGACGGTTGAATACCAAAGAACCCAGAAATTTGCCAACCGCAGAAATCTCCGGAGATAGCTGGATATGATACACATCTGACATCGCCGTCAGGCATCTGTTAAATAAAAACAGGCATCGAACCCGAAGGCTGGATCAACTGAAGCTGATAACATCTACTAACACGCAGGCATTCACTAAATAAAAACAAGCATCGAACGCGAAGGTCGGATCAACCCACAGTTGATCTTCTGCTAACGTGCAGCCATTCGCTAAATAAAAGCGAGCATCAAACCCGGAGCCCGGATCAACACGCAGTTAAGAAGCTTCTAACCACAAGAAAACTCCGTTGGGGATAACCGGGTGTGCCAAGTACGATTGGACTTATATTGGGGAAAACAAACCCTGGATCTGCATTAGATAGGTCAGGCGAGAACTGACGACCAAGAACGGGTTTCTTCAAAACAAGTCAGGCGAGAAATGACTACTAAGCGTGCATTGGGGTCTGCAAAACGAGGTCAGACGAGGACTGAGTACCAGACAAGAACTGGTGTCTACAAGCAAGTCATACGAGAACTGACTGCCAGGCGAGAACTGGTTTCCACGAACAGGGTCAGACGAGAACTAGATACCAGGCGAGAACTGGAATCTTCAAAATAGGTCAGACGAGGACTGACTACCAGGCGAGAACTGGAATCTTCAAAATAGGTAAGAAGAGGATTGACTACCAGGCGAGAACTGGAATCTTCGAAATAGGTCAGACGAGGACTGACTACTAGGCGAGAACTGGAATCTTCGAAATAGGTCAGACGAGGACTAACTACCAGGCGAGAACTGGAATCTGCAAGAATGAGCCAAACGAGGCATGGATTTGCATTAGACAAGTCAAAAAATGAACTGGCTACCAAGCGAGAACGGGGTTCAAAAACAAGGTCAGGCGAGAACTGACTACCAGGCGAGAACTGGTTTCTATAGAACAGGTCAGACGAGGACTGACTACCAGATAAAAACTGGATTCAAAAACAAGGTCAGGCGAGAACTGACTACCAGGCGTGAACTGGGTTCTACAAAACAGGTCAGGCGAGAACTGACTACCAGGCATGAACTGGTTTTATAAAGAAAGGTCAGGCAAGAACCGACTACCAAGCAAGAACTGGTGTTCAAAACAAGTCAGACAAGAACTGACTACCATGCGAGAATTGGGTTCAAAAACAAGGTCAGGTGGGAACTGACTACCAGGCGTGAATTGGGTTCCAAACAAGTCAGACAAGAACTGACTGCCAGGCGAGAACTGGGTTCTTCAAAAATAGGTCAGACGAGGAGTGACTACCATGCGAGAACTGGATTTACCAAACAAGGTCAGACGAGGAGTGACTACCAGGCGAGAATTGGTGTTCAAAACAAGTCAGACAAGAACTGACTACCAGGCGAGAACTGGGTTCTAAGGCCGTCTACCAGACGAGAGCTGGTTTGAACATCCGGCATTTACCAGGCGAGAACTGGACTTTAAAACATTGTTTACTAGACATGAACTGGTTTCTGGAGAAAGGTCAGACGAGAACTGACTGCCAGACGAGAACTAGAGTTCAAAATAGGTCAAACGAGAACTGACTACCAAGCGAGAACTAGATACCAGGCGAGAACTGGTTTATACAAAATGGGTCAAACGAGAACTGACTACCAGGTGAGAACTGGGCTCAAAGCAAGTCAGACAAGAACTGACTACTAGGAGAGAACTGGGATCTTCAAAATAGGTCAGACGAGAACTGACTACCAGGCGAGAACTGGGATTCAAACCACACAGTCAGACGAGAACTGACTACTAGGAGAGAACTGGATTCAAGATAGGTCAGACAAGGACTGACTACCAGGCGAGAACTGGTGACGAAAGGCTAAGCTGTCAGACGAGAACTGACTTCCGGCTTCGGGTATCAGACGGGAATTGATTTTGTAGTTGGGATATCAGTCGAGAACTGATTCCTGGTTTTCTAGACAAGAACTGGACTTTGGAACTGTGTTTTCCAGACGAGAACTGGTTAAACAGTGGGCTACAGAAAGAGTGACCAGACAAGAACTGGTGGAAAATCTAACATATACCAGACAGGAACTGGTGCTTACCGAAGGATTGGCCAGGCGAGAACTGGGCTTTGGAAATGACTTCGGTTACAAAGTTTTGACATGTAACATGTTTCAGGTTATTTGATGGGGTAATGGCACGATTCCCCGACACTCAACTCTTGCTGAAGAGAATAAGCTCGCCTGAGTACTGCCCTAACATAATTCAACTTGCCCAGGCTGATCTCTGAGAAAGTTCGTCTTGAAAAGAAAAGCTGGCAATGAGACGACCTTGAGATGGCTTGGTCCAGAATCTGTACCATGAAAGGATCCGTCCCCGGTTGGCTAACTCTGATGAACTCTGAAGATATGGAGAGGAACAACTCCTTTGTCCCAATTTTGCCCTAGCCTGTGGGATCTCCGTGAAAACTTCCTCGAAAGGAACCCTGAAATTTTTGTACCCTGAGGGTTGGTGTGAACTGCCTCAGCATTCTGAACCTCAAAGAGGTGCTTCAGATTAACTGCCTTCTAGATAAGAATAGCTTATGTGCTCTAGGGATGGCCTGCGTCTGATTGGCTGATTGGTGAAGCATTAACCCCTGACTGCGAGAGATTCATCGAATCTCGACCTGATTGCCTCAGGTTGACAGTCTTCTGGATGGTTTACTCCGATGATGTGATCATTTGATAAAGCTTGCCCTGGTTCCACGGAGTGGGTGTTATGTATTCTATCCTGATCAAACTTTCCATTGTGGAAACTTTCCTGCTGTCAAGCGCTTACTCGCAAATAAAACAAACTGTTCTGCACAAAAGATATATTAATGCAATGCATATGACAGTTTCGAAATCCAAGTCTGTTCACTGGAAATTTTTGTGACATATAATAGATGAAATCATTTATCAAGATGTCAACATTAATATAACACTGTAAGGGGAATCCTTTTAGGAGTCAGTTCCGATGCAATCTTTATCGAAGTATGCTTTTGAAACAACCCTGCTTCAATTAGGATTTTTACAGGTTGTAACATGGTCAGGTTCATGGTTAAGAAAGAAAGGATAAAGACTCAAAGTTTATTCTAACCCACCCATTCTCCTTGATATTCTCCAATCCTATGCTCATCTAATTTGACCTAAGCGCTCACCTTTCAAAGGTTAAATGACAGGAGTGATGGTTGGGGAAACCACAAGTGTTCAGAGTGATAGTCACTCACTTTTCGTGTTTGGTGTCTGGAGTCACACAACTTGTTTGTTTGAGGATTTTTCTTTTGTAATCCTTTTCGCTTTTCGCTTTTTCCGTTTTTTCCCTAATTTTTTCCTGGACTGGCTCTTTTGAGCTTCTTTTGATTTCATAGTCCAGCGAGATGCCCTAGTTTTTGCCTAATTCACTTGTTTTCAAGATTCAACTTAGCGGGCTTCTTTCTCTGATTCTTTTTTTTTGAACAAATCGTGCGACACTGGCTTGTCTGACTTGTTAAAGGGATTGTGACTGTTTCACCCCTTGGTCGGTGATGGATACCCATTGTGGGTTTTTTAGGCACAACCTATACAGGTGTGATTGACCCTCGAACGGGAACACTCCTTTCGCAACTTGGACGCTCGGTCAAATTAACGGACACCTACCCTGCCCTAGGTTAAGATTAAGGGTTTTTTCGTTTTTCAGAAAGAAATTCCTACTACTAGGCTCAAAGAGGTTGACAAGGGATTATCATCCTTATATCTCAGGTGTTTAGGGATTTGAAACAATGCTTGTACATCATCAGAAGGTTTTATTCAAAAGCATACAATCGAAATTTTTCGTCTTTCAATTTCGTCATCCTCCCCGGATTCCGCTTAAACAAGCGTTAGACATCAATTAAAAACATAAGTGAACACAAATGGATTTAATCAAAACATGCATATTTATTTCATTATCAATTGAAAACAATACAGTTTTACAAGTGAGATTTGCACTTAAACAGAAAAGAAACTACAAATGTAAAGAAATGATATGATAAAACAAAGATTTCCAGCTTCGGGGAACCGGTCTTTCAGGTCTTGACTTGCTGTGGGATTAGCCATCTTCAAACTCAATCAGATGAGAGGTCGACATGCACAACCAAATTTCCTTTGGGAAAGGAAATGTACTATTTGTCAATCAACTGCTGCACTTTGGCTTGAAAGGCTTTGTAGTCGTCGGTTGAGTGTCCCATGGATCCTCCGTGATATCCGCATGCACACTGGGATCTTACCCAGGAGGGTATGGCTCTGGCACTGGCTTGAGAGCCTTGGGCTCCACCAATGAGTTCTGGATCAGATGTGACAGAAGCTCACTATACGGTATATGAACTGGATGAAGAGGAGCATTCCTTCTTTCCAAATTGTTGCAAGGCCCATTCCGATCCTGGCGACGAGAGTTTTGCTATCGAGGAGTATGAGGTTGTCGGTACTGGGCTGACTGTTGAGCAGCAGTTGGAGCAGACACAACATTAGTTTCTCCTCCTTTCCCACCATAAGGCTTCTTTGTATCTTTAGAAGAATCAGGAGCAACTTGGATCTTTCCCAGTTTGATACCGCTTTCGACTCTTTCTCCTGCTATCACCAGATCTGAAAAACTTGCAGACATGCAACCTATCAGCTTCTCATAGTACACTCCAGGTAGCGTAGCCATGAACATGTCAGTCATCTCTCTCCGCCATGGGAGGTTGCACTCTAGCAGTTAGATCTCGCCATCTATTGGCGTACTCCTTGAAGCTCTCGGTACTCTTATGCGACAGACTCTGCAATTGTATCCTGTTTGGTGCCAGATCACTATTATACTGATAGTGATGCACAAAAGCCTCAGCTAATTCTCTCCAGCTGCGGATATGAGTTCTTTCAAGCCCCATATACCATTCCAAAGACGGTCCTGTCAGACTGTCTTGGAAGCAATGCATCAACAACTTTTCATCTTCGGAGTAAGCAGACATTTTCTTGAAATATGCCCGAATGTGCACTCTAGGACAAGTTGTCCCTTTGTAGTTGTCAAACTCTGGTACCTTGAACTTGGGAGGAATCCTGACCCCTGGAACTAGACCAAGATTTGACATGTCAAGACCCAGCGAACTCTGATTCTCAAGAGACTTCATCTTCTCCTCGATCAGCCTAAACCTCTTATCAACCTTAGTTGGTAAGCCACCTTCCATATCCTTCATAGAAAAGATATCACTCTGATGATCTTCCCACTGAGGGCCAGCAGCCCGGTGCATAGTGCCCACACTTCCACCAGCAACATTACCATTTCCATTTGCAGCACCTCCGTCCGGAGGTATGACAACAGTAGAAATACCTTGTGGAACAGATCCACCAACCGGAAGGAAGACACCAGCTCCAACTCCATTGTTATTGAGCCTGGGAGCGTCAATGAGAGGCTACACTAAAGTTCTCAAATGGTCCTGTCCACTGGCAACATTCTGCATCAACTCCATGAATTGGGACATGCGAGCTCTAAATTCGTGCAATTCAGCTTGAACCTGATCCATTACTTTTCGTTGATTCCCTCGAGTTGGATATCTGTGGAAACTGAGCTGCTCAATCCTGTAACTAACGAACACCAAACAAAGATAAGAACACGAGGCCACCGAGAACAACCTGCGATCCAAATGAGAATGCAAGATGCAAAATGCAGACATGTCTATGTGTTTACAGGGAGATCTCCCCCTTAATCCCAGTTTCAATAAACAAAAGCAGTAGAGATGTACACCATAACAATCCTCTCATATATCAGGTAAGATCCTTCCTGGAGGTTCAAAGACGCCAAGCTCAGCCATGTAAATCAGACCAAACAAAGGTCCTAGCTCAAGTATCGGGAACTTGTACACAACAATCATCTTTATGTCCACTTCCCTCTTCACAGCAAATCAGTACCAGGATCAAGGGAAAGACGAGAACCTTTAAAACCCATGGACATGCAATGTTAAATGCAGGATGATTATGCAAATGCAAATGCAACAGGGGATCAAGATTGTTGTGCTGTAGCTTGAGAAGAACTGGCGTTTCGCTTTGACAAGAACAATAGCACAACTCTGACAATAGGAACCACTGATATCAATAACTCAAATTCATACTGCAAAGAGAACCGGGTAATTTGAAAGTTAAGGTTTCCTGCATACCCCAATCCCTCTCACAGGTATGGACCTACCCACTGATAAGGTTCGGCATCCTATGTGTTCATCAGCATCACAGACTTTCAAGAAATGATGATACGTTCACCATTTCTGGTTTGGCATCATCATCTTCTGAAGAGGCCTCACTTAGCTGAATCACAAATGATCGGTCCCCAGAGTCGACAACTCTCAAATCCAAAATCCCGACTGATCCTAAGGATCGGAAGAGAAATCATCAAAGAGAATCTCGTCTGAGCGCGAATTTCATGGGGAACTGTGTCTGCTAAGCAAACAGGCCCCCCACTAGTCTCCACTACTAATGCTAGATTTGCACTCAAGCCTGGGTCTGGCTTATCACTCAATAGAACCTCCCTCCCCACAGTACAACAATAATGATATATAATGCTGAAAATAAATGCGGGAAAGTAAAAATAAAGTACAACACGTATGTACATACACCCCAAAGATAAACAGACAAGCGTTAGGATTGACTCGCATAGGGAACCGTTGGAATCCCCAGCAGAGTCACCAGCTGCTGGGGAGCCCAGACAACCAGGAAAAAAAACAAGGCGAGACTACAAAAGAAATCCCCAGCAGAGTCGCCAGGTGTTGCTACTGCAAAAAAAGGAGGTTGGCAATGACAGAAGAGTCACCATCATTCGTTATTTATCCCAACAAGGGAAAGGAAACAACCAGAGAAAACCTGACGAAACAGGATAAGATTGGTCATCGCAACCAAATCTCGGGTTCAGGAGTCAGTTACGCAAGGGGAAGGTATGAACACCCCCCACGTCTGTCGTACTCAACGGGATCCACGTTTGTTATCTATCCAAAGGGTGTTTATCTATCTAGCTAAACGTCTCAGGGACAAAAGAAAAGAAAAATGACTCGGCAGAGCATCTCCGCTCTGGGCCTACATATTCTAGTCTAATACGAGAAATCAGAGTCAACGTAGTTCGGCTAACTACGAATGAAAGTGGGGAAAGGTTGCTCTCCAAGACATCACGTCTTGTGCCTACGTATTCTCGCACGGTACGAGAAATCAGAGCAAACGTAGTTCGGGAAAATAAGAACACCGGTTGGTTCAAATGCTCTTTACCCGAGTAGGGTTAACAAACAGTTCTAGCAGTTAGGTGTATGCAGCTCGACCTTTGGAGACTTAGGCGTTGCCTGTTTGCGGTAGAACTAAGAGTTAACGAAACTCCTTTTATGAAAAGGTTTTCCATTGTTAAGGGTCCCAAAGGACAAAATAAAATTTGATCATTTGTTTTTGAAGTCTTTTAAGGAGAAGTGTTTTTGAATTGTTTGTAATTCATGTTGCACTAAAGACTATGACTTAGGAGCGAATGCGTCGCATATCGTCCTAAGGACGTATACTAAACACTCTAAGCAATTGAGAGGTAGCCCCCCAATCACCATTTCCCAAGTACTTAAGGCTCGTAACGCACAACATTCATTAGCCTTTATTAAGTAGTTTAGAGTTGATTTGAGATGAGAAAGAGAGAGAACAAACTAAAGGGAAACTAGTTCAGAACCTAGTTGTTGTCATGCAAAATGAACCTATAGTTGAGGTAAAAGGGGAATTCTACTTAATGTTCTCATGCCTGGATTAAAACCTAGTGTCTGTCACAATCATCCTTAAACAAGGAGATTGGAAATCCTAAGGGAGCATGGTAAGAAAAGAGAAGAAGAGAACATGATATAAAACATGAAATAGGAATGAATGAATGCATATGCAATGCAACACACAAGCAAAGGGAGGAAAAAGTGTAGGGTGAAAACCTCCACAAGCACATCTCAACATTTATCAATGCAAGAAAGGAATGCACAAAGGGAAAATAACACACAAGCAAAGGGAGGAAAAAGTGTGGGGTGAAAACCTCCACAAGCTCATCTCAACCTTTATTAATGCAAGTAAGAAAAGAAGGATAAAAGCTTACAACATGCATATCTCAATCTTAATGCACAAAATCATACCACATGAAAGGGAAAGAAGGAGAGGATTGAATGAAATGATGAGAGGAAAAGTGGGAACCTAAGGAACTCACAAGGGCTACTCAACCAAACATACCACATTCAATATGCAAACAAACACACCAAGTGTCCTCAAAGGCTCACTACTTATGGCATGCTTCAAGTTCCTCCTAATGAGGGACTAAGCTTCCATAAATAGGTTCCTAAAGTCCTAGGACAAAATTATAGATGAAGGGAAATTGTACTCCAAGTAAATGAGAAGAAATGCACCAAAAGAATACAAAGGAATCATATAAAAAGAGTGTAAACATTCATACACATGTACATATAGAATCCCAAAAGATAGGTCAAAAGAAATCCAAACCTAAACAAGTTAGGAACACAATTAGAAACCAAAATTGGACATACAAACACCTTATTATGTATATGACATGAATACATAAAAATTAGAGGCTCAAACATTGCACAAACCCAAATAAAACACAAACAAGTTCATGTATCACGGTGAAAACCATACAAGGGTAGGCTAGAATGTAAAATACACTAAAAATAGCATACAAATCCTAAAAATTCCAAGTAAAATCCTAGATGGCTCCTAAGGTGTTAGTAACTAGGGGCCAAAGCTATGGGAAAATTTCATAAACAAGGCTAGGCAAACAGAGGGTGAGTTCTAAGGGATACGCTAAAAGCAAGGGTAAACCGAGGGTCCTAAAAATCACACTAAAACCCTAATCAAATGGTAATAAAACCAGGGGTAAAAATGTCACAAAAATCAATCAACATGTCATGGATATGCAAGAGAAAAATCAGCCAATTATATGAAAAATTCATCACAAAATAAAATCCAAAACAAAAGATGTGCATTTTTCAATTCACATAAAACACCTCAAAATGGAAAATCAAGATTTAGTTGTAAAATGGTTTAAAAAATTAATCAAAAAATTTTTAAAATTAGATAACATGACAAAATATGTCAAAATATTTTTTCCATGATTTTTAGGTGTTTTGAGATATTTTTAATGAATTAAAAATCAAACAGAAATAAAAATGAAAAAAAAAACAAAACAAAAATAGGAAAAGCTTGGTTCAAATAGCAATCATACGCAGTTGTTTCTATGGGCTTGCTACACAGGGGGGGGGGGGGTACAAATAGCATCTAAGCCCCATTATCCAAAGCAAAAGTTAAGTTAATGAAACAAATTGTTTCATTAAACTCACGTGGCAGGTCAATTGGTCAAAGGGAATCAAGATTGAATCACAGCCACTGGATAAGTGAAGGTCAAAAGGTCAAGGCCTGATGTGGCATCCACGTATGCGCTCCTTAGGAAATAACCAGATGGTGGAGCAAGGTGGCTCCGGTCATCTTCTCCGGTTGGGGGTGACTGTAGCAACTCTCAAACTTAACCAAAACACATAATTTTTTAGTCTAAACTCATCTACACGTTGCACCGATCAATAATATAGAGTCCTAATCCATTTATCTCTCAAGAATCAAGTAATACAAATTGAACAAGGTTTGAGCAACATTCAAGAATCATCACAAACAGATGCCAATTCAATCCAGAAACAATCTAGGATGCTAGGGGATCATGAATCTATGAAAATGGTAGTTGATTATTGCATGATCAGAGAGAATTTTTGAAGGATAACTTATATAACGGAGTGCCTCCATTGGGCCTTGATTTGTTGATGATTCTTGCAGAAAATGATCCAGAAAGCTTCCTTGAACTTCAATGGAGCTTTTGGCAAACTTCAATTGACTTGAAATGGCTTGGATTGAAGAATCACGATTTCACTTTTCCTTGATTGTGTGTAACTGAATTTCCCTCTAATTCTGCTCCAAAATCACCTCTAAGACTTTGTGAATGATCCCGAGAATATATGGAATGGATCCAGATGGAATGGGGGCCCAATCAAGGCCTGTTTGTGGCAATTGGGAAATCCAAAAATTGAACTTTGCAAGCTTCAAATGCGCGCGTGTAACCAGCTCCAATGGCTTTCAAATTGGTTCAAGTAGCTTGCTTATGACTTGGAGTGATCTAATGGCTGAGATTGATCCCTTGAAACCAACTTGTGGTGGATTTTGAATATGTTGCTTCATGGTGAAGTTACATGGAATTTGGCATACCAAAACTCACCCAAAGTTAGTTCTGAAATTGGAATCACATTTGGTACATTCAAGGCACTCAAAAAATGCCCAAACTTGTCATGAAATGGTTTAAAATGACTTTAATCCAAATTATGCCTTTTAAGTGCTCTTTCATGGAAATTCCTTCATCATACTTCCAATTCAAGCCAAACCCATGATAGGTTGATGTTTGATGATGAAAAGGATGCCATTTGAAGCAATTTTGATGTTGGAAGAATTTCCATTTGAGGTGTGCAAAGTTGTGAAATTGACCTATAACCAAAATGACCTATAATCAAAGTTTCCCAAAATACCCCTGCCTTGTAAGCTTCATATCTTGAGCTCTACAAATCAGATGATGGACTTCTATCACTTTTTGGAAATCTAAGATCATAAGGAAAAACTTTCATGTTTGGGTCAAAGTGAGGAGAAACATCCTTTTAGGTCAAAAATGTCTTGGAAGTTGGTTGACTTTCCATAACTTGCCAGCATCATAACTTGAGTTATAGAAACCCAATGGATGAGTTTTAGTACTCAAAAGAAAGCTAGAAACGTGCTCTACAAGTTTTATGTTGGAGTCAAGATGAGATGAAACTTTTATCTTGAGATGTGTGGTCTTGAAGTTAGGCACTAAATAGGGGATTTTACACTGACAAGCTTAGAAACCCTAGCTTAGCAACTTCTCACACTCTTGATTCTTTTGATTTGATCTTGGAATAACATATTAGATACCTCAACACAATATTCCATGATCATAAAGACCTGAAATTGAGTCTTAATCTCCTTTAATTTAACAGTTGACTTAGGGTTGACCAGATGAAAACCCTAACTGCACCACCTCTGACTGTGGCTTCTTGCACTTGGTATACTGACTTGAACAAGCTCCTCAATGACCCTCAAGACATTCAATGAGATTATATAATGGTCTCCATCCATAATCATGGACCCAATATCATCTGATGATCTCCTCATGACCTCCAAGATAGGAGGTGAACCATATTCATCCATTTGCTTTTTCAAAGAACTTTAGCTTTCTTCTGATGATGATAAGCACTTGGTAGATTGAATAAGACCTCTTGCTTAGGCTTAGAAACTTTGGTAATCTCCTATTGATAGACACACCTCTCCCAATCCCCTGTAATGAATAATGGTATGCAAATGTTGATGCTATGAAAATGCAATGAAACATAAACCAAGTTAGAAAAGGTTGGGCAAATTTTGGGGTGCAACAGGTATGCTACAAGGACCAACTTTTTAGCATTTGGCTTCTACTACTTCTATGATGTTTTTTGAACTTGTCATGGCTGGAGAAAGGCTAGAAAGCTTAATGAAATCAGGAAAGATTTAGAATGCTGGTGGATCCTCAAGTAGGGTCAAGAAGCCATATCAGGGTTTCATTAAGAAGAAAGAAGGCAAAGCTAGTGCTGTGTCCACAGATAGAGGGAGAGCCCATCAGGTTTATCACCATGTTGTTGCCGTTGCTCCACAACAACCACTTTCCATTCCAGCAAGTCATCTTGCAGCTCAGTAGAACCGATAATAACAATCCTACCAACCGAGACAAAATCAGTATCAAGGTCAGCAAAGACCGAGGAGGCCAGAAAGAAGGCTCGACCCAATCCCGTCAACGTATGCCATACTACTTCCGTTCTTGTTGAAAGGAGGTCTTGTGCAACTGAGGGAAATGAGGGACCCTCCGGTCGTTCTCCCTTTCGGTTATGATGTCAATGCAAGATGTTAATTCCATTCTGGCGCCCCAGGCCATAACATTGAGAATTGCAAGACTTTGAAATACATTGTGCAAGATCTTATTGATTCAAAGGAAATAAACTTCACATGAAACACCTTGAACATCAAGACTAATCCAATGTCGGCTTATCACTCAACAAACATGATTGAGAGCTCTAGAGGGATCCGGTTAATTTCAGACATTGACAAACTGAAAAACCCTCTTTCCACTATTAAAGAGCAGCTTTTATTGAAGAATGTTTATCTTGGCTGTCCAGCCAGCTGTCATGTTTGTTTGAGCAAATCTCAAGAATGCGCTGAACTGAAAAAAGGCATTCAAAGCCTGATTGATCAAGGCATATTAGTAGCAGAACAACTTTCAAAGACTGAAGAAGTCGCTACTCTTGACATTCCGTTTGAGACATTAGAGATACCATATGATGATGAATGTGGGTTATGGAATCCTTCTGATAATTTGACTCACAATCCGTTGACCGTACCGTGCATGAGGAAGAATGGGACAACATGTATGGACATGCTTCTACCCTTTTGCAGATCCCATATGATGAAACATATGTGATTCGTTACGGTCAAGGTGGAATATCTTTAAGCATACCCTACGATCCAGTTGAGATACCTATGTCTCCACCATCAATGAACCAGCTTGTCATTTCGGCGCCAACTCAGTTTCCATACGAGAGCACAAATGTTGTACCTTGACTATATGGCGAGACTGTTTTTCTCAATGGACAGAAGTTGAGAGAAGAGGACATCTTGGAGGAAAAGAAGACTGTAGAGAACATCATGGGAACTGGTGGTGTCACCAGGAGTGGTCGGATCTTTGCACCAACCCCATCACCTACCAATAACAGTGGCAATACAAAGAAAGATAATGCTAAACCAAGCACCGCTAAATAGGGGCAGTCATCCAAACAGAAGGACGTCCCCAATAATGAAGCAGAGGAGTTTTTGAGAATCATTCAGAAAAGCGATTACAAGGTGATTGGCCAGCTCAATCAGATTCCTTCGAAGATTTCCATGTTGTTGTTGTTAATGTGTTCAAAGGCCCATCAAAAGGCGCTGTTAAAAATCTTGAAGGCCGCTCACGTGCCTCAAGAGATATCAGTAGTGCAGTTTGAAGAGGTGGTTGGTAATATAGCATCAAGTCATATTCTGAGCTTTAATGACAGTGAATTACCTCTTGAAGGTAAAAATCACAACAAGGCCTTGCACATTACCATCGAATGTGTAGATGTTTTATTCTCCAGAGTGCTAGTCGACATTGGGTCATCACTAAACGTACTCCCAAAGAGCTCGTTGTGCAAGCTATCAATTGAAGGAGTGGTGATGAAGCTGAGTCAAACCATTGTAAAAGCTTTTGATGGAACGAGGAGAACTGTGATAGGCGACGTTGATCTCTCGATCAAGATTGGACCTCATAATTTTATCATTACATTTAATGTAATGGATATATATCCCGCCTACAGTTGCTTGCCTGGTCGCCCGTGGATTCATTCAGCTGGTGCTGTAACATCAACCTTGCATCAAAGAATTAAATTTATGATTAATAATCAAATGGTCATCATTGAAGGTGAAGAAGATATTCTTGTGAGCCATCTTGCTTCTTTCCGCTACGTGGAGGTAGGAGACGAAGTGCATGAGACTCCGTTTCAAGCTTTTGAAGTAATCAGTGTTGAAATGATTCACGAGAAGCCCGTGTCTTCAATAGTGACTTAGAAGGATGCAAGGACAGTGATAGAGGAAGGTCACCCTCGAGGATGGGGTAGAGTATTGGAATTTCCTGTTAACAAAAATGGAGTCGGTCTGGGTTACAAGCAGAAGAACGCCTCTGATAGGGGTAAAGGACTTGAAACTCTGTTAGTTTTTACTAGTGGAGGCCATCTCGTCGATGGTCAAGTCACATTTCTGGAGACTGAAGCCAAAGGTCATGAAGAGTTGTGCATGGTGTATCCTAGGGCACCCAACTAGACGTTAAACAACTAGAGGATCGTCGAAATCCCCGAAGTTACTCTAGTAGACAAGTGATTCCCTGTTTTTTCATTTTACCTAAAAAATCCTATGCTCTGCCCAAGTCATATGGATCATGTTGTAGGGCTTTTTTCTTTTTAAAGCACAACTTATCACCAATAAAGAACTTTTGCATTTAATTACGCTCTTTTTCTTTCATTTTTACTTTTTGCACATAAAATATTTTTGAAAAGGCAATGTTTTTGTTTTCTTCTCTTTTTTTTCTTTCATTTTTCTTAAAATAAAAGCATGAAATCATTGATCGTGCAGATCTTCCCTTGTTCCTGTCGATAACGACCCTGCTATGGTCCAATATGACTTTATAACCCGATCTACCATGCTAACAAAGACTGCGAGGAAGATTGTGATCTCCTAGAAGAGCTGACTGGGCTGTTAAAGCAAGAGTCAAAGGTCATTCAGTCGTACCAAGAAGAGGTTGAAGACATTAATATGGGAACCAAAGAGGATGCCAAGGAGATCAAGATAGGTGCCACCTTGGAGTCAGAGATTAAGACCAAGTTGGTCACATTGCTTCGAGAGTATATTGACGTATTTACTTGGTCCTACAAATACATGCTCGGTCTAGATGAAGATATTGTGGTGCACAAGCTACCCCTTAAAGAAGATTGCCTGCCGGTGAAGCAAAAGTTAAGGAGAACGAAGCCCGAGATATCTTTCAAGATTAAAGAAGAAGTGTAGAAGCAACTAGATGTCGGTTTCCTGGCAGTATCCAGCTACCCACAATGGGTGGCGAATATTGCCCCAGTATCGAAGAAGGATGGGAAGGTGCGAATGTGTGTCGATTACAGAGACCTCAACAGAGAAAGTCCAAAGGACGATTTTCCCCTACCACATATTGACGTATTAGTAGACAATACAACTCAGTTCTCTGTCTTCTCGTTCATGAATGGGTTTTCAGGCTATAATCAGATCAAGATGGCGCCAGAAGACATGGAAAAGACGACTTTCATCACTCCATGGGGAACTTTCTGTTATAAATTCATGCCGTTTGGACTCAAGAAAGCAGGCGTGACATATCAGCGGGCCATGGTCACTCTCTTTCATGACATGATACATAAAGAGATCGAGTGCTATGTGGACGATATGATCGCAAAATCCCAGACTGAGGAGCATCACCTCATTCACTTAGAAAAGCTTTTTTCTAGAATGAGGAAATTCAAGCTGAGATTAAATCCCAACAAATGCACTTTTGGTGTAAGATTTGGTAAACTGCTAGGTTTTATTGTGAGCCAAAAGAGGATTGAAGTCGATCCAGATAAAGTCAAAGATATCCAAGAGATGCCAGCACCCAAAACTGAAAAGGAAGTCCGAGGTTTCCTTGGGAGATTGAATTACTTCGCCAGGTTCATATCTCATCTAACGGTCCATTGTGAGCCCATCTTCAAAATGCTTCGAAAAAATCAAGCCGTGGCGTGGAACGATAATTGTCAGAAGACCTTTGAGAAAATAAAGGACTATCTACAAGAACCACCGATCTTGATGCCTCCAGTACCCGGGCAACCTCTAATCATGTACTTGACTGTGCTAGAGGGATCCATGGGATGTGTGTTGGGTCAACATGACGAAACCGGTAGGAAGGAGCATGCAATCTATTACCTCAGCAAAAAGTCTAACGACTATGAATCGAGATACTCAATGCTCGATAAGACATGTTGTGCATTAGCTTGGGCAGCAAAACACTTGAGACAATACATGCTCACCCATACAACTTTGTTGATTTCCAAGATGGATCTTGTCAAGTACATACTCGAGAAGCCTACTCTCCCCGGACGAGTGGCTCGTTGGCAAATGGTATTGACAGAGTACGACATCCAATATGTTATGCAGAAGGCTATTAAAGGAAGTGTGCTCTTTGACTATCTCTCCCATCAACCTATGGACAACTACCAATCTATGCACTTCGATTTTCCTGAAGAAGATGTCATGTTTGCCAGGAATTATACCACCCTAGGCCCAGATGATGGACCCGAAATAGGATCGCAATCGACACTCGTGTTTGATGGTGCCGCAAATGCTAAAGGCTGTGGAATTGGGGCAATCATTACTTCTCCAACTGGTTTTCACTTACCATTCACTGCCAGGTTATGCTTCAAGTGCACTAACAACATGGCCGATTACGAAGCATGTATCTTCTAAATTGAAGCTGCTATTGATAATAGAATCAAGATTCTAGAAGTCTACAGAGATTCTGCACTTGTCATATGCCAGATAAAAGGGGAATATGAAACACTTGATGTCAAGTTGGTTCCTATCGAGATCATGTCTTGAAGCTAATCCCATACTTTGATGAGATTACTTTTCATCACATTCCCAGAGCAGAAAACCAGTTGGCAGATGCTCTAGCAACACTAGCATCCATGTTTCAATTCAAGTGGAAGAACGAAGCGCCACACATCCATCTGCAGTAT
This sequence comes from Lathyrus sativus, assembly GCA_963859935.3. Taxonomy (NCBI): domain Eukaryota; kingdom Viridiplantae; phylum Streptophyta; class Magnoliopsida; order Fabales; family Fabaceae; genus Lathyrus; species Lathyrus sativus. The sequence goes on along the minus strand of OZ012740.1, from coordinate 30,700,581 downwards.
CTTGACAAACCTGCTTATTGCCTAGCAACCAATGCTGAAGAGCCCAAAGTTGATGATCATTCTTGGTTCTACGATATCAAGCGGTATCTAGAAACACAGGAATATCCAGAGGGCATAACTATCACCGATAAGAAATATCTTAGGAAGCTCTCGTCAAAGTTCTTCCTCAGCGGTGACGTGTTATACAAGCGAAATTATGATTCGGTTCTGCTCAGATGCGTGGATAGACATGAAGCAGAACATATCATAAACGAAGTGCACAAAAGGTCTTTTGGGACACACGCCAGTGGCCACACAATGGTTAAGAAGATCTTGAGGGCAAGATACTACTGGATGACAATGGAAACAAATTGTTATCGTCACGTCCAGACATGTCACAAGTTCCAGATTTACGCAGACAAAGTTCATATGTCACCGCTTCCTTTGAATGTGTTAACCTCACCTTGGCTTTTTACCATGTGGGGTATAGATGTAATCGAACATATCGAACCAACCGCTTCCAACAGACATCATTTTATCTTAGTGGCCATTGACTACTTCACCAAGTGGGTAAAAGTTGTATCTTATGCTAATGTCACTAAGCAAGTGGTGACTCGCTTCATCAAGAAAGAAATCATATGTCGATACGGAGTTCTGAATAAGATCATTATTGATAATGGTTGGAACCTCAACAATAAGATGATGAAGGAGTTGTGTGAAAGCTTCAAGTTTGAACATCACAACTCAACGCCATATCATTCCAAAATGAATGGAGCCGTGGAGGCGGCGAATAAGAGCATTAAGAAGATTGTCCAAAAGATGGTAAAGACTTACAAAGATTGGCACGAGATTTTGCCATTTGCTCTACATGGCTACCGCACTGCAGTGCGCACTTCCATAGGGGCAACCCCGTTCTCTCTTGTGTATGGCATGGAAGCAGTGTTGCCCATTGAAGTAGAGATTCCCTCCTTGAGGATTTTGGCAGAAGTCAAGCTAGATGAAGCCGAATGGATACAAGCCAGACTCGACTAGCTTAATCTCATCGACGAGAAGCGCATGACAACCATCTGCCATGGTCAGCTATACAAGAAGTGGTTGAAGAGAGCCTTTGACAAGAATGTTTGCCCACGATACATCAAAGCAGGAGATCTGGTATTGAGGAAAATTCAGCCAACTCACGTTGATCCAAGGGGCAAATGGGCACCAAATTATGAGGGTCTGTATGTAGTGAAGAAGGTTTTCTCCGGAGGAGCTCTGATCTTCTCGACCATGGACGACGATGATCTTTCATCCCTAGTGAATTAAGATGCAGTTAAAAAATATTATGCCTAAAAGATAGACCCGGTGGACCAAAAAGAAAATCCACGCAAAAATGGGCGTCCTGGTGGATCATAAAAAGAAATGGTTTAGGAAAAAATTAGGGACATAAACGAAAAGAAAATATATCCTGGTAGGCTGAAAACCCGAAAGGGCGGCCTAGGAAAAAGTTAGGGATTTCAAAAGGAAAAATTGCATCCTGAAAAGACATACGAACTTTCCTCCATGATCATTGAGCTCCGATTGGGAAAGACTAATTCAATTGTTGTGCTCAGAAGCAAGGCATGAAGGGTCTTTAGAGACATATGGGTCATAGTGGAGTTGAAACTTGACAGGAACCTTTTTCAACATTGCCGTTGTATTTTATTTCTTTCAAAGCAATTACCTCATTTAGGAATTGCCGCCTTTTGTAATTTTCCCATTTATGGGTTTTCATCAATAAAAATTACTTTCATCAAACAATTTCTCTTCGATTTTCTTATTATCTGTTTGTAAGATTTGTTTATTTGGTGACAAGTATTGCATATAATAGCATTGTGGTAGAATGAATTAAGGGATTACTTACTCTCTTAGGGTAACTAAAGGGTGCCAACGTGAAATCAGGGGCATCTTTTGCAATACCGTGGATTTCCCTCGCGAAATTCAAGGATATTAAAACGAGGTTCGGTCCAGCCAGGGGCAGCTTCTTCAAGATCATGGGCGTCTCCCATGATGTCATTTTGACTTGGTGGTTGATCAGAATTCCAAAATGATCCATTGCCCAGTCAGGGGCGTCTTCTTCAAGACTATGGGCATTCCCTACAAAAGTATTTCTTCAACCTTGTGGTCGATCAGATATCAAGTAACTCTCAACCCAGTCAGGGGTATCCTCCGCACAGTCGTGGGCGTTCCTCACGAAGTTGTTCAACCTTTTGTTGGACAGATCCAAAATTTTCAAGCGACGTTTAGCCTAGCCAGAGGCATCTCTTTTGAAGCCGTGAGCGTTCTTCACAAAGTTGTTCAACCTTTTGTTGACCAAGATCAAGAGTTCAAACAAAACTTATCCCATTCAGGGGCACCTTCTTCAAGGATCATGGGCGTTCCTCATGAAAGTTATTGCAACTGTTTGTTATCAAAGCTGATCCCCAAACAAGTCAGCGGACATTCCTCGATGAGCTATCTCCAACAGATTTGACCTTTTGCCAAACGTCTTACTATCATCCTTTTGGTGATGGGTCTGACATCCTTTTGGTGTCATGACGTGCGAATGTTCTCCATTATCCTTTTGGTAATGGATCCTCTACATCCTTTTGGTGTCACGGTTGTGTTTGTTTCGCTCCATCATCCTTTTGGTGATGGGTCTGACATCTTTTTGGTGTCATGACGTGCGAATGTTCTCCATTATCCTTTAGGTAATGGATCCCCTACATCCTTTTGGTTTCAGGGTTGTGCTTGTTTCGCTCCATCATCCTTTTGGTGATGGGCCTGACATCCTTTTGCTGTCATGACGTGCGAATGTTCTCCATTATCCTTTTGGTAATGGATCCCCTACATCCTTTTGGTGTCAGGGTTGTGCTTGTTTTGCTCCATCATCCTTTTGGTGATGGGTCTGTCATCCTTTTGGTGTCAAGACGCGCAAATATTCTCCATTATCCTTTTGGTAATGGATCCCCTACATCCTTTTGGTGTCAGGGTTGTGTTTGTTTCGCTCCATCATCCTTTTGGTGATGGGTCTGTCATCCTTTTGGTGTCAGGACGGGCGAATGTTTCTTCATTATCCTTTTGGTAATGGATCCCCTATATCTTTCTGATGTCAGGGCAGTGTGTGTGTATTTACTATCATCCTTTTGGTGATAGGCTTGTCATCCTTTTGGTGTTAAGTTTTCTCTGTTATCATCCTTTTGGCGATAACGACCTTTGCAAGATATCCAGTTTTTCATTTTCCAAGCATTTTCCTTTTTTTTTTCTTTTTCAGACAGATTCAGGGTCTTTTTATCTAATCATCTTCTACCTTGAAGAATGAACACCATAATCATTCATCTTACCCAGTTTAAGCCAATTAGATAGGGGCATCTGTCATAAACCAAATTTGTCCTACCTATATATAGCTTTCATTCTGTATATCTGTCCACTAACCATTATTCAAGAAAATCCAAAAAAAAACGTTGTTTCTGCTCATTAGTTTGAACTCAGGATATCATGAGGTACGGTCAAAAGAAATTGTGTGGAATTATAGAATTAAGGAGAATCCTAAAATCAAGAAAGTTGGTAAAAATATGTATTTCAAGATTCATAGCTTAGAATTTGTTCTAAGTATGAAAATTCATTTAAATGCTTTCATTCTTAAAGCCTTTTTTGGGGAACTAAGTTCAATCTCATTTTTCTTCCAACATCAAAGTTGGTACGTGTCTTCAAAACTTTCTTTTGATGTAAAGAATTCCGACATTGGATGAGAATTCCCCGAGTTATGATGTTGCAAAGTTGGTGTTTGAAAGTTGACAAAGTATATTTCTAACTTAGGATTTTCTCAAGTATTTTTTGGGCACATAATTTCAAGATCATTTTCAACTTGATTTCAAACCTTTCCTCAATAAGCACTCAACATAAGATATTCCCCATCATTCAAGTCTTCAAAGAAAAATGTTTGAGATCTCTTCTTTTTGCATAATTCCTCACCAATTTTAATCTCACCAAATTCCATGCATGAACATGATTTTTTTGCATGCATGAGGTTGATGAATTTTTTGGCACAAAGAGATTTGTCTTGCAACATAATACTATTTATCACATTTTCTACCACCATAATAGCATGTTTCTTTGCCTAGAGTGAACCAACACACCCATGTACTCATGCACCAAATTTTGAAACAAATTGCCCTTGGAAAGTTACAAAACTCACACAAAACACTTGCTCACCAAATGCTCTCTTGTGCTGGACATTCACACATTACTCATGTACCATTTATGCTCCAAATCATCACTCAATACACCCTTATGCATGCCAAATTCGGATCCCACCTCACACCCACTCAAAATGGCCAATTTTTCAAACAACCTTATTTCTTTGGTTTGGGCCACAAAGTCATGACAACCCATCATATAAATGTGATACAAACCCTAAACAAGAGAAGGGAGCCTCATTTTTACAAGTTTAAAACAAAAATATCTCTTTCTCTCTCAAGAACATGCATTTTCGTTTTTAGATTCTACTACAAAGTTTCTTCCTTTTTTGGGTCCATTCATCATCCTTGAGGTATCTAGAAGGTAAAGGGACATTTTTCTTCAAGCTTTGGTCAAGAAACAAGTTCCAACGGAGCTTTTTGGCTAGGTAACAACTTGAATCTTTTCAATCTTTGTTATGCATCATTTTAAGTTCATTTTGTTGCTAGAAGCATGAGAAAGCATGTGATGAAATCCTATCATGTTTAGGTTCTGTTTATGCATGGATATATGATGTTTCATTTTTTGACACTTACTTTGTTGCTTGAGTTCATGGTGTTTTAATGGTTATTTTAAGTTGTTATTCAAATATTTGAAACCTACACAAGAAACCCTTCAAAATGGTACCCATGTTGTCTTGATTTGTTAAAGTGGAAATTTGTGTGCACTACTTTCATGGCTATTTTTCTTGACCTTAGAGGATTATTTAGAATTTTTTAACCATGTTTTTGGAATCTACACGAAAAACGGAAGGGGGAGGTGGTCTCAGAAACCGCCAGCGGCGACCTCCACGGCCACCGGCGGCGGTCGACGCCGTTCCAGCGAGTCCCCGCGGTGGCTCCACCACGGACTGGAGGACTGTATAAGGGGAGGGGGTGGTCCGATTTTCCCTTTGGCCTTTTGGAGAAGATGAAGTTTTTTTTGTCTTATTCCTATTTTGTTTTTAGTCACTTAAGTTTTTTTGTCCAATTGATAAATGTTACATTGTCACATTATTTTTCTTTCTATTCATTTTCTTTGTTATTTTATTTTTAATAAATAGACATTGGGCTGCTTGCTTTCTGCACCCCTGCTTTGAGCACATTGGTGATTTTGAGCTAGTTATTTTGCTGAATACATCACTGTTCTTTCCTTTGGACTAACTTCTTTGCATTTTGTTTTATTTTTTTTTAACTTTTCGTTACTTTTAAAAATACACAAAAATATTTTTCTTTTTGTTTAGGATCTTAAGATAATTTCCATAATTTTTATTTTTATTTTTAATTAATTTTGATATTTTATTTGATTTTCTCTTGAGGAAGTACTTCCTTTGATAACTTTGTTGAAAGGTTAAGGAATTGAGTGACTTCTCCTCAACATTTGAAGCAATTTTTTAGCCAGAGTAAGGATATTGGTTAGGGTTCATATGATGCTAATTGGAGCTTGGTTGAAGTTACCTAAGGTGACTTACCATTTTCCATATTGCGATCCTCGATCATCTTCCATTTCTTAACCTAGTTTGCATTGATCATGTGTTTTGAACATGCTCCTTAGCTTAATTTCTTCCCATCTTTTGCATGAGCTTAGATAAGTCTTTGAACTTATGTTTTCATATTTTTTGGGATTTTGTTAACCTATTTTTTCTATTTTAGTTGATGACCTCTTTAAGGTTACTCTTATTGCATTGTGTTTGAGCTACATGTCTAGTCTATGGATCCTTTAACCTAGTTAAAGTTGATTATATATCATGGTATTTTGGAAAATGTTAACTTACTGCCTTGAGGTCATTTGTGATTTGGTTTCATGATCACTTGATCTTTTTTCCATTTATGGTGTATTTTACAAGTTTAGCATGTTTAGAATGTTCCAATTTTGTGCACCTTGAACTAGTCTTACATTGTTGTCTCTATACATGTGCTAGATGTTTCTCTATGATCTTTGTATGATATATATGAGATGTTTGAATTGCTTCCCCTTGCATTCATGCAACCATTTCATTCTCATTTCGTCGCACACACATAACTTTCTCTTGGGCTACCTGACAATGAGACCATTTATTTCTCGCAATCCTCTGTATTTTATATGTACCCTTCTTCTGTTCAGTGTAATAGTTTACTTATTTTCATGCTTGCTTGCTATTTGTTAAGAAAGATAAAAATTAAATAGGCTAGAACACTTTTCAAAATAAAGAAAAATAAGGCTTGATCAAATGTCAAGCCTTTTTTCAAACTCTTTTCAAATTGAACCACCCTAGGGTTTCACCTCTCTCCCACCACATCACTAAACCTTGTATGTTTTCAATCCTCGTAAGTCGATTGCCTTGTGCATCGCCATCAACCTACCATGTTCTATTCACCACCTTCACTTTTCAAAAACGTCTTTTTCAACTTTTTCTCCTAAAACCTTGGCCTCGTGCCAAGCACATTTTCAAACTCTTTTCTCAATAAAACTTGGATGGTCGTGGAGTGGTTAGACGTAGGCCTTATCCTATCCTGAGTGCTTGAAATTACCTTTAGGGTTCACTGTCGTAAAGCACTTACCATTCAAGATCAAAAACATCTTTAATAAGAGAATGAAGTTCTCTTTGTATTGAACTAAAGAGAGAGGATTAAGTGTAGACTTCTTCCTCTTCGAGTGTCAAGATACTCACTGTAGAGTGTGTGGTTTTGATACTCGTCTTTCAATATGAAGACATGCTTGTATTCGCCATACCTTTTTATAACAAAACTTTGAGATAAAGAATTGGGTACTACCCGCAAGGGGTTACTATCCGAGGATCTATTTCACCCCCTAAAAATAATTTCCACAAATCAAATGTGACATCTTTCCTCGAATGGTGAAAATTAATATTTTCAAAAAGGATATGTTACTTCCATTCTACCACAAACAGGTAATGCCTAAGACTCCACAAAGCGAGCAACAATATACCTAAACTACTATAATGTGCACGATAGCATCATCCACCAAAACACCAGCAAACCGTAGGCCGAACTACGGCTGCTCTGATTCTTTAATTCTTTTAAGTAAAGATATGTAGGCACGAGGGCCTCAATCCTCGCCGAGCACACTTTCTTCTTTTATCCATAGTCCCCCGAACTACGTTGACTCTGACTTTCTCACATCCGTTGAGAATACGTAGGCCTAGGACCGCGAGGTCCTACCGAGTCTCTTTCTTCCCCCTTATCCCTCTTTTCCCTGTTTATAACTTCTCTTTTCACCCCTTGGAACACTTTTTATAGCAGTAATATTTAGCAGATATTTTCACACGTCGACAAATAAATGGTTCCCATCGAGTACGATGGATGCGAGGGGTGCTAATACCTTTCCTTCGCATAACCGGCTTCCGAACCTGTTCTCTTGGTCGCGAGACCATCTTATCCATTATTTTCTTAGGGTTTTCTCGATGTTTTCCCTTCCCCTCATGGGATAAATAAAGCTCGATGGCGACTCTTTTGTCTTTCATTCTCGCCTCTCCGTCGTTGCATTTTTCGAGTAGCGACAATATCCAAGACATCACTCTTGTTAAGAAATCTGCTACAAAGAATACAATTGATACTGTCCCTGCTGCCCCTCTGGACAATGTGTCTTTCCACTCTATTAACAATGTGGCAAAGTCGAATATGTGTATCAAAGGATTGCTTTGGAGAGAGAATTAGGAAAGGATGCGCTTGAAATCAAGGAAGTCATGAAGCTGATCTCTGATGCTGGGCTGATAAAAACTATGATTGGGTTCTCAAAATGCCATGATATGATTGTGAAGGAATTCATTGTGAATATTCCTGAATACATTACTGATAAAAAGAGCAATGAATTTATGAAGGTGTTTGTGAGAGGAAGGTGTGTTGATTTTTCTTCTGATGTGATTAAAATGTTTTTAGGTAGGGATAAGGAAGGGGATGGTGAACTGGAAGCTACTGACAATCAGGTTTGCAAGGTGATAACTGTAAATCAAATCAATGCATGGCCCTCAAAAGGTAAACTTTCTGCTGGCCAACTAAGTGTGAAATATGCCATCCTATATAGGATTGGTGCTTCCAACTGGGTACCTACAAATCACACTTCAACCATTGTTGTTGGTCTAGGAAGATTCATTTTTGCTATTGGGACCAAGGTTAAGTTTAGCTATGGAAGGTACATCTTTGATCAAGTTGTGAAACATGCCACCACAAATGCTGTTAAGCTACCCATCGCTTTCCCCTCTCTGATCAGTGGGATTATTTTAAGCCAATACCCTGAGATTCTCTCAAGCAATGATGTGGCCTGCAAAAGAGACTCTGCATTGTCACTTCACTATAAGTTATTTGCAGAAAGACATGTCCCAAATATTGTCTTAACATCTTTTGAGAAGACATCCACTTCAAAGGCTAGGGTTATATCATATTTAAAAGAGACCTGCAGGGAATTACGAGAAATTATTAATATGGCTACAACAAGGAAGATTGAGTTGGAAGCTCTGATAAAATGTATAGAACAGAATGAAGAACATGCAATGAAGGATGCTGATGATCAGGAAGAAGAAAATGAGGAAGTTTCTAGATCAGGGGAGAAGACTTGTGATAATTCTTCTGGGTCTACAACTGCTAGTGAAGAAGAGAGTTCTGGGTCTGAGGAAGAAGATCGATAATACTTGACTATGGTGTTCTTTGGTTTATGAATTGTTCTGTCTGCTGTTTCAGAATTTGTTCTCCTTACGCTTAATGTGCTTTTGTCTTGTACTCTATTTGGGTTCTCTGTGTACCCTTAACTCTATTTGGATATGTTTTATTGATCTATGCTTTTATGTTATCCCTTAGTATGTTTTCCTGATTTATGGCTATAAAGGGGGAGAAGATGTGTTGCTACTGAAATTGCAGGTGTGTTGCTACTGAGCATTGTGGAGTTGTCTGTTTATATTGTTGAGGGAGAGTTTTGTCTGTTACACTTTGTTTTGAAGGGAAGGGATGTTTTTTTTTCTGTGATCTGTGTTTCTGCTGTTATGCTCTCTGATATAGGAGCTCTTGTGATCTAGTGAATGTTTTAGCCAAAATTTTCCAAAGGGGGAGTTTGTTAGTTCTATGATTGGCAGGAATTTTGGTAAAACTTGGTGATATCACAAGATGTCCTATAGGATGTCTTGACATATGTTCTTAACATTCTGCAAGTGGTTATTTTTGTTTCAGATTTTAGTTCATGATGTCAAGTGTGATGTCCTGACATTTGTGAACAGAACATTCAGTGAGAATGTTTTGGTTTGACTGTTGCATTTTTGTGAAACTCTTTGTGCTGTTGTGATTAGAGTTTTATTGGTTCAAATACGCGTTGGAAATAGTCCTTATTCAAAAGTGTTTTTGGTGCATAATTCGTGGAGTAATTATGAAATCATTTGTGCTATTTTCTAAAGAAGATCTTGAAGATTTGAAGAGTGATTTGATTTGATTGAATCAAATATGTTTTGGCTCTATTTCCTTGATGGTTATTATGAAAAGATTTGAAGAATTATCTGAATTAATTTTATCAAATCAGAAGTTGTTTTTGGCTGAAGCCCAAGCCCGTTCAAAGTGTTACTATATATAGTCTTCACAATCCTATTTTGTTGGGTAGAGAAGCTAGGTTAAGATAGTGCATTGCGTAAGTTATAAGGTCTTAGCTTCGTGTGTTTGTATTTATGGCCATTCACTCATCTCCTTGATGTGTGAATTGGACTAAGTTTTTGTGTTGTAAGTTGTTCACTCAAAGCTTGTAAGCAAGAGTGTATTGTTCGTGATTGAAGCTTTTAAGCAAGATCATGTATTGTCTTTGAAGAGTGTCTTCTAAGTTTTACTCATCTGTTGTTTTCACTGCTGTGATTGAAGGGGAGTGAGAGGTATCTCATATCTAAGGTGTTTTAGATAGAAATTGCAAGGGTAGAGATTAGGTGCGAAAATGGTAAACTAGAGAGAGTCTACTGTGTATCTTCAAACTAATTCTACTTAGTGAATTTTCTTCCTGGCATGGTAGTCCCCAGACGTAGGTATGTTTGCACCGAACTGGGTTAACAATTGCTTGTGCCTATTTACTATTGTTAACAGTATCTTTATCTTGTTCATATATTGGTGATTATTCAGATATTAGTGTCGTGACAAAATGTATTTTTTATCTTGTTCATATATTTTTATCTTGTTCATATATTGGTGATTCTGCCAGGGTTAGTCGACTAACCAAATTTTGTGTTAAGATGGTTAATCGATTAACACAGTGTCAAAATGTATTTTTTGACTTGTTTTGGGGCTGTTTTGGTTCCTTTTCTTCCTTCTTGCATTTCCTTAAATTTTGATGTTTGTTGATCAAATTTCTCTTTAAGTTCCATGGACTTTAGCTGTTGATGACGTTGGAAAAACCTTCATTAGTTCAAGTCTATCTTTAAGTGGATCATTGGATTCATTTTAGGTGCTTTAAATTAGTGATAAGTTTAGTGCTTTAATCCACCAAGAAGAGTGATGGAACTTAAAGATGAAATGATTCAAATATTGTAATTCAATTTGGCTTCCCTTCTCGCCTCTTCTCTCTTTTTGTTTCTTTTGATCAATAAAAATCTTAAATATCATTGTAACTTATTTCAAGTTCTTGATAAAGATAAGATCGTTTCATATTTTCTTTTTGTGCGGTATTGCTTTCGGAGGATGATCTACATATTGTCTCTTTAGCATACACTAGCACAAAGATTATTATTAACCGACCTCAGATGGTTGTGGCTTCTACATAATTCTGATTACTATCGCTTAACATAGTGCTAAATTGTCCCTAAATCGGAATTGAGTTTTTTTTGTAAGCGAGTTATCAATCTCCTAATCGACGTAACATGGTTTGAGATAGATCATTTCCTTGTCATTGAGGGAGTTAGTTGGCATACTCGTTGATTTAATCTGAGTTGGATCCCTTCCCTCAATGGTGTATGGACTCATGTTCTCATTCTTATGGTGGATTGGTCGAGTATTCTCCAAAAAACGACAAATCGTTCTCCATCATTAACATTGACATACTAACACTAACTTTACTTTTAATTATCATTTATCTTTATGCTCTTTACTTATTGTCATTTACTTTTACGCTTTTATTTTTATCATTTTCATATCATATTATTATCATCTTATTTTCTATTTGTCTGTTTGGACCTTTATTTTTGCTTTTGCTCTTTTTCTTATTGTCCACTTGGACCATACTCCTCTTAAGACATTAATAGATACGTAAACACAAAATGACTTGGCTCTTCAAATCTGGAATGTCATGACCTTATGCTTGGACTTTGTGACTCGGACGTCAGATTTAGTTCTAGGATCCTTGCCATTTGCTCTTAGAGGTTTGAGACCTTGGACCTTGGTGTTGTTTTTTGTCTATTTGTTTGGGATATTTTCTGTGTGCAGGTATTGATATTTTGACATCATGAAAATCATCTGATACATGACTCTACTAATGAGTTTTTAAGCCTTGGAAGAACTTCTCTTTGACCTTGCTATGGCTTAATTTGAGATTTTCTCCGATTGCTTTACTTCATCTCGTTATTATGCATGTGGTTTAAATCCAAAAGGAAGAGGATTGCTTATGATGATTTGTTGTCAAGTGTTAGCTCCTTGTGTGGTTAGATCTTCTCATATCTAGCTCTTATTTTGCTTTCCAGCATAGTCACTTCTTCTCCACCCCTTCTTCAATTTTCAAAATCTTCTACCTTTTTCAAAACCTTCTTGTTTTCAAAGTTAAACCTCTTTCATAATAAACCTTGACTTTGTTCAAGTTATTTTTCAAACTTTGTTTTATTTAATAAATGTCAATCAATGTTAATCATGCTTTGACTAATTTCATAAAGACATAAAAAATACAAGAACTCATCCAAACTTTTTGTGCCTTTGTGCACTTTTTCTTTTAAAACTTTTTCAAAAAGTTTAGAGTTGAGTCATTTTCATAGTTGAGATATAATTCTCCTATTCCCCATAGTATTTAAGATGTTGACATATTCCACTTAGATGTTGAGTGATAGACTTTTTAATTTTATCCAAGAAAAATACCACATCTTTAGGTGATGAAAATGTTGTCTTATACTTGTGGGCGACTACTCACAGTTTTCTCCTTAAAATGACGACTTTTTACATTTAAAATCAATCAAAACAAACCATTTTTTTGTTACTTGTACCACGAACTACGAGATTTTGGTCCTATATTGAACTTTGTGGGTACGTAGGCATGAGACGATAAATCTCTTCAAACACAAAAGTATTAAAAAAATACTTCTCTTCTTATCTTCCCAATCTCATTTCAAACAAACCTTTTCAATCTAAAAAAGCGTAGATATTTCAAAGAGTTCCTATAGAGTACTATAGACGTTTTGGGTGCTAACACCTTCCCTTAGCGTAACCAAGCCCCTTACCCATTCTTTGTTCGTTCTCGTTTTAGAATTCTTTAAGTTCTGTTCACTTTTTTTTCCTTTCCTTTTGGATAAAATAAAAGTGTGGTGGCGACTCTTGCATTTTTCAGTTAGGTTAATCAATAGCTTGCACTCACACATTTCCCCGCTACAGAAAAGTGGCAACTCTGCTGGGAATTATAAAAGACCGAGTGAGTTTAGCCTACTTTGACTTATTCATGCTTTATCTATTTGATTTGACTGTTATTGGTTGTTCTGTTTGGGTGATCTTGAGAGGTGAGATAGATCCTATACTTGGATCTGAGAGCTCTTATTATAGGCAGTGGTATAGTGAAGAAAGCTTCTTGGGAGTAATCCCAAACAAGTGGACTTGAGAACCCACCACTCAGTAGAGGCCCCTTTGAGGATGGTATTTGTCGATCGAGTAATCGTGAAAACATTGTTATTTTCGACCTAGGAGCCTAAGAAACTGAGGACCTTAGTATTCCTTTTACCCCACTTGGCCTATTAGGAAGTAGTGCGGTAGCTATGAAGGTGTAAACCTGAAATAGTTGATACACGATACTACATTCAAACAAGGTTCTCTTGAGAATATTACTGTTTCCTGAGTAATCAGTGTGCTAGTAATATCCGAAATAGGATTCAGGACTTTGAGAAATTTTTAGAACCCGTTCTACAGGTACAAAAAACTTTAGTACACACCATTGGGGGTTGGTTCTTGTCCCTTGGCTCCATGATTATGATCCCAAACCTTTGAACCTGTGTGTTTTGTATGATCTTGCTTGTGGATGTTGCATCCATGCATTCATAAACATCATTTTGACCAAGTCTTCAAGGAACTTAAAAATGTTTGTTGCAAACATTGTAGGAATTTTTCACCATGGATTTTGGAAGAATGAAAACTCAAAAGTACACTTAAAGAGTCCTAAGTTAGAAGGTCTACAAGATCTAGGGTTTTTGGTTGCTGATCCTAAGGCTTTCAAAGATAGATATGGAAGTCTTCTGCCTCTTTTGAAGATCAATATGGTAAATGGGGTTCTATCTACTTTGAATCAGTTCTATGATCCGGTGTACCACTATTTTACGTTCCCTGATTACTAACTCATGCCTACACTTGAAGAGTATTCTAGTCTACTTGGATTGCCTATTTCTGATCGAATCCCATTTTCTGGTTTGGAAGATATTCCTAAGTATTAAGATATTTCTAAAGTTACTCATTTAAAGGTATCTGAGATTAAAGCTCGCATGGCTACCAAGGGATGTATTATTGGGTTACCTGCTAAGTTTCTGATGGATAGGGCCCGTTACTTTGCTAGCATGATGAGTGTGGATGTTTCGAAGCTATCTTCACCTTGCTTATTTATGGATTGTTCCTCTTTCCTAATGTTGACAACTTTGTCGACATTAATTCTATTAAGATATTCTTGATTGGAAACCCAGTTCCCACCTTACTCGTTAATACCTATCACTCCGTTTATCACAGGAATTCTTATGGTGGATGGATGATTACTTGTTATGTACCGTTGCTATATAAGTGGTTTATTTCTCACTTGCATCGGTCTATTGCTTTTTAGGACCTCAAGGATGGTCTATTATGGTAAAAAAAAATCACGTCGCTTACTCATTCAGACATTGTTTGGTATAGTCGTGATTATGACAAAGTGAGGATCATTGATAGTTAAGGTGATTTTCCTAATGTATCTCTTCTTGGTAAAAAGGGAGGCATTAGTTACAACCTGGTTTTGGCCTGTCATCAGCTGGGGTATCCTATGAAAGACAAACTAAGCAATATTCATTTGAAGGGTTTCTTCTACAAAGAGGGTGAAGAACACAAATCATTCAAGGAGAAGATTGTGCAAGATTGGTGTCACATCCATAAAAAAGGAAGAGAAGCTTTGGGAAAGCTAAATTGTGTTTCTTTGGAGCCTTATCTCCAATGGCTACAAGCTAGAGCTATCACATCGGAGATGCCTTATCCACATCAAGAGCCTTTACCTCTAGCTGCTAGAAAACATGTTCTTATTTTGATGAATGATGCAGAGAAACTTCAAATTGCTTTGAATGAGATGCGATAAGAGAGGGATGCTTGGAGGAACAAGTACCAGATTGTTGACATGGATAATGCAGAACTTTAAAAGCAGTTGAAGCAAAGGAATGAAGAAGAAATAGCTAACAAGAAGAGAAAAATGCAAGATGATTTATTTTCCTCTAACATTCAGAGTTCAGACGCTCCCTCTACCTCAGTTGCTTGGAAGTTAGTTGTCGACAAGCCCATAGTTGAGAAGACTCAAATGGAGGACCAGATCAAAGAGCTCAATGAGAAGCTGCAAGGAGGATCTTCTTCTCATGGGATTTCTTAGGATTTCTAGTTTTAGCTTTCTATTATATTTTGTTAGAACTCTTGAAATTGTACTCCAAAAGTTGTAATCCTTTTCCATTATCAAAAAAATGAGATTTTCAGTACTTCAAGTGTGTTATTTCAATATAATGTTTGCAATCTACTTTGTATCTTTAAAGTTCCTTGAAAGCTTTGCATTTGCACATTGCACATCAAGCATCATCTCTTGCATTGTTTCTTGCCTTTTTCAGGTGTCTTATGTTTCTTTTGGTCTTCATTCAACCAAGTTGTCACACCAATATAATGCTTGAGCTAATCTAAGGAAAAATATGGATCAATCGCAACAAGAGAACCGTGAGCTTCCTGAGGAAGTAACAACTTTGAAGGATCATTTGGAAAGACTCACTGCTATGATGGAAGCATTGGTGGCTGCTCAGAATCAACCACCCCTTCCTCCTCCGTCTTCAACTCCTGTGTAAAGGACAGTCATTTCTGAGATTATTTCTACGCCCATCTCAGTGGTGCCTGCTAGTGTTCCCCAATACTCCATGCCTCCTGGTTTCCCTTTGGGCATGCCTCATAACTTTATTACTGAAGGTTATCAACCACCACCACCTCCTGAAGTTCCAGTTGTTCCCACCATCCAACATGTGATGTTCGTACCACTGCATGTAGTTCATACCATTCCTTTTGGTGAAGAACAGATTTTCCACACTGCTCTGATGGAGAGTGTTGATGCTTATGAGAAAATGGAAGAGATTGACGATCAATTTGCTGAAATGCTGAAAAAATAACTGTTTGGGAAGAATGCCCATGAGTTATGCCTAGTTCCTAATGTGAAGATCCCACTTAAGTTCAAGATCCCTTACTTTAAAAAGTATAAGGGTAACTCTTGTCTGTTGAGCCATTTGATTATGTATGCTCGCAAAATGTCTACTAAGACTGATAATCACCAGTCTCTCATTAACTACTTTCAAGACAGTTTTTCTGGTGCAGCCTTGAGATGGTACATGGGACTCGACATCGTTCAAATTTACACTTTCGAAGACTTGGGCGAGGCTTTTGTAAAGCAGTATAAGTATAATATAGATATGGTTCCTGATCGTGACCAGCTTCGAGCAATGGCTCAGAAAGATAAAGAGACGTTCAAAGAATACACACTGAGGTGGCGCGAGATCGCTGCTCAGATTAATCCTCCTTTGGAAGAAAAAGAGATGACCAAAATCTTCCTGAAAACTCTGAGTTCATTTTATTATGAGCGTATGATTGCTAGTGCCTCAAGTGACTTCACTGAGATGGTGAATATGAGGATGAGATTGGAAGAGGGGATTCGTGAAGGACGTTCGTCAAAGGATGGTAGTTCTATTGAAATTTCCAAGAAATATGGTGGAGGATTTACCAAGAAGAAAGAAGGGGAAACCAATGCCCTTTCTTGAGAGAGATATAGAAGACCTCACAATAGAAACATTCATCAACAACATGTTGCTTCTGTTACTCCAATAATCAACTTAGCTCCAGTTGCTCAAACAACTCTAACTTGTCAACCACAATTTCAACAACAACGCTCTCCCCAATAGAAAAATCAACAGATCTGTTTTCAGAAGAACTTCGATCCAATTCTAATGACCTACTCAGAATTGCTTCCTGGTTTGATTCAAAAGAACCTTATTCAAACTCGTGCACCACATGTTGTTCTAAAATATTTGTCGTGGTGGTATAAACCCGAGGCTCATTGTGCTTTCCATCAGGGAGGAGTTGGGCATGACACTGAGAATTGTTATCCATTAAAGATGGAAGTACAAAGGTTAGTTAAAAGTGATATTTTGACCTTCGAAGACACTAATCCTAATGTGCAATCGAACTCGTTGCCCAATCATGGTAAGGCGTCTGTCAATATGGTTCAAGATTGTCATAGTACATTCAAGATTTATGATATTCGCTGGATTCGAAGATCACCTGTGGAAATGCATGAATTTTTAAGTGAATACAATGATATTGGTCATGATTATGCAGCTTGTTGCATCTGTCCTATGAACCCGTGTGGTTGTGTGATAGTGAAAAGGGACATTCAAGAGATTATGGATCAAAATTTGGTTGAGGTCACTGCAAAGAGGGATGAATATGAGAATGGGGTGAATGTTATTTTGCCACACTTTAATATGCCCGAACAAGTTGTTATCTCTTATGATAGTCGGAAGTCCGTTGTCACACCTTTGGTTATTCGCTTACCCGATCCAGTACCGTATGAATCTGACAAGGATATTCCGTATAAATACAATGCTACCATGGTTGAAGATGGTAAGGAAGTGCCTATTCCTTATTTGTCTTCTGTGGTAAGTATCACTGATGTTAGTAGAGTAACTCGGAGTGGTCGTGTCTATGCTTCTGAGCTTCCAAAGAGAGTGGAGAACGCTGTTGTTGGGAAACAACTTCAGGATGAAAATCTTGTTGATATTTCTGGCCAGTCAAGTGGTTTAAATAAGAAAACTAATGAGGATGAGGTATTGAAATTGATCAATAAGAGTGAGTACAATGTGGTTGATCAACTCTTGCATAACTCGTCTAAGATTTCAGTGTTGTCCCTATTGATGAGTTATGAGGCTCATAGGGAGTCTTTGTAGAAGGTGTTAGAAAAAGCGTATGTTAAGCATGACATGACTGTTAATCAGTTTGATGGCATTGTTGCCAACCTCAAAGTATGCAATAATTTGAGTTTCTGTGATGAAGAGTTACCCAAGTAGGGGAGAAATCACAATTTGGCTTTACATATTTCCATGAATTGTCAAAAAGATGCACTTTCCAATGTGCTGGTTGATATAGACTCTTCCTTGAATGTGTTTCCAAAGTCAACTTTGTCGACGATTTCGTACCAAGGTGCTCCCATGAAGGTATAATGGGATTGTGGTTAAAGCTTTTGATGGATCTAGAAAACTGAGATTGGAGAGATTAATCTTCCAATGAAAATAGGACCATGCTTCTTCCAAATTAATTTTTAAGTAATGGATATTTATCCTACTTATAGTTGTCTTCTTGGCCGACCTTAGATTCATGAAGTTGGAGTAGTGACCTTGACTCTTCATCAGAAATTGAAATTTGTAAGGAATAACAAGCTGGTAATTGTTAGAGGCG